>JAZKJV010003352.1:1200000-1612474 GCA_037367405.1 Ottelia alismoides | reverse complement strand
TTCTTCTCTTGCATTATCCCCACTCTTCTCAATAATCAAGATGATGGGACGGAGATCTCTTAGGCCGACCCTGTCGGCACCGCTATCCCGCACTCCCCCCTATTCATCTAGGAATACCTCGGAGAGTCCGCTCTCCGAGCCTGAGTTTACATCCACCCTGTTCCCCTCGACCACCATTCCCATTCTCCTTCCCTCAGTCCAATTGTGTCAGAATTCAGTGCATCACAGAGTTCGGCCCATTCTACAGCACCTGAAATGGCCTCTTTTGCATTTTCAGAACATCCAGCCATGGCAGACAGAGGCGAGCATGAAGAGGATCATGAGCACCCTCCGTTCCTATTTGATCAAGCAGCCATCAACATTCCTTGTTAGCATCCCTGGAGACTATGCAGAGACAGATTCGTGACCAGGGCACATTCATGGGTGACCTTATGAGGGAAATTGCTCAGATGAGAGAAAACCGACCTGGGGGCGGTGGCGGTGGAGAAAGAGGAGGACCCGATGCAGGAGGGGGCGACCCAGACGGTGAGCGACCGCCACAGACCATCATGAGGGAGCTGCACAACCCAGCTTCATCCCTCACTCACCGGTGGATCAGACTCCCGCCAATCCACGGAGACTTCGAGCTTCGGCACAACACAATTCAGATGCTACCCAAGTTCCATGGGTTGCCGACCGAAGAGCCGCACCTCCATCTCCAAGAGTTCGAAATGATATGCAGCACCATCCATGATCGGTTGATAACCGAGGACACAATCAAGATGATTGCCTTTCCATTCTCTTTGGTTGATAGAGCCGCATATTGGCTCAAGCATCTTGGGCAGTTCGTCGACACTTGGACAGATCTCCGGACCGCATTTCTGAAGAAATACTATCCTCTCGGCCGGACCAATGCAGCTAGAGCTATGAATAGCAATTTTGTCATGATCCCAAATGAACAATTTCATGAAGCTTGGGATCGATTCAGAGAGCTCATCGACCGGTGTCCCCACCATGATATCTCCAAGCCCAATCTCGTTCAGAGTTTCTTTTGCGGGCTGACACCGGAGCTGCAGGGGCTTGTGAACGCCTCTTGCGGTGGATCCTATTTCTCCAAGGGAGAGGACGACGTCTGGGCCATATACGAAGGCATGGCAGAGAACTCCACAGTGATGACCCCAGGCTCGTGTCTATACACAGCAGAAGCCCCCGCAAGGAACGGATCATTTCATAGGATCGCTCGCATCGATGCCGGTCCCAATACATCGTCGGTAGCCGCAGCCCAAGCTGAATCAGCAGCAGCCGACATGGGGATCATCAGTGAGAAGCTGGACCGCATGGAGATCCTTGAAAAGAAGCAGAACCAAGGCATGGCCCAGATGGACCAGATCGCCAAGACAATGAGTGACCTAAAACTCAGATTCTCTGTATTCAGGAGGCACAGGCCCATTCACAACAGCCTCCCAAGGTCACAGGTTGCTTCCAGCAGCAACAATCCCAACCAGGTCTCCACCTCATACCGCCAGGTGAACCATATCCAGGCGGAGCCGGTTCCATTGTTGCAGTACCATCCAGAGCAACCGCCATCTCAGGAGACTCAGATGGTGGTTTATCAGCCGGAGCAGCCACTGGCAGTTCTTCCTCCACCCTCCTTTGAGCAGGAACCGTTGATGGAAGTCAACGGGATATGGTATGACCGATACCCTCAGCCCGCAATTCGCAGGGATCACCCCGGATTCCGTTGGGGTAATGGTGGATCCACATCCCAACAGCATTCTCCTGCTCAAGGACAGCAGAGCTGCCAGCCACAACAACAACACCAGCAGCCCCAGTATGCCCAACCGCAGCAATATCACAGTGGTCCTCGTCCCAACTATCAGGGACAGCAGTGGAGGCAGCGCCAGCTGCCTCAGCATTTTCAGAACCAGCCTTCCCCCAATATCAGCAGCAATACCAGCAGCAGCAGCCCCATGTCCAGCAGGGACAGACATCCGGTTCTCAGGGTCCAGCCTATGAGAACCCAGCCCTTGACGATCTTGCCCGCTTGCTATCTGAACAGCGAGCATCTTTCAGGCAAGAAATGGATGAGTTCCGGCAGGAGATGCGGGATATTATCAAAGGCAAGGCCGCCATACCCGCTCAGATCGAACCCAATCCTATAATTTGAAAAGAAAATCTGAGCAGGTAGAGTTCACAGAGTACACCTCTCCTAGTGATGATCTGAATGACATATCTTATTCCTATTATGATGCTGATTTCGTTACTACTAGGAGCGGTAGGATGCCAGCCGGCGGCGCCTCTTCTGAGCGACAGCCAGACGCAGAACCAGGAGCGCCAGAAGAGCAGAGGAGCGGTACTGAGGCCGCTAAGGATGATGTTGAAGACGGTGGTGCTGATGCCACCAATGATGGAGTTCAGGACAACGGTGCTGAGGCCGTTGTGATACCAGATGAAGACGGTGGCGCTGATGCCGCCATTTTTGATGCAGAACCAGAGAGCGGTGCTGATGCCGCAGATGCAGGTGCCGGTGGTGGTACTGAGGCCACCACCTCTACTTTTGTTGAGCCTCCCACTGTGGTGTTACCACATTTTGTATCTATGGACTGTGGTAACAAAAAGAACAAAAATATGAATAAAGGAAAGGTTCCCGTTCAAATTGCAGATCCATATGTGTTGCATGATGATATTTGTGTGGATTCTCCATCTTCACAGGCACAGGGACCGTTTCCTAGTCCTCCATCTGAGGAGGCCCTACCATCCCCTTCCCTGAGGCACTCCGCCGAGCGAAGGGGAATAAAAAAGAAAATCCCAAAAAGAACCAACAGGTAGAGTTTGGCAACGAGATGATTGACAGATTCCATATTCAGCTAACTCTACGAGAGGCGTTTGAGCATATCCCCTTCTTCAAGAAGAATTTGAAAGAAACAACTACTGTCCGAAGAAGGAAGAGGCACAGAGATCAAATCCATATGCTCACGCATAACACTTGCTGCGCCATTCAGAACACATTGCCAGCCAAGCGAACAGACGCAGGAGCTCCTTATGTCAGATGCGAGATTCAAGAGCAGCAGTTCGATCGTACTCTATTAGACAGCGGCTCTTCAATTAACCTCCTTCCGGCAGCCTTACTCAAGCAGTTCGAGTTTGGCCCCCTTCTTCGAAGCAGAACCGTCCTTCAGTTTGCTGATAGGTCGATTAAGAGGCCGAAGGGGTTATTGAAAGACGTGGTCGTTACCATTCAGGGCCTGAAATTCCCCGTGGACTTCGTTGTATTGGACATGGAGATCCCTGAGTCGGTAACTGATGCCCCCATCATTCTCGGACGTCCATTCTTGGCCACAGCCAAGGCGGTGACCGATCATGATAGTGGGAAGGTATGCTTTCGCGTAGAGGGCGAAACCATACAAATAGAGACGATTGAAGAGATCAGAGCCAGAGAGGCAGAATGCTCAGAGCAGTCCAGCGAGGCCGAGCAGATGACAGAGGAGCTAGACATCCACCAGGTTTGTGATTTCGAGATGACTGATGATGAATCCAACTGGAAAGATCCTGTAGCACCGACCCTTGCCTTGCCTACAGATTCACTGTATCTCAAGCTCATGGCAGTCGAGAGCCGGGAGAGCACATCCCTGGAGGAGGATACATCTGAAGCTGAAAGTGTTGTGATGAGTGGTGCAGATGAGTTTCATTCTTGCTCATCTTCTTCTGATCCCTCGGATTCAGACATTGATTGGGATGACTTTGACGACTATTTACCTTGTCTGATTCCTAACTGAGCTGACAGCCATGACAGAGTGCGAGCCAGTACAGTCTATTGATGATCCATCAGGCCGCCCTTCGTCAGAAATTCATGCAGAGCGAGAGTTCTCCCACGCAGACCTGGTAGCATTTACACAGACTTATCAGAAGCCAGATCTGCCGCCTCCCAGTTGTCCAGAACTGAAACCTCTTCCGCAGTCAATGAAGTATAGATTCCTTGCGGGTGAGCCAGACATGTACCCAGTCATTATCTCAGCAGATTTGACTGGAGAGCAAGAATCTCGGTTGATGGGGGTTCTTGAAAGAAACCGCAAGGCAATCGGTTGGAATATAGCTGATCTCAAGGGGCTGAGCCCGAAGCTGTGCTCCCACCACATCTATCTCGAGGATGACGCTAAGCCATCGCGTGAGTTCCAGCGACGGCTGAACCCGGACCTTCGAGTGGTCGTCATGAAAGAAATTTCGAAGTGGTGGAGCGCTGATTTCATCTATCCCATCTCCGACTCTAAATGGGTAAGTCCTTTACATGTGGTACCCAAGAAGACGGGTATCACTACAGTTGTCAATGAGTCTGGAGAGGAGATCGCTACCAGAGTACCAACTTCTTGGAGGGTCTGTGTGGACTACAGACGATTGAATGAGGCCACCAAGAAGGATCACTTCCCGCTTCCCTTCATTGATCAGATTATCGAGCGGTTAGCCGGAAAGAGCCATTATTGCTTTCTTGATGGGTACTCTGGATATAATCAAGTGGCCATTGCGCCCGAAGACCAGGAGAAAACGACATTCACCTGTCCGTTTGGGACGTATGCTTTCAGACGGATGCCCTTTGGTCTATGTAACGCTCCGGCGACATTCCAAAGGTGCATGTTGTCCATCTTCTCGGACATGGTGGGTGACTGTTTAGAGGTCTTCATGGATGACTTCTCGGTCTATGGCGACGGGTTCGATGCTTGTCTTGACTGCCTAGACCGTGTGCTGAAGCGCTGCATAGAGGTCAATCTAGTCTTATCCTGGGAGAAGAGTCATTTCATGATGACTCAAGGGACGGTCCTTGGTCATATCGTCTCCAACAGGGGCATGGAGGTCGATCCGGCTAAGGTGGACATCATCAGAAAACTCAATCCGCCGTCCAATCTGCGTCAGTTACGGTCTTTTCTGGGGCATGTCGGTTTCTACCGACGGTTCATTCAGGACTTCAGTCGAATTGCCCGACCGCTCACTGACTTGCTCACCAAAGACACCGAGTTTATTGTTAATGATAAGTGTCTTGAATCTTTTGAGACTCTCAAAAATATGGTTGTTTCAGCTCCTGTCCTTCAGCCACCCGATTGGTCTCTTCCATTCGAGATCATGACGGATGCTTCAGATTTTGCCATTGGGGCTGTGCTTGGACAGAGGAGGGATGGGTTACCATTTGCCATTCACTACGCCAGCCGGACCTTAGATGCCGCTCAAAGGAATTACACTGTGACTGAGAAAGAGATGCTGGCCGTAGTCTTTGCTCTTGATAAGTATAGATCATATATTCTCGGATCTAGAGTGACCATTTACACCGATCATACCGCCATCCGGTATTTAATGGCTAAGAAGGATGCCAAAGCACGTCTCACCAGATGGATCCTTCTACTCCAGGAATTTGATATTGAGATTAAGGACAAGCCTGGAGTCAAGAATGTGGTGGCGGATCATCTCTCCAGATTGGAGGGTCTTGAGGAATCTGAGCCCAGCGCACCTATCTCAGAGACATTTCCAGATGAGGCGATCTTAGCTGTCACCTCACTTCCATGGTATGCCGACTTTGTAAACTATCTTGTTGCCAAGACAGTCCCTCAGGGTTGGCCCAGGCAGAAACTTGAGACCTTCCTAGCTAAGGCCAAGTTTTACCATTGGGAGGATCCCATCCTTTATCATGAAGGAGGGGATAGTATCTGGAGGAGGTGCATTCCTCAAGAAGAGCAGCATAGCGTCCTCACATACTGCCACAAGCTTGAGGCAGGAGGACATCATTCTGGAAAAAGGACAGCACAGAAGGTGCTTCAATCCGGCCTATGGTGGCCTACTCTCTTCAAGGATTCTGATGAATTCGTGAAGGGATGTACTGACTGTCAGAAAATGGGAACCTGCGGACAGAGAGACATGATGCCCATGCAACCCATTCACTTCTGTGAGGTTTTTGATGCATGGGGGATTGATTTCATGGGCCCATTTCCTAAGAGTCAGGGATTCGAGCATATTTTGCTCGCTGTGGATTATGTCAGCCGATGGGTTGAGGCCATCCCCGCCCGAGCCGCAGATGCAAAAACCGTGTGTAAATTCTTGAGGAAAAATATCATTTCACGGTTCGGGGTACCTAGAGTTTTGATTTCTGACGGGGGGTCTCATTTCATCAATGACAAGGTTAGGGCCCTTGCTGACGAGTTCGGTATTGACCATCGGGTTGCCACTCCTTATCACCCCCAGACTAATGGTCTTGCTGAAGTATCGAATAGGGAGATAAAGACTATCTTGCAGAAAGTTGTTCGCCCAGACCGAAAGGATTGGTCACAGCTTTTGGACTCGGTCTTATGGGCCTATCGGACTTCTTTCAAAAATCCATTGGGGACATCTCCCTTTCGTCTCGTCTATGGCAAGCCGTGCCATTTGCCAGTGGAAATCAAGCACAAATCTTTTTGGGCAGTTACTGAGTTGCTTTTGGATCCCGAGAGTATAGGAGACCAGAGAAGAGCAGAATTGGCAGCCCTGGAGGAATTGAGAGATACAGCCTTCTCCAACAGCCTACAGTACAAAGAGAAAGTGAAGACATGGCATGATTCGCATATCAGCCATAAACAGTTTGAGCCAGAACAGAGAGTATGGTTGTTTGATTCCAGGCTAAAATTGTTCCCAGGGAAATTACAGAGCAAGTGGAAAGGACCGTATGTGGTCAGGAAGGTACATGACAATGGCAGCATCGACATATCCGAACCGTCATCTTCCTCTACCTTCCGCGTCAATGGTCAACGCTTGAAATTATATCTTGATCATGATCCGCCGACCATTGACGTTGCCCCCATTCTTCTGGTATGAGATGTGCCCTTTGATTCTCATCATCTACATCTCATACATGGTGATCAATGCTATCTTCCGCTGTACAGATCCATCTGTTCATATCACTCTGTTTCCGTTGATTTATTGTCTTCTTTTCTTCTTTTCTTCTTTTCCTTTTCTATTTTCTTTATCTATCAAAAAGGTGCCGCCCTTGTAGACAGTTTTCCATACTTAGGACGTACTTTGTCCTAAGTATAGGGGGGAGTGCACCCCGAGTTTTTCTCTTCTTTTCGATCCTCTCCATTGTCTCCTCTTTTGTCTATACTTAGGGATATCTTACCCTAAGTATAGGGGGAGACAATCTGAGTACGATCTGTTCATTCCCACCCTTGACCCTCCCTGCGTTGTGTACAGTCTGCTATACTTAGGATTATTTGATCCTAAGTATAGGGGGGACGGTCCACTTCTCATTGATCCATTTATTTATTCTTTAGACTTGTCTATACTTAGTACGAGTTATATCTTCTTTTCTCTCTCCGATCTATGAGGACATAGCTCAAGCTAAGTATAGGGGGGTCGTATATACTACGTATATACTTTAGCCATAACTCGTACTTTCGTATTTTCCTAATAATATGGCTAAAAATCCTTTAAAAATTCATTAAAAATTCTTAATAAAACGATGTGATTATTCCTCAAATTCTTTCTGTAATTACTGATTAATAAATCAGGTGAAAACAATTTTTGCAAAATGTTTGAAAAATGGTTTGAAAATCTTTGTGAACATCTATTGAAAACTATTTTGAAAATATTTTGTTACATGTTTTCAACCTTTGTAAAAATGTGTGGTTTGTAAAAATTTCTTTTCTTTATGTAAAATAAAATGTTTGAAAAATGATTTGCAAATGGTTTGAAAAATGGTTGCAAAAATATTTGAAAAACCTATATATACTGTTTTGAGAACCGATTGCAAAATGATTTTCAAATGAGTGTACATGATTGTAAAAATGTTTGTAAAAATTATTTTGGACTATAGTCTTCAAAAATCGTTTGAAAAACCTTGTGTCAAATAAGTTTGAGGAATATTTACATCACACCAAAAATCCACTGTATATATATGTATAAAATTGATCACTTACCCTGTAAATTCTTAAAATCTACTTCTTGTAAATATAAGAAGCACTCCCGTGTACATATTTCCACCTATTTTTCAGCCAAAATCTTTTTATTTTCGAAAATTCCCAAAAACATTTGCAAAATTAAAATCCAAAAACATTTGAAAAATCTTTTTGAAAAATACAAAAAAATGCATATGCATCATCATCATGTTTTCAAAAATCCATAAAAAGTTCAAAATCTTTGAAAATTGCATCACAAAAATATTTTCTGCATTGCATTGCATAGCATTCGCATTTCTCGGATTGAGTTTGATAATTGAACAAGTCTAAGTAAAATCCGGAGATTGGAGCTTGATTGGACCTTAAAATCTACCTAATAACAGGAACTTTATAGGAACTGGGTTTGAGGTACTTCAGGTCTAGTTGACTTAATTCTTTGAGGATCACGAGACTTGGTTCAATGGATTCTTGACTGCCTAAGTAGAGTATTTCGGAGCACACGCACGACTCTTGTTGATAATGACCTAACTTGGACACCTGCACCTTTCACATAGCTCTCCATGGATGAGGTGGTGAGGAGGCAGCTTCCTTTAGCTTGGGGTAGCATATGAGGGTAGTACTTCTAGGCGGAACCTCTCTTCTTCTTATAGTGAAGGAAGTGCACCTCAACTTGGTCTAGTGGTGATGAAGGCTAAAGACAGAAGCCGTGGGTTGCAATAAAGCTTCAAAAGAGGGATAGTCTACTGGCTCAAGAGGAAAATTTCTTGTATATGCTGCTCATATAGATATGTTGTACAGATGCAATTGAAAAAAAAAATGCAAAAAGAACTCCAAAAAAGTGGTGGGTCGGATTGAAAATTTAATAATCCCACCGGAGTATGTATATAGTTCAATAAAGCAAAAGCTTATGGTATCCATGTTACATCTCATGAAGCTTGCAGCGGGAGACTCAGCTACACTGGCTGAGCTTCCAAAAGTCTATACTTCTTCCCCCTCTTCTTGAGCCGGTTGCACTTGAACTTAGAAGGGAATACCCCGCTTCTCGAGGAAAGAGTTGCTAGACTGAGGCATTAGAGTTACCAGGTTGGGGGAGGTTGTTTCTTTGCTACTCCTGAGGTGGTGAGCTACATATCACTTACACTGTACAAGTCAGATTCATAGTCGTAAGAGTTTGCGTATGAGTTGAGATATTTCTGACCTGGCTATTGAGGAGACTTGGACAGAGTTTTGGGATACTCAAGGACTGTTGGATTTCAAATTTAGTTCTCATTAAGGTTCCGACCGCACTAAAATTCCCAAGGGTCCGACTTAAGCTCCAAACTTTGATTTTGCGAAGACAAGTTTGATAATCAAGTAAAATCCAAGTTCTTCTTTTTCTTTTCTTTCTTTTCTCTTTTTGCACTTATTGCATAAGTGTTTGCTAGGGACTAGCAAAGGTAAAGTATAGGGGGATGATGAATCCACATTTCATCATCTTTATTCTATCATTTTGGCACCTAAAACCCTAGCAAATGCCTGTAAATAGCATTAAAACCATCATCTTAGCATCCATGCATGTGCATTCAGATTGTGTATAAATCACTGTAATTAAGGCCAAAATTATAGAATAAATAAAGAAAAGAAAAAGAATAAAATATTGTAAATATTTTATGACCCAAAACCCCCGAGACCTAGGCATCTTGATGAATAGGTCGACAAGGAATAAAGTAGGGGGAGATAAGGTCAGAAATACAGTGTAAATACCTATACAATCTATTCATTCTTTATTCATTTTGGGACCCATTTTTGGTTCCACTTTTTGTACATCAAATAAAGAAACTTTGTACATGAAAGTTGTAGATAATTTTATAAAGAAAAATACAAAATTGATTTCACAGAAAAATAATGTACAGACAAAAAGATATGGTCTGAATAAGAATCCAAAATCCCAACTTCCCAGACCCGTATCTCACCAATAAAAACTCCAAATGCAGCCTACTCACCTTTAATTGTATATAGAATAAAATAATCTATCCAATAGTGGTGGTTTCGCATTTGGCGGAGCTACGGTCTGAAAGTTGAGTTTTGGACCCGCATTGTACCTTGTACAGATTAAAATATTCAACTTATTCTTTATTCATTATTTATTCATTTTTTATAATTTTATATTATTGTGAATATTACTTATAATAATTATGTACCTTAAAATAAGAATAAAAACCTAAATAAAATACAAAATAAAAATACTGGTATAATAGAGTACATAGATACATTACATATACTTATACCTGTATAAAACACCTTTATATTTTATTAAATACACAAAACAAATCAGAAAAATACAATAAAAATATACTCATGTATATAAAAGTATGTTGTAACTTTATAAAATACTAAATAAAAATAATAAAGAAACGAAATACATAAAATAAAATAAAATACTAAAATCCATAGGTATTATACCTATATAGGGTTAAAAAGGCAACTTGTAAAAATAAAACTCATAAAATTAATTAAAAATCATAGTAAAATACTACATAAAAAAATAAACATTTTTTATTTTTTACCCAAAAATTAATTCGGCCTTTTTCTATTTTTAAATGAATTAACAAAACTTTTTTATTATCTTTTTCTGGTTGGTCCACGTGGACCAACCAGAAGCTAGCGACTGTTGACCAGCAGGTCAACAGCCCGTCCTTCATCTACTGTAGCTCTGGCGCGCCTAGGTTTTTGCCCACCTTGGTGGATTTTCCTAGGTCGCGCCGCTCGTCCTCTCCAGCCGCTTCCTTCTTGGAAGTTGATCACTGTAGATCCATCTCCATCGCCGCTCCATCAGATCCACTCAGATCTCCTTCTACCACCCGTGATCTCGTCTCGAACTCATGCGATTTTCACCCTTCAAATACAACCCCCCTTCTTCCTTTCTCGGGTTGAACCGCGAATTACCCACGATCCTTCCCCCTTGGTCGAGCTAAAGGTACCCGGAGGTGACAGCTCTGAGCTCCAGGCTTCCAAGCGTCGGGAGAGCACCTGATCGTCGCGCGTTCCAACCTCCGGCGAAGCTCTGCCGTCGAGGTAACCACCCTCTGGCCCTAGGCCATCGAGGCTGTTCTTGCCTTCTCCTTATCCCCTTTCAGTTCCTGTTAGTTCTAGGATCCTTTTCCCCATCGTTCTCAGTCGAATCGATCATCTCCATCACCTAATCGATCACCTCGCCGGAGCGCAACTCCGGCGAGATCCTATTGCGCTTCCCAGTCCATTTCGAGAGCCATTTGAGGTCGAGGCATTTTGCCCTCGACCTCCCTAACTTTTTGGTGCAGGTATTGAAACCCATCGCAGCTTCTGGAGCGTTTTTGCCCTCTCGCCGGAGCACCTGGAGCCTCGCAGCTCCGCCACCTCCGCGCAAGAGCACCGGCCGTCGCCGGTGGATTTTGAAGTCTCCAGACGTCAGCCCACACCTGCAGGAGCATCCTCGGCCACCTTGAAAGCTCCAGCGTCGCCGTGGTTGGCCGGAAGAGCTCGAAGAAGTTCGCCAGACCGGAGCTCCTCCGTGCTCCTCCCTCGACCTCTGCTACCGTTCGATCAGTCTCTGTTCTTCGAGGAGCACAGCCACCGTCCGATTGAAGGCCCCAGGCACCGTCAGATCAGGGACTGAGATCTAATCTCAGCCCTCCGCTTCCGAAGGGGTATCGGCGCGCCTCGCATCGACACGTGGATAAGTGGGATGATCCCCACCGTTTGATCGCGCCTTTGCTTGGGTATTTTGCAAAAACCACCCCAAGCGTTTTTGTATTTCATATTAGTACTAAAACTTTCATTTGCAGCTATTTTAGTTTTGTAATATTTACCTTAAGGCCCCCGAACTTTTACGTATTCACAAAAAGGTCCTCGGCCACGTCATCTCACGTGCCCGTGCGCGTGAGGTGTGTGGCCATTTTGCAGACAGACCCTCGGCCTTTGGGGTATTTCGGTTTAGTCCCAGAACTATTGTATTAAGTGTTAAACATTTGGGATATTTGCATACAAGCCCTTGATAGTGTTGGTTATTGCCTTTAGGTCCCTGCCAGGCGCGTGTTTCGCACGTGTTCGGCTTGGGCATTTTGCGCTAAGGCCCCTCCGGGTTTTGTTATTTATATTTAGTCCAGTAAATGCAAGTTATAGTGTAATATTTTGTGGAAAATTGCATGTTGGCCCCTGAATGTTTTACTATTTGCATGTATGCCCTTGCCAGCACTGTTTGATGATTGGGGTCTTGTTCTAATTAATTAAAATATCATTTTAACCCCAAAAATTCCACAAAAATAGGGTTAAGCTCCTGTTGTCCTATATTTTGACGCCCTATTTTTAGCTTTCAATTTTACCACTTTTCATTATTTATAAAAAATCAAAAACATGTCTTTTTCCTACTGTCTACCTTAGAAAATACCAAAAAAAAATATCAAAACACCTCTAAAAATTCCAAAAAAATCACGTAGTGTCTATTTTATAATCTTTTAGTGTCAGCCCAAAAACCACTAAAAATCTCAAAAGAAAAACACTAAAAATTGAAAAATGCTCAAAAACTTCAAAAAAATATAAAAAATAGTAGAAAAACCCAAAAATTGCAAACTCAGCTTCTGTTTCTTCCTTATTTTATTCCCTTTAATAGAAAAATAGTGTGAAATATTTTTGGTACTGATTGCTATTTTCAAATCTCATTTTTGTCACAGCCAGCCCTTATTTCCACTGTTTGCCTTAATTCAGACTTTAAAAATACCAAAAACATCTTGAAAAATCCCCAAAAATCATAAAAACAGTAAAAAAACCTTAAAAATACCAAAAACATTTATTTTCTGAATTTTGGAGCATTTTTGTGCATTTTTATAAATATTTCACTTTGCCTTATCTTATATTGCCTTTACTTTCCAACATTGAAAAAGAAAATAAAAAAAAATATAAAATATAAAATATAAAAATCAAAAAATCAAAAATCAAATACAAAATTAAAAATCAAAAAAAAAATTTAAATTAAAAACCCACAACAAAATTGTAGTTGCTTACTTGCTTAGTGTAGACACATCACACACACACTTGTGCATTCAATTGCTTGAATTACACTGTTTGCTCCCTGTGTTCGAACTCTCTGCATACTTGCCCTTTACATCATTTGTGCAGAGTTAAAAATAAATTTTAACTCCACATTGTTTCTAATTTATTGATCTTAGTGTGGGTTAATTGTTGATCAAACTCGGATTTTGATTGGTCGACACTGCGACTGAGTTCACGCTTTGTGTTGAACTTAAGACCGTCGAAATCCGTGTTTATCATCTATCATTAGTTTCTTTAATTACATTTAATTAGTTCGGATGACAGTCATTAAGAGTTAATGACATCTTAAGCCTCCTTACTTCTATTTCTTCCAAAAATCATAATAATTTAAAATGAAGTCCGATTCGTACGAAATAAGTTTCTTTGGTTTCCTCTTGATAAGCCAGACCTTATGATATGGATTCGAGAGAGGCCAATTTCAAGACTTTACATGTATGTTAGGGCATACATGTATGTGAGGAATATGAGTATGCATTAGGTGAATGGGGAAAAATGTGGGCTTGAATATAAGAGTGTATGGGTGGTTTTGGGGAAGTTAATATTTGAGAAAGGTTTTTTACACCTTGATTTTTTCATCTTTTGTCCTAAAAATTACATTTTATTGATTTTATTATTATATTTTCCAGTATTTTTCTAAATAAGACAATGGTTTCCGTTCTTCTTGCAACATAGAAAATAAGATATTTCCTCATCATAATGAAATTCTCAATATTACAGAGCATGATTTAAACATATAGTTTCAAAAATAAATCATAATTCATATCACTGTGATCATAAGGATCCAACCTATGATTTATTCCTCAATGATATGCGAGAAGATGAAAAATCATGTCGGATCTCAAACATAGCTTGATGACCCTTGTTAAGTATGAGAAAGATGATCAGAGTGACGAGGACAATGATGATTATGATAATGAAGATGAGAGGATCATGACGCAATGGTCGATTCATCGTAGAGTTGTCATCAACGAGAGGGAAGCCGATGCGGAGAGAACAGAGAGGGAGAGGCAAAGACAAAAAAGGAAAGAAAAGTGAAAGAGAATCCTTCATCGA
Organism: Ottelia alismoides; assembly: GCA_037367405.1. Lineage (NCBI taxonomy): Eukaryota > Viridiplantae > Streptophyta > Magnoliopsida > Alismatales > Hydrocharitaceae > Ottelia > Ottelia alismoides. The sequence goes on along the minus strand of JAZKJV010003352.1, from coordinate 1,598,468 downwards.
TGGAAGAAGTGAATGATTTGAAACTCGATCGCATGTAGTACTATGTAACGTATATTTTACTATTCACAACTGTTTGTCATTAACATTATGGTTTTAAGTTCAAATTATTCTTGGATATATTGTGTAGTTGCGTATGTGTAGTGAATGTTGATATACTTGTGATTCTTGATTGAGAATGTAGATATATATATAATTGTGGTGCTTGATTGTGAATGTATATTACATGGAATTTGTGTATTCTTTTACATGCTTTTACATGTATAGGTAATCATGGGAGAACTGTGAAACTGAACCATGTAATATTTTTTTGTTCTGGTAAAAACTACATGTAGTCTCCCATGCATTCACATTTTGGTCCATTTTTTATAGTGGCATCACTATTATGAGCATGGGGAACGATTGCAGTCACATGTTACATGAACAGTATGACCACATTGTGATCGTAATCGATTTTGCGATCCCAAGATGCGACCACATCCTTTTCGACTACTTCTAGCCACATATGTCCAATACGACTACATTACAACTATAATGCAAGCAGAATGAGACCACATCCATGCTCGCATTATCTGTAATTTCTTGTAGTGCTCTGTCTTGCACCCAGAACCATGTCGTTGGTTCATATAACTCACATAACTTTACGTCGAGTTAATCTCACCATCTATATATAGAAATTCCTTGATTATATCAAAAATATATTAAAAAATAAATCCAATAAGAAAAATAATTACAAACAAGTTAAAGGTAGGGGTATTTTCTTCTCCAAAGAACCAAGATGGTTTTCCCTGCTCCAGCAGTCAGAGAGGCCACTATCATCCATCAACTGACATAGTCACTATCATCACCAACTCCCCACCATCTTCATCAAAGCATCCGAGGTACTAGGAACTTTAGCTCGCCATCATATCTGTTCTCACTCCAACTCCATGCATCAAAATCTTTGCTTAATACGATATAAGATCTTCCATTGTTGAAGTAACTATCGCGTTGGAACTCGTCAACCGACAAGCTCCATTACTCCCTGGGAGGATTCACATTACCCAAGTATCATCTTTGAACCTTTGATCCAGCCATCATCACAGCCATGTTATCCTCTCATCAGAGCTCAACAACATACAACCCTCTTCCCCATTTCATCAAGGCTTTGACTCATCACAAGAATCATGGAATGCTAACACCTTTGTCACGTCTTCATCACATGAGGGTAGCATGTACCGATAAGTATCTCGCCCGAGCACCATTGTATTTCACTGGGTTAGGCCACCTCCAAGTACCAACAAATTGAAGAAGCAAAATTATTGGACACCTCCTCCATGCCTTCAGATCCTCCTCATTCATTATCCAAATCTCAAGCGAGAAGCTCATCAGATCCATAGTAAGCAACGTCTTCATCGTGCCTTGTTCTTCCTTCCTCCCACTTATCTGCCGCCCCTCCCTCTGCCTCTCCCCTATACTGGCAATACCTTCTTCTCTGCCTCCATCGTTCTCTCCCTCCTCATTGTCTCCCTCACCCTCACTATCGATGGGCGCTGATGAGATGTCAAAGATTTAAGGCTCTTATCGTCGTGTTGCTGCTGCACACTTGTGGAAACTGGAAGGAGGATGGTCAGGGTTCTCGATGATGAAGTAACTCCAACGATGGATTCAAGAAGACGACCTTATTAGTTTTTTTAAGTTGGTAAGGGATTTTTTTGCTTTGAAAAAAATGAATTTTGGGGGAAAATTTTATCAACATTTAACATTTTCCGCCGAAGTTAATGGAGAAAATGGATGGGAGATAACATAGGGTTACGCCATGTAAGAGTTAAGAACTACTCAGGACTCTGTGTGTAATGTGTGATTATTGAGGGTTATGTATGTGATAATGAAAGTATACATAGTTATCGATGTAAAAAATATTATTCATATTGATTATGGTATTTATCTTTATATTTAAATATAACTCTTCATCTAAATCATTTGGTACTCGATATAAATCCACATATGATTATCCAAGGATATGATTTTCAAAATCTATATCCAAATAGCATTGTGTGCATCTTTTTGTTTGATATCTGATAAAAAGAAAAATAGATCAATTATTTCTTATTAACAACGCATTAGGTAGTTAACTATATTCCAAAAATCCAATTTTTTATCTAATCTTAATTTAATTGTACTAAGAAATGTATATCTCCCTAATTATTTTGATTTTTACAGTGTTTTGTTTGAGAATAGTTGAACCTAAATTTTATTATTATTATTATTATTATTATCATCATCATCATTATGCGAACATCATGAAAAAGATTTTTTATTAACTAAAAAAAAGAAAACCAAGTTTTTATGCACATATTTGTTATTCTATTGTAGGAAAAAACGTTTTTTTCATTCTACAAGCACATACACACAAATAAGTTCGACCTTCCACAATTCAAGTTCATGAAATATTTATTAATCGGTATCTCTATAATTTCACTAGTACTATCTTTAATAAATCTGTAAGATAGTAAATGATGTGATGAGATCATTTGATGCCTGATGATTGACAACTAAGAGATCATAGATGCAAAACAAACAAAAAAAAGGAGCATAGACCTTTTTTAACGAGGTTCCACCAATGTGGTGTACATGACGAAGAGACTAATAACAAATATGTTGATCTTCCCTACTTTGGTCTCCCATGATCTATAGAGTCATTAACTCAAATTATGAGCGCATAGGATGTAAAGAGAAAACTTGGCTCCTCTACTAAGGGAAATCATCTTCTTATCTAGTTTGATATATATAGAGAGTATAGGGGAAGTCGATGATTATAATGAGGGAATCATATGATGTGGTCGACGAGGTTAACTGATCTTCTCGCTGATCACATTTTTGTGGGAGGAAAGCATAGCTTTATTTAGTTGTTACTCTTCATGATCCACTTGTTCAAGGATTTGACGATGATCAACAAATTCATTTTAGTCGAGCATTTAAAGTCGGAGCTTTTACATGTCATGGTGGGATCATGGTATCATTATCGTTTGGAGAAATTCTGATTGCACGATTTTGTTGCTACTCTTACTTCTACGTCGAACAAATATGAATTTCGTAAAAAAGAGTTTTCTTCTAGCGCTTGTCATTGCGAAGGCAAACCTAGGGAAATTCCTTTCATTCCTTCACAGCTTGATCAACCATTTGCCCTAAAGAATCTTAAAACACCTAATTATAAGGTAAGCAATGTGATTGAGTGCAAGCTTCCCCTACCTTAACTCTATATCCTATTATTAAAAAATTACCCATCGAAATACCTAAAATACCTTCCCCCTTCACACACACGCACAAACCTTCACCTCCGTCCAGATCATTCGCATCCAACGACCAAGATCTCCCTCTCCATTCAAATCCGGATAAGGCGTCCAAAACGTACGACCTCTGCCCATCCGCAGCGACACGTGTCCCGATCAGACGGATCCCAATGCCCCTATTCCCCTCAAGGCCTCTTCAAATATTAGGATCAAAGATATCATCTTCAAATGCCATTGGGATTCTCCATATATTACAGACAATGCCATGCCAGCGGACGGAAAAGATTAAATACCGAAACAACCCTCGTACCTTTCCAACCAACATCTAAACGGACTCCAGTCCTGAGCTGGTAATTAAGTCGAACAAGAAGAAAGAATGGATGACACACCCCCGCCGGTTTGCCCACGTTTCCGTGGGCGGTTTGAGGTGAATAGACGGTGCGGACGATGGGCAAAATCGTAAAATAAGAAGAGAGGACACGTGACGCAATCGCAAGCGCCTAGACGGGGAGACCTCGAGGTCTCGTCGCATCCACGTGTAATGCACACGTGTACACGCCATCTTATCCTAGTCAGCGTGGGCCCTGTACCCACCCTCCGCCTATAAAGCCCCCATTCTCGACACCCACCGGAAGCGAGAGAAGAGAGAGGGGGAGGGGAGGTGGAGTGTGAGCGGAGGTGAGCTTAAACGTAGCGTGACCATCGCTCAAACCATCACCGGGAGGTGACCCGAGTCGCGGCGGTTAGAGAGCGCTAAGCCCACCGTGCGGTGACCCGATTCCGTCTTGCATGGGTGTTCCGGCGAGGATCGCCGGAATCCGAGGTGACGCGCGGCGGACGGAGGCTTTCCCCATCCGACACCACTTCTTCGATCACCAGATCTCGATCGGCTTCCGGGAACATCGTCTCGCCTCCGATCGCCACCTCCAGTAGCACCGATCGAGCTCCCTCTCGCTCGGTTTTGTGATCCGAGTTCGCGATCGTCCGGGAGGAGTCGTCGTTAGGGTTTCCGATCTCGGAGGAGCGGCGATCGGGTTTCTGGGGTTCGGATCGGGGCGATCGAGTTGATTTGGGTGTGGATTCCGCTCTATGGAGCAGTAGAGGTGGTTTTAATCTCGTGCATGCCCTTCCCGATGAAGATCCAGCCACTAGATCCCGAATGGGCGCCCCCTGGCGGCGGTTTGGCGACGTTGGCGAAGCCCCCGGCGGCGAAATCGCGACTAAAGAGGCTCTTCGAGCGGCAATTCCCGGGGGTTCTCCGCATAGGAGGAGCAGCGGAGACGAAAGAGAAGGATCGCGAGGCCGCTGAGGTCGAGCCGAGCTCCGTCTGCCTGGCGAAGATGGTCCAGAACTTTCTGGAAGACGGAAACAGCAACGGGAGCGACAACTACCGCCATACGCGCAGCCGATGCAACTGCTTCAACGGGAACCGCGATGAGAGCTCGGACGACGAGCTCGATATCTTCTCCATCTCGGACGCTCCCGCAGCGCAGTCGCATGGTGAGGCATCCGTGATCCTCAAGGTACCTGAATTCCCCATGGTTTTCGTCTTAACAGCTTCGCATTCGTCTCAAATGCTCGGTTTTTAATCCGTGTCCGTATTTGTATTGGAAATCAGAGCCTCGTACTCTGCACAAGCGCCTCGGAGCGGGACATCCTCGCGGAGGTGAACCGCATAGTGGAGAAGAGCAAGATCAAGGCGAAGGACGCCGCCGCGAAACGTGCGATGGTGGACGGGTTGATCGCGATCGGTTACGATGCCGGTGTCTGCAAGTCTACTTGGGAGAAGACCGCGTCGGTCCCCTCTGGTACCGGGCTTTCAAGATATGCATAATTGTGATAGTGATCGGAGCCCAATTTGCGGGAATTCTCACACGGGTGTGCTGCTGCTGCTGCGCAGGGGAATACGAGTACGTGGACGTGATCGTTGGTGGCGAGTCTGGTGACGGCGAGCGTGTGATCGTGGACGTGGACTTCCGCTCCGAGTTTGAGATCGCGCGGCCGAACAAGGCGTACCGGGCGGTGGTGCAGTCACTCCCGGTGGTCTTTGTGGGCAAGGCGGAGCGGCTCCAGCAAGTGGTGGCGCTCGCCGCCGAGGCTACGAGGCAGAGCATGCGGAAGAAGGGGCTCCACATGCCGCCGTGGCGCAAGTACGAGTACATGAAGTCCAAGTGGCTCTCCCCGCACACACGACGCCTGTATGAGGGCAATTGCGACGACGGCGATCGCGGTGATGGCGACGGGAATAGCGATGATGATGCGGCCGCGGCCACCCGCGAGCTCGACCAGCGATCGGTGGAGGGATCCGGCGAGTCTCCGGTGGTGATTCCGGCGAAGTGGGAGCCGCCGGCGGTGGAGCCGAAGGCGCCGACTCCCCGCGGGGCGAAGGTGGTCGCCGGTCTGGCGGCGATCTTCTGAGGTCACCGGTGGCTTATTCTCACATTCCGGTACTCGTTTTAACTCTTTTTTTGGCTCTTAATTTCTCCTTTTTTTTGGGTGGAGAGAAAAAAGGAGAGGAAATATCTTTGTTTGTTCTTCTTCTTTTACTCTCCGGTTTTGTCTGATGATGAGCTCAGAGTTCTGGAGCTTTTTCACTGCGGACGTATATATAAATATATATAAATATGTAAGTTGAGATCGGTGCGAGTCTGCGAGAGGATTAGATATATAATTCCGTTGCTATTTTCTTTTGATAGTGAGATCATTAATCCGGATGTTTGCCTTTGCTGTTCTTATCCACTTTGCCCCCATTTTGGTGCTCTTTGGTTAAACATCCACCTTATCCCATAAATCCCGGGATTTGGATTCTGTTTTTCTTTACCCTCCTAAATATGGGTTCCTTTTTCTCCTTTATAAGAGGCATCTGCTCTAAAGCATATGGTACATATGTAAATAATCACTGTATTGCCCTGGGATTTGGATTAACTGTGTTACCAGTCCTCAGATCAATTATTTTTTGCGTAGGAGGTCGTGGTTGATTCGATAATCCAGAGTCAATATATGTATCACACATTTGTAGTTTTATTATATAATATAAAAGGGCGTGTCACTGGCAGCGTGTGACTCACGGTTTTGTAGGTTGTGATTAGTACATATGAAACTGATGGTTCTAGTTTTTTACCTTTGCTTTTAAATTGGATCCACTGTCAGTTGTTGAGATGATGGTCCCTCTCCCTTTCTCTCTATTCTTTATCTTTTATTCTTCTATGTTTTTGAATAGGAATATGGATGCGGATATATATTTTTAACGGATATTAAAATTATCTCATCATATTTTTAAAAAACAGAGACTGATCGCATGTATGAGTAATGTTAGAAATACTCTATACAATCGACTTAAATATACGAGTTGGATGGAAAATACATGATATAAATTTACTAATACGGTAAAAGAAAGTATAGAATTATATTATATATGGTTAAAATAAAGTTATGATTATATTTATATATGAGAAGGGATATACGGATCCATATACGAATGTTTGCGGATATTAAAATGATTTCTTTATTCGTATCCATCTTAAAACGGATACGGATGTTAAAATTTATATAAAACGGATATGATGGCGGATCGAGACGAATATATATGTAGTTAAAATTTATATAAAACGGATACGGTGGCATATCGATACAAATATATATGTAACCGTTTGCATACTTAGTAACATCTCATGCATAATCACGCTATCAGAGGTGTCTATTAAGGGCATCGATTCGATGACTACTTCAAGCTGGTTTAACCGGACTCGTCTCATGTTTGGCGCCAACAGAATTTTGGGTGTCTATCAAGTACATCGAGTCGGCGACCACTTCAAGCTGGTTTAGCCGAACTTGTCCCGAGTTTGGCTCAAAAAGACTGTTATCCGGTTCGAAGTTTAGCTGCACTTGCTTGTCATGCTGATGGTTATTTGCAAAGGGACTAGGGTTGTGATGGTTTTAAATTTCATTGAAATTCAGCTATCGATAGAAGGGTTGACCACCAAACGAAAACGAACATTCAATCGAAATTTCGATCAGGATATTTTGGCACATCATTTATTCTTGCTCAACTCAGCCTTGATACCGTCCAATCCTTTGATTCAAATAATATTACACTACAATTCATATAATCTTTGTAATTACATATAAGTTTAAAATCATAAGGACTTGTCCTATCCCTTGATTCGAGTAATATTCACTTTTTCCCATTGATTTGGACGACAAAAGATCTATTTAAGGTATTTTACTAGTTCGAATAATAATAATATAAAAAAGGGTACATCCCATCGAGTGGAACGAAAGCAAAGCTCCGAGATGCTTCTCCCTTCGTTTCTTTATGAAGATTTTAAGTTATCAAGTCTTTGGACGTCTCCGCCGTCCATAAAAAAGATTTTTTTTACTCGAATCGATGTAAAATGAAGGGGGGCGAAATAAATAAAGAGTAATGAAATCGACGTAAAAAAAGTTTTTTAAATAAAAAATTAGTAATTACGAAAAAGAGCGCAGACGTGGCGAGGCGAGCACGAGACGTCAGGTGTGGGGGCACGAGGTTCGCATGACCTTATCCCTTCCAACCGAAGATGGCGTCTCCATATGGGTTTCACGTTTGGGCTTCTTCTGATATTTTCCCATTTGTATTCGGTCCCTGAAGAAGGGAAGAATCGATGAAAGGTCCCCAAGTTTGACAGCAACGCCTTAAAGCAGTGCGTGATTAGTTATGTGTCGTTGTCAGTATCAGCAACGATCTTGTTTAGCTAATCCTCAACAGGTTTGATTACACATCTTTTATGCAATTTACCCCCAAAAAAGTTAATTTACCCTTGAACTCCTAGGATTCGAATATATACAGGAAAACAAAAATGTTGAAGATGTGAAATCACATAGCAAGCTCTTACCAATACTTGTAGATGATATGAATTAGTGATTACACAATATATGATTCATTTCCTTTGTGTGCTTGTTGCGATGTTTGGGATTGGAGGGTGATGAACGGCGAAGTTGAGCCCTCTTGACTCGTTCTTCAGACGTCTCCCTGGTTTCGTTGTTCGTAGAGGTCATGCTCGCATCTTGCACTTGGTAGCTCTAGTCAGAGCGCAACAACCACATGGTCCAAGAGGAATAGATGCCTCCCTAATGATTCTTTTTGCCTATTAGTAAGGGACATCTCTACGATCTCGGGAAGAATGGACCTAGTTAAAACGTTTAGATATGAGATCGTATACAAGTAGTTTTACAGCAAGCGTTGTCGTCTGAAGTCCTAGTTGCTTGTTTTCGATCCAAAATCCATCCTTTTAATCCTGGATTCTCATATCTCTAAAAGGCTAACTTTGGCTGACGGTCTCGAAAGAAGAATGATTCTTAGATCATCGTTAAAGGTCTGAAGATCAGACAACATACTCTTGCTGTAGAACCACTTGTTACGAGAATCCATAATCGCCACACTATTAAAAATACTTCATTAACATGTTCTCCGTATTTGATTGATTTGAGGGATAAGGAAGAAACACGTATTGTATAGTAATAGCTGCCTGTTTTAAACTAAAATCTCCTCATTTCAAGATTAGATGGTCTTATCCTCCATCCAAACGAGATTGAAAGAGTTGACTACAAGCATAGGCATGGTCAAAGACATCTTCCCTCAATGGGAATGGGAGATGAATATGGGTGTTTTTACATAAATACCATTCTAAACTTGCAATGTTAGGTGAATACCCTTGCAACCATTCATGTTTACAAAAAAATACTAGAAAAATCCATACTACAAGAGTACCCCGAAGGACATATACCAACTACACAGTATCTTACGAAAAAGATTTTTACACCACGATCCCCACAAACTTTGTCAATCATGCGATACTCTCTATATTCTTCATATTTACCCTAAAACGCATGTAAACTTACTGACTCTTACACGACGTCCTTATAGTTACTAATTGGAATTGCAAGGGGCGTAAGATAAGACACAGTAAGTTTGCAGGAGTTGTAGGGCAAATATGAAGAATACTAGAGATGTTGTATAATTAGTGGAGTTTATAGGGGTTGTGGAGTAAAATCCCTTCGCGAATTCAGCAGGGATGTGCATGTGATATAAAATATATAATGGGTTTTAATGCAAAAAATCCTATAAATAATAGCGCCACAGACAAGTGGTGGTCATTGTTACCGGGTTCCCACGTAAAGGTGCCACAAACCCCAAAAGCCTTCAAACCTCCACTTGCCCTTAGATTTTCCCCCCGTTTGCTTTTTCTTACACTCCTCTGCACGAATCTTTTGATTTCCGGTTGCTTTTCCTTTCTTTTGTTCTCTCCCTCTCTCTGACTTTCTCTCTCTACGGTTCTCAAAGTACATGTACATTTTGCTTTTTGAGTAGCCGTAGTCCCTTTCTTTTGAGTGTCTTTGTTTGTGGGAGAATCTCACATGTCTTTTCCCCACATTAGGGTTTGCAAGGAGTCGGGAAACCAACAATCACTTTGCAAGGAGTAAGCAAAACGATTTTGAGAATTAAGGAGTAGTCTAGTGATAGTACAATGTGACTACACTTTAAAGGACTCGGATTCGAATTCTAAAGAGATGCTTCAGACTCCTTGAATTATAAGGACCTACTATAAAAAAATAGTGGTAATGGACAGAATAAGATGGCTTATGATGGGCAGGGATATAAATGATAAGGTTGGAAAACTTAGGGATCAAATGAAAAAGATTTACAATAGCTAGCACAGTTATTTGTAGCTAATAAAAGTAACGGTAGGATGTATGCGCTCGATGTCTGATTTCTCTTGTAAAATCTGATTAATACTATATGTGCATGACCAACTTCATCGATAAAGAAAGTTTTACTTAGATATGAGGGGTATATTAGTAATTTCATTTAACAGTATATATCATTTCACATCGCGGTATTTCGCTTATTTTTACTTCATATTATCTTCATGGGAATATATGGGAGAAGGATTGTTATTCATAAGGATGTATTGATGTATCTCTATGTTTATGTATGCTTTTACTCTTAAAGTCTCTACTTATGTTTTGTTGATTGGATCTGTTCCTGACACAATCAGATGATTTCTCTTGATTCAACCATCGATCACTTCCCGAGCTTTCTTAAGCATCGACTGGCATGTCGTAGTGTTTCTTGTACTTTAGCTATCTTGTAGTGTTCTTTCAAGTAGAAAACATACAATTTTAAGGATCGCTCCGACAGGGAACTTGCAGAGATGTTCTTCGGGTGATTCACTATGTTACTTCTCGAGGAGAATCGATTCGTTCGAACTCTCCTTCGATTTTCGATGATCGATCGATCATTTATCATCAACTTTGCGTTTATTGGTAGAAAGACTTCGAAGATGACATAGTTTTGGGCACCTTACTACTAAAATGAAAGTACAGGGCCTCTATGTAAAATTTCATATCAGGTAGCTACTAAATATACTAAAGTTCAAATTAAATGATGTTAATGGACCCCTCACACCCACTGCACTGATATTAATATACCTTTATTATCTTCGCGGCAATCCCCATGTCCTCTCTCTATCATCGTGATTAAAGCTACTTGCTTTTTTACTTTCCATGTTATAATTGAGATTAGGGACTTTTACACCCATATCCTTATTATTATTTTCATAGTTACAGTATGACCCTTCATGATACAAATCTATGACAACATTATTTCTGATATTTTCTAAAATCTCAACATGTATCAATAAGCCATCGCAAAATCAAGAGTCAGTCAGTCAAACAATGGTCGTAAGCACTTCAGTCTCAGTTTGTTTGACAGCTCTTGTCGGCTCTTCTTTTCCTAGCTCGATGTAAATATACAAGAATATAATTTAGGACAACTTATTATATATTCAATGCAAAAAATGATTTTGTTAGTGGAGATTAGGAAAATGCGTTCTTCACAAAATCAGTAGCCGACCAACGACTAGTCATACTACTCTAGTCTCTATCTGTTGGGTAGTTCTTTTCATTATGCTTTTTCTAGTTCAATACACGCAATAATGTACACAAATATATTTCGAGATAAGCTATTATGTAATATATTTTGTGGATGGAGATCAGGTATTCACATATTTTATAATGCATTTAATTTTTAATGTTTGTTGTTATTATTGAATAAGGATGTTTCTATGTAATCAGATTTGGTAAATAATAGGAGCTTATGACCCATGAGTGGGATCATAAAAATTTTATGTTATGATGCCTATTTTTGAACGGATCATGTAAATTATACTAAAACTACTTCAAATCATTTCACAGAGAGACTATTGGGAGACGAGCAACAAGCTGCGCCACCAATCCCTTTTGGATGACCACTACAGAAATTGGACCTAAGGTAACGAATAATTTGAATATTCGTTGCCATATCTTCCGATGTTAAAGATATAGCAACGAATATTATTCATTGTCAAATCATCTTTTGTACTTGTAATTAGCAACGAATATCATATTCCTTGTTAAAGGTCTATATAACAACGATTTTTCGTTGAATTATTCGTTAAAATTCACACTAATCGTTGTCAAATTTGGCCACGAATAGAAGAAAACGACAACAAATAATCGTTATTATATGATTCGCTGCGAGGAATATAGCAACGAATACCATTATTCATTGCAAATTTAAAGAAGTAAGCAACAACTAATATTTGTTGTTATATATTTAACTACAGAAGATATGACAATGAATATTAAATTATTCGTTGACTGAGGTTACTTTTCTTGTAGCGGACAAACACTACAAGAAAAATAAGTTGTGGCCACGGAATGTGACTACGGAAACTTGTGGCCACGATAATTCCGTGGCCACTAGTTTCCCGTAGCCACAATCCGTGGCCAAAGTCTTCATATAAGAGTTGTGGCCACGATAAGTTCCGTGGCCACTAGTAGTGGCCACGGCATATTCGTGGCTAGAGAACTCTAGCGACGAGACTTGTAGCTACGGCTACTAGCCACGACATGTCGTGGCCAGAGCCCAATTCTGTGGCCACAATCTCCATATCCGTGGCCATAGTTCTGTAGCCACAACTTGTTTTTCTTGTAGTGAAATCCAACTCTTCAAAACACAACATAAAGGATACTTATTCAACTTCAAAATTTACACATTTTCCCATGTAAAGACTTAACAACATGTTTGGATGTGTAAAATTTTGAAAGTTGAGAGGAGTCGCGACATTAATATGAAAAATACAAAGGTATAAATGTAAAAATCTTCTGAAACTAACACATAATCATCCATTTTTGCTATGTTAATGATCTAGCAGTTGAACAATTGACCTTCCATAAAAAAGGGATATTTACATCCATAACCCTGAGTAATTCCATAATTACCCCAGGTACCTAAGATAATCACGAATTACATACAAGACCTTTAGTAATGCTTAACTCTTGCACCCAGAACTCTGTGTTAATTTCCATCCGATTTCTCATCAACTATGACGGTATCCGTCAAGAATTTAATACTTTATATCCTTTAACTTTGAGTTATTTACAACAAAACCAGTGTCCCCTTCCTCCCTTCTCCTTCCCTCCTTCGTCCTCCAAGCATCTCCCCCATCCAGGTCGAGGCCTCCCGTCGGTCGCCTCCCCCAGCAAGCCCCCTCCTCCATCGCTTGCAACCCAGGTCAAGGCCTCCTGGGATAGAACCGCAGCCCCCCCCCCCCCTACAACCCCAGGTCGTGCCCGGCGGAGGCACCTCCACCTGCACCCCTCCCCTCCGCCTACCATCGAGCCGCAACCCCCCACCCCTCTCGGCGCCTCCTGGGATCAAACAAGCCCCAACCGCCCCCCGCACCCCCCTCCTCGCCGCGACTCCGCTAGGTCGAGGCCTCTCGGCCCCTCCTGGGATAGAGCTCCCCCCCCTTCCCGCGCGACTCCGCCGCCCCCTCACACCCCCCCCCACGCGCCTCCTGGGATGGAGCTCCCCCCTTCCCGCGCGACCATCGCCCCCTCACACTCCGCCTCCCCCACTCCCGCGCGCCTCCTGGGATGGCGCTCCCCCCTTCCCGTGTGACTGATGAATCTGTTATTCATCACTCCAAAAGTCAAAAATAGAGCCTTGTTCCCGAGAAAATAGAGGCATATTTCCTTTTATCTTGCATAAATAACACTCATGCATGCATCCATAATTCATGCATTTTAGCAGCTCATCTGCATTTAAATAAGAAGCCAAAAATCCCCTGTAAAATACCTCTTCATCAAAATAACTTCTTCTCTATAATATATGTATATATTCCTTAATAATATAGGGAAGATTGCTAAAAATCACCCTTGTAAAATAGCCCAAATAGCCTAAGAATCCTTGTACATTAAAACATAAATAAAGCCCTCATACAAACCCCGAATTAGGTCTACTCACTTTTAGAATACTACACATTAAAAGACCTTCAAAATGAGACTGATTTCATTGAAATTGGAGCTTGTATGAGAAACTTGGGTTTTTGGATCATTTTGTATACTACATATGTACATTTATGTATCCTTGTATTTATGTATCATATTTGACCTTATCTCCGTCTTTGGTCAACATGAAACTTGTAGATCTCATTAAGATCTACAACTTTCATGTTTTGAGTTTTTCCAAATTCGGCTTCCTCTTCTCTCTACACGTGTTTCCTTCTCCAGCCATTCACAGCAGGCCACGTGGCGCCCTCTGGTTGCGCCACGCGGCCCGCTGCCCTTCGCCTCGTCCGCCCGCAATTTCCACCGTTGGATCGCGCTTCAGATCCAACGGCCCAGGCCCGTCCATGTACATCACCACCTTCCAGCCCTCAGATCCATAACACACTTCATCTCCACCGTCCCTTAGCGCCGCGCTCTCAGCCTTCCACGTGGCGTCAGCTACGCTGCTCGATCGCGCCCCCAATCCTCTCGTCACAGCCGCTCGTCTTCTAGCGAGTCTCGACCCTCAGATCGACTCCACCCTTTCATCGGGGCCATCCATTAGCGCCTCGCCCACAGTGCGCCACGCGTCACATCTTGAGCCCTTCGATCGCATTCTCAGCCCTTTCATCTGAGCCGTTAGCTCCCCAATAATCTCAACCGACCGATCGATCGCCAAGGACTGATCAGGACCGCCCGCCCGCGCCTCTGCCCCATCACGCCAAGTGTCGGCTTCCTGACCCTTAGATAGCGTCGCCTTGACCTGATCTTAGCCGCTCGCTCGCACTTCGCCCAGCTCACCCCACATGGCGCCATCACGACCTCAGATCATCTCGCCTTGATCTAATCCTAGACGTTCCTTTGCGCTTCGATCTGGCCGTTGGATCACAAGATCCAACGGCCAGGGCCTCGTCTCCTACCTCTGGCAACCCTCTCTCCCACGATCTCCGCCTTGCGAGAGGGGCTGCCCCTTCCTATTCTTGGCCGCACTCTAGCCACCTTCTTCGACCACCATCACCTCCACGTTCATCGCCACTCGTCCCTCATCCTCTCCAGCTACCCCACTCGTCGCCACTTCCACCATAGATGCTCCATTACCTCCATAAACTTCGCCCCATCACCAGCCCTGCCGAGACCTCCATCCTATAAATGCCCAGCCGCCGGCCACATTCAGCCCCATCCGCCACTCCAGGGAGATCACTCGAGCTCCAAGCTTCCTATTGGTGACAGCAATTGGCTGATTTGTTGAGCGACGACAGAGCTTCTTCTCCGGCGAGATCCTCGGCCCACCGCCGTGTCGCAGCCACTCCTCCGAGCAGCTGCTAGAGCTCGGGACCTTACCGACCCCTTGAGCGACGACCTGGAGCTCAAAGCTGAGCCCCAATCCCCAGGTAACCCCCTCCATTCCTCCTCCGATCTTGCTCTTCTTTTTCCTTTATCTTCTCCGATTTTATTCCACGACCACGATCATCTTCGCGCCTCACCTTCACTCAGCCGAGCTCCGCGTCGGAGCTCTCATCCTCGCTGACCCCTCCGCACCTTCAGACGCTCCACTCCACCGTTCATCGATCTCCAGCTCCGCCACTTGGCCGGAGCAACGTCGCCTGACCACCTCACGTTGCCTTAGGCCTCGCCAACCAGCATCACGTCTCCACAAACGCACGCACGAGCTCCGACTCTATATTTAACACTTGCAGGTGCTACTTTCATCATTGGCCGGAGCCTCGCCGGAGCTCTCCTCGAGCTTCATCGACACCGAGCTCCAGCCATCCTCCAGGGATCCAGAGACCACCGGAGGCCTCCTCGTGCTCTTCCGCTTCTTCCGAGCTAGGTGGGAGCTGACTAAGCTCATCACCGGAGCTTGGCAACCGAGGCGGAGCTCGGCTGCCTTCACCGGAGCACAGGCCTCTCCTCCGTAGGCGGCGGAGGACCGTTAGAGAAGAAGAAGCAGCCACCGTTCGATCATCTGATCGAACGGTCCTCGCCTCGCCACGCATCCCTTCGCCGCCCTCATCCTCGACCGTTGATCATCCCTCGGATCGGACGACTCTCCAGCCGCCACGCGCCTTCATCGACATCCCTTGGATCCAATCTTGATCCAAGGGTCTTCAGGCCGCCACGTTGCCCTATCCAAGCCTCGGCCCCCAAGCCTAGGCTCGGGCAACCCGAAGCTGCATCGAGGCGGGGCCGAACCTCCAGAAGACCCGAGCCTCGATCCGAGCCTCCGACGCCCTCCGAACCTAGGTCGGCCACGTGAGGAGCACGTGCAACCTGGGCTATTTGCACAGACGCCCCTGAAGCTTACGGAAATTACAAAAAGGTCCCTGTGAAGCAGACCCCACGTGAGGAGCACGTGTTGCGTGGAGAAATTGCATACAAGTCCTGCATGTTATCGGTAATTGCATTTTAGTCCTTGTCAGCATGTTTAATCTTTGAAGTTTCAATTTCCAGTATTGCATTTACGCCCTTGTGTTTGCACGTGTCCATAGAGTACATTGTTCATCATTTTGAGATTCTAAAAATTGCATGTTGTTGGAAATTTTGTCCTCTGCCTATCAGTACACGTGTATGATTTTTGTAGGCTAATTTGAATTATTAATGAATTAATTGGTTCATTGTTGACATATTTTGCCCAGTGATGCCTTTTGATTTTTAATTAATTATCTGTGCCTTCAAAAATTATCAAAAATTCACAGTAGTTTAAGGACACCATTTCTAACACACCATAAAAATTTCATAGCATTTGCACGCATATCGAGGCTTAAATAAATTGTTTAGTGATTTTCTTAAATTAATTTTAGTAAATTCATTTCACAGTAAATTTAAGTTCTGTCAATTTTCCTAGGTGCCTTATCATTAGAACCACCTAGGATAATTTTAGTTCTTGGAAAAATTGTGATTTGATATTTATTAAAAATTAAATTCTGAAAATCACTCTGTCTGTCTATTTAATTCACAGTAAATTCATTTTAAATCGAAAAATTCCAAAAAAATTAGTGTAGGTCATTTTCATCATAAATAACTGTCTGGCCAATTTTTATTCTTTTTGGACTTCATTTGATACATCAATTAAATTTAACGTTAAATTGGCTAAGATTTGTCTGCATATGTCTGCATAGAAATTAAAAAAAAAAGACAAAAAAAATATATTCCCCGAAAATCTCACACTTGGATTTTGATGAAACTTGACCTAAGGAGACAGTTGCCTCCCTGAGATCGACCTTGGACTTCACCAAGTAAAAAAATTTGCCGCTTGAAATTAACTCGAATCTAATTAAAGTGGTTTTTGATTAACCTCTCGTATCCGACTGCAACGAACGACATCTAATTAATTTGGACATTAATTTGCTCGAATTAACTAAGGGTGCGGGAGGGATATCAAAATGGCGCCGTTGCCGGGGAGGCACGGCTTAGGTTAATTCTTAGCTAATTTTTGAGTGTTTGATTTTCCTTCCCCGGGTAGTCTGACCCCCGGATTTTCTTGTGAATATTTCTCTATCTTTTAAATTTTCGCATTTTTTGTGTCGTTCTCTATCTGACCTCAACTTGTTTTTGTGCGAGGGACACCGGAGTCGAAGACGCTTCGAGGAACACGCATTCGAATTTGTTTGAGTGATTTGAGAGAACCTGTAATCTCATTTATTTCCACATTTTGTTTCTCGCATCATTTCCAGCGGTTCCCGTTTGGGATCTCGCGTGTGTAAAGATAGTGAAACTGTGTCCCGTGTGCTGTGTGGGTGAATTGTAACTTAGCTTGCACTAGCGGCTCCTCGAGCCACTCTAGGATTTGCTTGTGCTCGTAAATATTTAGGACCACACATCACACATAAAAGACGCACTTAGACCGCAGGACTTAGCATCAACTTGTTCTTCACTCGCTAATAGAACTGCCTGTTTAGGAGCGGCTTTTCATCGTCTGCATTCATTTAGTGTAAAATTTCAATTCAGTCTTGCATCCTGCATTGTAGAGAGCTGGAGGCACTGTAAGTCTTCTTACTCAAGCATTCATCATCGTTTTCTCGATTGCATCGGCTTTTTCCGATTCTCTCTCTCGGTTTTCTAACCTAGGATAAAGGAATTGGGACTGGATGGTAGACGTGATTGCTTGTGTGGATTAATATCAGTGACAACTAATCTTTAAAATCGGGACTGCTAATTGAATTGGACCAAAAAAATTGACTAAAATTAACCCTTGTTTGCGGGAGAGTAACCCCGACCTTGTTTTCAGGCTGAGTGAGGGTACTTGAGTGTGTGTGAACACCTTAAGGCAGAGCCCAAATCCCCGCCTTCCATATCACGGGCCAACTGATCCTAGCAAATATCACGAGTTGGATACTTTTAGCTCATTGACAAGTACCAAGTAGCCTCCGCCTTCGCGGGTAGATAGGGGCGAACCAGCGGTACTCTGCGACAAGGCCTAGCTTTGTCAGCCTCCGCCTGCTTGCAGGTAGATAGGGGCACGTCTTTGAGTCCCCAACTCCGGATAGGAGCGAAGAAAGGGAGGATCGGCGGTATCTTAGGCGACAGGTTAAACAGGGAAGACGCATCTGGCTCTGAGCCGACTTCCCTATAGGCCGCGTAAATCCTTGCTATCTTGCTTGAAAAATCACACTTAAAATTAACAAGATTAATTGGACTCGGTTTCGGGTCCTTCACCGTGTTGAGTGTGAATTCAGGGTTTGCTCTTGCGTTTGTCTTCGTGTCTGTCCGTGTGTGTTATCCTGCGTAATTGCGTATTTTCTACCTCGCTCTACTTACATTCATTATCTTTTCTTCAAGATGTCGGGATATTGGTCCCCATACCCTGAGACCTCTGGTCATTCCTCATCGATCATATACCGATCATCTTCACCTTCTCATTCTTCCGTGTATCCTCCGCCGCCCACGGGAGACCCTTACCCGTGGTCAGCTCCACCTCAATCCGATTATGAAGTCAGAACTTCGACTGACTTCTCCACTTCTTCGCATTTCTCACCTACTCCATATTCTAGCACCACAGATCCACTTCCACCTTGGGCTGACTGTCCTTACTCCCGAGAGCTTGCAGGAATCAAAGACTCGAATGAAGAGCAAGCCACTGCTGAGACAGATGATTGGCAAAATTATATGCCCCCACATACTTCACCCCAAGTAGGGACCACACTACAACTCATATATACACATCCCGACTTGAACTTAGGGCATAACACGGTCAATCGAACAAGCCGAATGGAGAGGCCTGAACATCATGATTTCCCAGACTTGATTGACTTTAGTGATCAAGCCTCCATTAACCAGCCTTCATTTGGAGAGCCTATACATTCACAAGATTGGACTCATGACCTAGACTTATCAGTCCCTGTTTCATTGACTCCGTCATATGAGGCTCCGACCGATATTTGCCATTTGGATAGTCCATACTCAACCCAGCATTACATGCCAGAGTCAAGGTATGTTGAGTATGAGACCCCAATATCTCAGCAGTATCCTCCACTTGAGCAGAACTCTCCCATGATTTGTCATGAGAATTTTGTGGAGGATGACATCTCTAGACTTATTAAGAAAAATGAATCATTTGGTAACGAGTTAAGAGATGTCATGGGAATATTACAATCAATTTCTGCCAGCCTGGGTATAAAAGTGAGAAAAGACATGAGTAGTTTTGAGGTTGAAAACAAAGCAAACATCAGGGAACCCACACCGTCTGTACAGCTGGAGTCCATTCTATCTCCCTCTTCTACTAACCACTTGCCCTCCAATCAAGAGTCTGATCATTCACCCATCAAAAACACCAAAAAAATTGAAAAACCAAAAATTCACATAAAAATTGAAAATGAAAATGATTTAAAAAAAATTGGATTCCACCCTAAGGGAAGCACTTGAGGATGAATTGATCTTTAAACTTCCCTTAATAAAGGCCATAGATCACTTCCCCGACCTCAAGAGATTTGTAAAGAGTAAATTGATGCCCAAGAGGTCGGGTAAGAAGAGAACAAGGACTGAAAGACACATAGTGTCTATGGCCACCTCCTTGGTGATGGGAGAAAAACCAAGAGCCGCAGAGTGAAGCGGTTGCCCCGAAGTGGAATGTGAAATCAAAGACACCATTTTCACCCATGCGAGAATCGATGATGACTCACCTATAAATATCCTCCCGACCTCTGTGTTTGACAAGCCTCAAACTCAGGCCAATCAGAAAGTCGAGAGAGATTGTTCAGTTGGCTGATCGATCCATCAAACGGTCTAGAGGAAATATTTCAGTCATCGTTACTTTCCAAGGTGCTCTACTCCAGGTCGACTTCACGATCATTGACATCGAGCACCGAGGAGTTTACCCAGTCTCCGATTATTCTCGGGAAGCCGTTCTTAGCCTCAGCTAAAGCGTCTATAGATTGCGAGACTCGGGAGATCGATTTCTCAGCATTGGGAGCACTCCGACCTCACCCATTCTTTGATACACTTTACTCTAAGGTAACCCGCACATCCGCTGACAGTCGTGGACCATCGAGAGGTAGATGAGTCCTACCTCTCTGCTACACCGGAGAGACCGACTGCCCGGACGATCATTGGTTCTGAGACTCCCCACACCTCCACTTCATCAACTGCTTGCACCACCACCAGGACAGCTTCTAAGGAGAACTCACAATCAGAAGCTATCATTAAGTCGGACATGATCTTTGTTGACTGTCTTGACCATTTTGATGATCCGACACAAGAGCCCAATAATGCCAAGCCAACTGAGACCACTAGCACTTTCCCGAGACATGTGCTGACCCTTCAGGAATATTATAATTTATATGGTGACTCGTCTGATGAGGAACCCATAGTCAGCACCACACCACGTCCCGGACCTTCAAAGGAAAAAACCAAGATTAAATTGACTCCACATAAAAACACGGTTGGCTCCCCCCTCTAGTCCGCTATCTAGTGAGAGGAAGTCGAGAATTGATTCCTCGAGATGTTCCCCGAACCTCTCAAGGCGCGTCTCTCTCATATCCCTCTCAATGATTCAGGTTCTAGCAAACCGACTAAGAAAGTTTCCTTCAACACGCCGAAGAAGGGATTTTCTGAGGAGTCCTCATCTGGTCCGGACAAGGTGATTTATATGAGTGAGCTCAGTTCGGCTGTTCTCAAGCCTTATCTAAGCAAGCAGCCGTGTGTCGACCCTCGTTGGACGATCCCTACACCTCACTATTATTCATCTGAGGACGATTCCGACAGCGACACATATGTATATTATCCACCTCCTCGCATCCGCAAGAAGGTTCGTCACAAACCTTCTTAATCCTTGTATATTCTCACTCTTTCTTGTATATACTTTTTCTCCATCCCTCCCCAGTGATTCGAATCACTCGCCCCGACTCATCTCATTTCATTTTAAGACTATACTTAGGATAATCAGATCCTAAGTATAGGGGGGAGAGTGACCCGCATCCATTCATTGTACATCCTACAGATCACATCGGTTCTCATACTCACTCTTGTCTTATACTTAGACTGACCGGAGCCTAAGTATAGGGGGGACCGATGCCCGCCTTGTATATACTCATCCATTTTTCCTCTTTTCCCGCATCCACCCCATTTTTGATCTTCTTCTCTACTTAGGCTTCCATAGCCTAAGTATAGGGGGGGCGAGATGATTTCTATACCTTTTTGGCTCTCCTACGCTTAGCACGAGCTATGTCTTTTCCTCGCTCTTAGTGCTCTGAGGACATAGCACACGCTAAGTATAGGGGGGCGTGTATATATTACATATATACTTTACCCATAGCTCGTACTTTCACGTATTTTTGTATATATATTACAATAATTACGGGTGGGTAAAAATCGAAAAAAAAAATTAATAAATAGGCTTCTTATTTACTCTTGCACATCATCTCTGCATAGGAAAAGAGTCTTGCATTTCATAGCATGACATCTCATCTCATTTGCATAAGTTGCTTATGCAAAGTGAAAAGCTAGTGGGTTCTGGACCAAGTTGTGAGCAGATATTAAGGATGAAAATGACTTGACCTTAATCCACCTAATTTCAGAGGAACCTTATAGGAACTGGAGTTAAGATTTTTTCAGGTCAGATGACTTAATTCTTTAAGTCTCCAAGTCTATGTTCATATGTCATCTTGACAAGCCTGAATAGAGCACTTAACAACACACACATGACTCTTGGAGACAATGGCTTAACATGCACCAGCACTTTACACATGGCTCTCTACGGATGAGGTGATAAGGAGACAGTTTCCTTTAGCTTGGGGTAGCATATGAGGGTAGTACTTCTAGGCGGAACCTCTCTTCTTCTTCTAGTGAAGGAAGTGCGTCTCAACTTGGACTAGTGGTGATGAAGGCTAAAGACAGAAGCAGTGGGTTGCAATAAAGCTTCAAAAGAGGGATAGTCTACTGGCTCAAGAGGAAATTTCTTATATCTATGCTGCATCATGTATGTACAAAGGCATGTTTGTTAAAAAAAAATGCCAAAAGAACTCCAAAAAAGTGGTGGGTCGGATTGAAATTTAATAACCCCCACCGGAGTATATGTAGTCAAGAAAAGCAAAAGCTTATGGTCACCATGTTACTTGCAGCGGGAGACTTAGCTACACTGGCTGAGCTTCCAAAAGTCTATACTTCTTCCTCCTCTTCTTGAGTCGGTTGAACTTGAACTTAGAAGGGAATACCCGCTTCTCGAGGAAAGAGTTGCTAGACCGAGGCATTAGAGTTACCAGGTTGGGGGAGATTGTTTCTTTGTTACTTCTGAGGTGGGGAGTCATTTATCACTTACACTGCATGAAAGGATTCATGGTCATTAGGGTTTGTGTATGTAGACTTGTTCTGATTAGGCGAGTTCAGGAGTCTTGAATAGAAGACTTGTGGAACTTGAAGTCTGTTAAGTCTTAAACTCAGATCCCGATAAGGTTCCGACACATGATTAATCCAAAGGTCAAGTCTAGCTCTATTTTTAACTTTTGTTCATGACCTTGGTATGGAACCCAATTTCATTTCACTCTTGCATTTCATTTAGTTGCTCGGGGACGAGCAAGGTTTAAGTATAGGGGGTTGATGAATCTGTTATTCATCACTCCAAAAGTCAAAAATAGAGCCTTGTTCCCGAGAAAATAGAGGCATATTTCCTTTTATCTTGCATAAATAACACTCATGCATGCATCCATAATTCATGCATTTTAGCAGCTCATCTGCATTTAAATAAGAAGCCAAAAATCCCCTGTAAAATACCTCTTCATCAAAATAACTTCTTCTCTATAATATATGTATATATTCCTTAATAATATAGGGAAGATTGCTAAAAATCACCCTTGTAAAATAGCCCAAATAGCCTAAGAATCCTTGTACATTAAAACATAAATAAAGCCCTCATACAAACCCCGAATTAGGTCTACTCACTTTTAGAATACTACACATTAAAAGACCTTCAAAATGAGACTGATTTCATTGAAATTGGAGCTTGTATGAGAAACTTGGGTTTTGGGATCATTTTGTATACTACATATGTATATTTATGTATCCTTGTATTTATGTATCATATTTGACCTTATCTCCGTCTTTGGTCAACATGAAACTTGTAGATCTCATTAAGATCTACAACTTTCATGTTTTGAGTTTTTCCAAATTCGGCTTCCTCTTCTCTCTACACGTGTTTCCTTCTCCAGCCATTCACAGCAGGCCACGTGGCGCCCTCTGGTTGCGCCACGCGGCCCGCTGCCCTTCGCCTCGTCCGCCCGCAATTTCCACCGTTGGATCGCGCTTCAGATCCAACGGCCCAGGCCCGTCCATGTACATCACCACCTTCCAGCCCTCAGATCCATAACACACTTCATCTCCACCGTCCTTAGCGCCGCGCTCTCAGCCTTCCACGTGGCGTCAGCTACGCTGCTCGATCGCGCCCCCAATCCTCTCGTCACAGCCGCTCGTCTTCTAGCGAGTCTCGACCCTCAGATCGACTCCACCCTTTCATCGGGGCCATCCATTAGCGCCTCGCCCACAGTGCGCCACGCGTCACATCTTGAGCCCTTCGATCGCATTCTCAGCCCTTTCATCTGAGCCGTTAGCTCCCCAATAATCTCAACCGACCGATCGATCGCCAAGGACTGATCAGGACCGCCCGCCCGCGCCTCTGCCCCATCACGCCAAGTGTCAGCTTCCTGACCCTTAGATAACGTCGCCTTGACCTGATCTTAGCCGCTCGCTCGCACTTCGCCCAGCTCACCCCACATGGCGCCATCACGACCTCAGATCATCTCGCCTTGTTCTAATCCTAGACGTTCCTTTGCGCTTCGATCTGGCCATTGGATCACAAGATCCAACGGCCAGGGCCTCGTCTCCTACCTCTGGCAACCCTCTCTCCCACGATCTCCGCCTTGCGGGAGGGGCTGCCCCTTCCTATTCTTGGCCGCACTCTAGCCACCTTCTTCGACCACCATCACCTCCACGTTCATCGCCACTCGTCCCTCATCCTCGCCAGCTACCCCACTCGTCGCCACTTCCACCATAGATGCTCCACTACCTCCATAAACTTCACCCCATCACCAGCCCTGCCGAGACCTCCATCCTATAAATGCCCAGCCGCCGGCCACATTCAGCCCCATCCGCCACTCCAGGGAGATCACTCGAGCTCCAAGCTTCCTATTGGTGACAGCAATTGGCTGATTTGTTGAGCGACGACAGAGCTTCTTCTCCGGCGAGATCCTCGGCCCACCGCCGTGTCGCAGCCACTCCTCCGAGCAGCTGCTAGAGCTCGGGACCTTACCGACCCCTTGAGCGACGACCTGGAGCTCAAAGCTGAGCCCCAATCCCCAGGTAACCCCCTCCATTCCTCCTCCGATCTTGCTCTTCTTTTTCCTTTATCTTCTCCGATTTTATTCCACGACCACGATCATCTTCGCGCCTCGCCTTCACTCAGCCGAGCTCCGCGTCGGAGCTCTCATCCTCGCTGACCCCTCCGCACCTTCAGACGCTCCACTCCACCGTCCATCGATCTCCAGCTCCGCCACTTGGCCGGAGCAACGTCGCCTGACCACCTCACGTTGCCTTAGGCCTCGCCAACCAGCATCACGTCTCCACAAACGCACGCACGAGCTCTGGCTCTATATTTAACACTTGCAGGTGCTACTTTCATCATTGGCCGGAGCCTCGCCGGAGCTCTCCTCGAGCTTCATCGACACCGAGCTCCAGCCATCCTCCAGGGATCCAGAGACCACCGGAGGCCTCCTCGTGCTCTTCCGCTTCTTCCGAGCTAGGTGGGAGCTGACTAAGCTCATCACCGGAGCTTGGCAACCGAGGCGGAGCTCGGCTGCCTTCACCGGAGCACAGGCCTCTCCTCCGCAGGCGGCGGAGGACCGTTAGAGAAGAAGAAGCAGCCACCGTTCGATCATCTGATCGAACGGTCCTCGCCTCGCCACGCGTCCCTTCGCCGCCCTCATCCTCGACCGTTGATCATCCCTCGGATCGGACGACTCTCCAGCCGCCACGCGCCTTCATCGACATCCCTTGGATCCAATCTTGATCCAAGGGTCTTCAGGCCGCCACGTCGCCCTATCCAAGCCTCGGCCCCCAAGCCTAGGCTCGGGCAACCCGAAGCTGCATCGAGGCGGGGCCGAACCTCCAAAAGACCCGAGCCTCGATCCGAGCCTCCGACGCCCTCCGAACCTAGGTCGGCCACGTGAGGAGCACGTGCGACCTGGGCTATTTGCACAGACGCCCCTGAAGCTTACGGAAATTACAAAAAGGTCCCTGTGAAGCAGACCCCACGTGAGGAGCACGTGTTGCGTGAAGAAATTGCATACAAGTCCTGCATGTTATCGGTAATTGCATTTTAGTCCTTGTCAGCATGTTTAATCTTTGAAGTTTCAATTTCCAGTATTGCATTTACGCCCTTGTGTTTGCACGTGTCCATAGAGTACATTGTTCATCATTTTGAGATTCTAAAAATTGCATGTTGTTGGAAATTTTGTCCTCTGCCTATCAGTACACGTGTATGATTTTTGTAGGCTAATTTGAATTATTAATGAATTAATTGGTTCATTGTTGACATATTTTTCCCAGTGATGCCTTTTGATTTTTAATTAATTATCTGTGCCTTCAAAAATTATCAAAAATTCACAGTAGTTTAAGGACACCATTTCTAACACACCATAAAAATTTCATAGCATTTGCATGCATATCGAGGCTTAAATAAATTGTTTAGTGATTTTCTTAAATTAATTTTAGTAAATTTATTTCACAGTAAATTTAAGTTCTGTCAATTTTCCTAGGTGCCTTATCATTAGAACCACCTAGGATAATTTTAGTTCTTGGAAAAATTGTGATTTGATATTTATTAAAAATTAAATTCTGAAAATCACTCTGTCTGTCTATTTAATTCACAGTAAATTCATTTTAAATCGAAAAATTCCAAAAAAATTAGTATAGGTCATTTTCATCATAAATAACTGTCTGGCCAATTTTTATTCTTTTTGGACTTCATTTGATACATCAATTAAATTTAACGTTAAATTGGCTAAGATTTGTCTGCATATGTCTGCATAGAAATTAAAAAAAAAGACCAAAAAAAATATATTCCCCGAAAATCTCACACTTGGATTTTGCTGAAACTTGACCTAAGGAGACAGTTGCCTCCCTGAGATCGACCTTGGACTTCACCAAGTAAAAAAATTTGCCGCTTGAAATTAACTCGAATCTAATTAAAGTGGTTTTTGATTAACCTCTCGTATCCGACTGCAACGAACGACATCTAATTAATTTGGACATTAATTTGCTCGAATTAACTAAGGGTGCGGGAGGGATATCAGTGACCCCCCCCCCCCCCCCCCCCCCCGCGCGACCTGGGATGGAGCTCCAGGGCAACTCCCCAAGCGCCACCTCCGCTTGCAGTCTTGGTCGTGCCCCGGCGCACCCCCATTCCCTCGCGCGCGCCTCCGCCTGCAGGTCCAGGCCCTGCTCCCCCCTCCCCCATAGGTCAGTCACACCTCCCCTCCCCTCTCCCTCCTGTGAATCCACCTGCAGGTCCAGGTCGCGCGTCCCCCGCCCGCCGGCACCTCCGCCTACCCCACACTTCGTTGAAGAACCCATCGGCTGCAAGCTCCAGAAACGAACCCATGTCCTTCTTTTTTTATTAATCTCAACCGTTAAATCATGGATGGGGTTAGATTAACTTAGCCATGTGGTTGAGTTAATGAAGTAAACTAACAGAAGGTCATGGATGTAAAACGGAGTGGTTATTCAGGGTCTTGTATGTAATTCGTGATTATCTGGGGTACATGGGGTAATTATAGAATTACTCAGGGTTATGGGTGTAAATATCCCTAAAAACAGGTTTCTTTTCGGATGTACGTATTGCATCACATTCGATTACATATGTTACAATGAATATAGTACAACATAAAAGATGTATAATTTGAAATATGATCACTGATGTAATTCAAACTTCGAATATTATGTCTTTATTTGCCGTTTTAACAGAGGTGACAACATGTGAGTGTAATCACAATTATTTTTTAGGGACACAAATGTGAAAAAACCCCGATGGGCAAATTCAGTAATAATTAATCGAACAGATATTTTTACAGATCACATCTCATGACAGTGATTTAATTATTTTTTAATCCAAAAAATGGGTAAAATATGATTTTAAATCTTTGCAAATAGGAGTTTGAAGTACTCTGAACCTGCCCCGGATTTGGTGGTTAATACACTAGGCTCATATATCATTATATGTAATTGACAACACTCTTGTAAGAAAGATAGATCTAAAGGATCAGAGTTCAAATCTTACAAACTAAGTTACTAATCCCAAAGAAATTCTTTAGCAAAGGATTTATCAAGGAAATGGTATATGCACTAAAGATCAGACTCCCTTTATTACATTTCTAATATAAGGATTTGAAATGGCAATCGATGCAAAAATGATGACCGTCTCTTTAATATACCTCATAAATTATAACTTCTGGAAAAAAGGAAAAATAGACAATGTGTCGCGAACGCCTTAGACACCCTGGTTACGAAGGCGATGATGTAGGATTTCACAAGAGGAAGGGGTTTTGTGCAATCATTCATCCCGAGAAGGTGGGTTGAATTGTGTAAAAATCATGTAGCTTACCGACTCTTTCTTTTGTAGTTCAGCTCATCTCCATTGTCGTAGGGTTCAGGTGTAGCCAAAACCGATATCGGTAGGTATAAAATAATCCTTATTTTTTAGGTTCTCATAAATCTCAAGTCTTTTATTGATTATTGAGCTGATCACGCGACACCCAGATTTGAACTGAGGAATAAAGGATTTGCAGTCCCCCGCCTTATCACTTGACCATGTCGCCAAAACGATACAAAAAGGATATAAATATCCTACACACTTTACCTTTTTCTAATTTTGTAGAGGAGACTATCGAACCTTTTTTATTTGATTTATATCTTAAATCATAAGGTGAGGATCTCGTTGTTGGATCGAGAATCGACTGCTTAGATGATCCTAATCATCGATCATGTTAGTGGCAAAGAAACCTTCGCTCATCTCACAAAAGCGCGAAAGAAGATCAAAGAAATGTTGGAAGGAGATTATTCGTAATAAATCAGAAGTGATATACATGTCAAAATTGTATAACTTTGAGATTTAAGCACTAATACCCTTATAAACATGTAATTTCACACAAACATCCTTCCTCTAGAGTGTTGTCGGGGCATTCTTCTAAAATAAGAAATTTACATGGGTGTTTTATGTAAAATACAAAATTTCAAGGGATGGATGTACTTAATTACTGCAAACTTAAATGGGTATCTATGTAAAAAACACTATAAATTTGGATTGAAAACAAAAGATGATGTGATTAGAGGAAACAATCCATTTAAAATTCTATGCTTTAGTTTTGCTTTTGATTCTTGATTAGGTTAATTAAGTAGAGCTTAGTAGAGAGAAAGGGGGTGTTATGCATTATTGTTTTTGGATAGTCAAACAGTCCTTGGTTGGTTGGTTGGGATAACAGGAGGATAAAGGGTACCCCTTTATCCATCCTTTCACGTTTGCTTGTTATTTTTTTATATATTAGTTATATCATTAACGATAAATCTAAAATATAATATTTATGGTAGGGCTGCATGTGGAGCAATCATAAGATCAAAGGTTGTGATTATTTTAATTAATGTCCAACTAATAATCACTTTAATTAGGGGTCATTTGATTAATCTGGGTAAGGATTGGGAAATGGTATGGAGTTGGGGAAATCCATGAGGTCATTGATGTTAAGCTTCTAGAAGTTGGTGCATAAAAATTTAAAAAGGATTTTACCCCCATGATCCCTAAAATCTTTATAATAACACCACAATCCCTACCATCATTCTCTGATTTAACATATATGCTCATGTCCAAGAGTTGTGGTGTAAAAGTGACTAAGATTACATGAGTCAGAGTGTCATTAACGAGGTTATATATAGGGGTTACAATGTAATTAGACGAGATTTAAGGGTCCGTATAACTCACATCAGGATCCATGTAATCTTACTGACTCTTACACTGAGATTGTGGCGCAATTATAAACATTATTGATTTAGCACAATTCGATAAAATTTCTTGGGTCATGGTGTAAAAATCCCAATAATCTTGACTACATTGAACCATGAAGTGTCTTACTTTAACCTAGCTATTTCATTTAACTCCCATGCCTACTTGATATAGGTTTGAATGGTCAAGAATACAACTTTGCAATAGCCTCCCCAATTTAGGAAAACTCCATATCATGGATATTAACTCCCATGAATATCACTCCCTTTGTGGTGTGCACTCCTTTGCATCTTTTTCACCTCATTGATAGGTACCCCATCTCTATATTCATAGTGAGGTCACTTTCACATCCTTTGGCTAGCAAAGGAAATCACTTACCACATGTGAAAGATATTTTAACTTGGAATCTCCTAGAATATTCATTGGACAACATGTTGTAAAATTCATCCATGCAAGGTAAAATCCCTTGTCAAATGTTAATGTGTACTTTTACATCAACGAAGTTTACATATGTACTTTTACGCGTAACCCCATGGAATTTGCATTGTATTTTTCCATGGCCATAACAGAATCGACCTGTTTCGACAGATAATTAAAAAATCCCCGCTCTATATACATACGAAAAGTATGTTCTTGCTAAATACAGATGTATAGTTCCAGTTTTTGTCGCTTTACGCCACACTAAATGAAATGGCCACTTCAATTTTCCCACCTTAGAGACGATATAAGTCGGTTTTCGTAGGCCCCACTCTCAAATACGTATATATTTTGCTATTTCTTCTTGATGTTCTTTCATCTTTGTTACAAGCACAAATACAATGATTTTAATTTCTTTTCATGTTTTCGTAGAAGTATAAAAGTAAAGAATATGATCAAACAAAAAATATATATTTTTTACTTTTTCCCAAATCACTTTCCATCAAATTTCTATCAATTTCATAACCACAAACACCCCCACATGGGTGTCTTTGATAAGAAGTCTATGTCATTCCATTGAAGTAGATTGGATACCCCATTCCCCTATCCAAGAGGAAATAAAATATCTATTATATTTATATTATTATTATAAGTATACATTATTATTTATATTATTTATATTATTAATAACAATGGGGATCAAGGTAGAGGGTAGGTTAGGGGGAGTGGGTGGTCCTCTCTAGTGGCATTATATAAAACCTGCATATAGAGGTGACATAAATATGATATCTGCTCCCCTTTCCACTTGAAAGAAGTGGATGTTCAATGTTGGATGGACAGGGGCACCTATCAAATTAAGAAAATCTATGGGGCCAGAGCATAAAGTCTTCATGAAGTGGAATCATTTCACATGTAATCATTAGGAAGGAGTGTTCATCATCATCATTGGATGGAGATGATGGCAGTTGTACTATAGATCAATCTCCCCCATGGGTCAACTTGGGTCAGAGTGTACTCAAAGTTTTAAAAACCGAATCGAACGATCGAATCGATTATGTAGTTTTAGTTTTCATCATCAGATCAATATACTCGACTGATTGGATCGACATTGACGTCGATAGTTTTCGTAAATAGGAAAATAAATCAAATAATTATATATTAGATTTGGTTAGTATGCTCCATTCGAATCTAATCGAGATTGACTCATCTTCATGCAAATAATATGCATTATCCCACCTTAGGTAAGTCAACTTATAATGTAAAGCTCATCAATGACATCTATGTGATGTCTAAAATTGATAGTTTTAAAAATAACTGTTAGTAAATCTACAACAAGGATATA
Source organism: Ottelia alismoides (assembly GCA_037367405.1). Lineage (NCBI taxonomy): Eukaryota > Viridiplantae > Streptophyta > Magnoliopsida > Alismatales > Hydrocharitaceae > Ottelia > Ottelia alismoides. Next base: position 1,567,612 of record JAZKJV010003352.1, on the reverse strand, counting down.
TGTATAGATACTGATATATGTATCACTCTATCTTTATTTATTTTGAAAAATAAATAAAGATGTGCATACGAATATTGACATATATGAAAAATATATAATCACATACTTTAATTATAGACATAGACCTAATTTAGATAATACAAGAAATAAATTATAGATTAGTGCAAATACACATGTATTGAATGACTCAGACTTGAAAATATATATTAAATACATTATTTATCAAATAACATGAACGCATGCATAAACTTCTATTACATATAGCTATGAATCAATTTGTAGCTATATTTATTTATTGAACTATGCATAAATATATTTACGTTAAAATATGTATAAAACAGATATGGTAGCGGATTTGATAGAATAATCCACATCTACTTGCACAATCCTTTCTCGGGCCTTGAAATAATGAACTTAGAAGGGTTTATATGAGATGGGCCTAAGGGCCTATATAAGCCCACATATTGAAGCCCGAATATGAAGTGTGTTGTTGTTGTTTTCTCTTATTCCTTTCTTTTAGTTCAATTAATAAGTTTTTATAAGGATGTGTACTCTTTCCCAACTTTTAGTTGACTAAAATTAGTCATACTGGTTTCTTTTGTAGTAAAGGATAATAGGTGAAGTTTGAATATTCTTTGCACACATGGTTCTTAAAGAGTGTTAGATTTTATTAGCTTGTTTGAGACCATATTTATATTAAAAACTTTATATATGTCCAATAAAAGAATATTATATATATAATTGACATAATAGTAAAGTGTGATTCTATATAGAAAATAGTTGTTTGGACACTTGAACATGAGAAACAAATGTAGAATGGAAACAAATGCAGAAAGTAAAATCATATGAGCATGTAAATGAAGTGTACATTTATGAATAAATAATGTTGATATAAGAGTATACACGATTTTGAGATGGCCATTTATTTTCTTTCTTTCTTCTTTTTAATGGCAGATGATTCGTTCATTTGCACAGGAGGTTGGTTGATGCACCAGTTGGAAGATGCGTGAGTTGGGATGTTGAGACATTTAAGAGAGTATGAGGAAGGCCCAACAAGTGTAGGGATGCGATTATCTGAAGGATCTTGATTTTATATATTTAAGCCTGAGAATGACTCAAAATTGATCTGAATGAAGACAAAAAATCCATATAGCGAGCCTACTTAATTGTGGAAAATGCTTTATTGTTGTTGTTTTTCTTTTTAATGGCAAGCCAATGTGATATAAGTGTTGTATTTATTGTTGATGTAATTAAGTTTTATATATAAGTAAACCTATGCAATTACATTTGGTAAGAAATTGGTTTCAATATGGAAATCAATTGTGTTGGAGGAAGTGGGAATCCCTAAATTTGAAATAATGAGAGTTTTTTGGATGGATTTTTAGTACAACATCTAGTAATTCTAAAAATATATTGGATTTGTATATGAGTTCATAACCCAAGCTCTTGTAACAATACTAGAGAGGAGGAATGGAGGATCACATGTACGTGCGCTTCGCTCTGCTCCGTCTTCGGCTCCGATCGCGATAAGAAATTCGACTCGACTCAAATGGCTCTGATCTAGTCAACGTTTTGGAATCCGAAGAGGCACCTGTTGGTTGGGGGGGAGGGTGGAGAGGGGGTCATTTCCGAAGGATGAAAAGTCGTACCCTAGGTCTTCTTATACCCCTCTTGGACGTCGTTTTCTTCACTCGCAAGAAAACTTTCCGCCATCGTTGCTCTCTGTTTCTCCACCGCAACATTGTTCTTTTCCTTCTCTCGGTTGCACGGGTATTGTAAAGGTGATATCCTCTCTAAGGATAGTCCATTTCAAGGGCGCTTCCGTGATATGCTATCTAATGTATTTACTGTTTTATTTCCTGTAATTTGTTTATCGCATTGTCTTTCCTGAATCTCACCCCAATTTGGTTTATTCGTTGTTCTATTGATTCTTGCTTGCATTCTGTAATCGGATTATGAATCTGTTACGATTGTATATCTATTTGCTAATATGTGGTGTTGTTAATTTGATTCCTGTTAATCCAGATAATTATTGATTAATGTATGATGTGCTATTTACAACAATAATTCATATTTATACAAGTAGTCAAACACTCCAACATTAAGGAACTAAAAAACTTATTATATTAGTACCACTCATGGGAACTAAGTCACTTTTAATAGAGAGAAATCCACAGTCGTCATTTTTGAAAAAAAAACAAGAATTATTCGTCTAAAATAGAAATGTGCACAAACAAAGCACATCACCAAATTTGTCCACAAAGAGAATGGACAAAGATAAGTTCAGTAGACGTTAGATATGTAATTGCATTTGAAATAAAAGTATTTCAAAGATCCCTCGTAATTCAAGGAAAGTTCACAACAATTGAAGCAATTGAGAATTATGTTAAAAAATAATTCACTCTCAAAGAACACACAAACACCATTATATTTGGTTCACATATATTCATTCCATCCTCCAAAAGTTGATTCTCTTAGCAAAGTACATTATTTTATCACAATTATTAATGATTTTTCTAGAATATGTATGCAAATCCCCCACTGATAAGTCAAAAGTAGCTTTGAAAGGTATTGATGGTATATTAATAAATTTGCATGTTAAAATAATTCCCTCTACATCCGAAATCTTTTTCCCGTATTTTACCCAATTTTAGGGGATTTTTTTAACGCAGAATCATCTATTTCTGCTTTGTTAATGATCTAGCAGTTGAACAATTGATCTTCCATAAAAAAACAAGCTTCTTTTCGCATGTATATATGACATCACATTCGATTACTTATGTGTAACGGCTGGAGATTTTTCCAGTCATATTGCCTTATAATACTCCAATCAATAGCATGCAATTATTTATGAAATTAATGAGCATTAGTGGTCCATTGATTTCCTCATTGAGATGTATCAATAACCCAATAAAATCACCCTCCCTTCCCCTCACGTCTAATGTTTTTGCAAAAAGAGAGAGAGAGAGATAGAGGATTGTGAGAGAGAAGGGGAGATGGAGAGTTATAGAGAGTAATCTCATTGGGGGATCATTCTCATCGTAGGAACGCCGGCGTCGGTTCATTAGAGGAGAACGTCGGCTCGAGAGAAGGGAGAGGGCCGACGTGGCAATCCATTAGATACAATCCGTCGGACTCGAGGTATGTGTCGAACACCGTAGGAATATTATTCGATGAATCGATATATGCCTTTGTGATAAGTATTTACTTAATGTGCACAATATATGATCTCAAGATGATGTAGGTATCGGTTTAAGATTATGATTTTTAAATGTATGTGTCGATCCCTTAGGAGTACTATTTGATGAATCGACGTATGCCTTCCATCCATAACTGTGATAAGTATTTACGTAGTTGTACAAAATACAATCTCAAAACATATATATCTATTTACGATTATGATCTACAATGGTTTGTGTCGGACCTAACAGCTTTAAAAAAAACGATTGTCGATCATTGCCTTCGATTTAAACCCTATGCGTGAAGAACCGTTGTGATCTATTACCGTCAATAATCATATATTTTTTTATGTAACGGTGATTCTTGGTCGTGTACTGTAACCTTTTTAATTATTGTATAGAATATTCTTAGACATAAGATTTAGATCATTTTTAAGTTGGTTCCTCTTTATATCATTATCACTATCCTCGTGTAGTTGCATGTGAGTCTCTCTGACTCGTGGCCTGTAGATTTGAATGGCATGGCCTTTGGTTAATATAATATATTTATGTGAATGAATCAATGAAAATGCCATCTTATTATTTTCGTAACTTTAATTTTCAGACTTCCGATAACCTAGAAGTCATATGTGTTTTGACATGCTCTCGATCTAACTTATGAGTTAACATGTAAGGTATATATACGTTATACATAAATATCTGGAGTAGAATTTAGGCACTTACGTGAAAGAAAAATAAAAGAAAAATATCTCATGATTGGTTCTTCCATCTTAGATAAACTAATATTACAATAGTATAAATCAGGTATTTTATGATGATGCCCTTTCATGGTTTAAAACTAAGGAATATATTACGTTGAAATTGAATTTAACGTTATATTGTATTTGTTCAAATAACAGTTTGGTTGGCACAATGCAACTCCAAGAACCAAGACCTACTTATCATATCTTAGAATCGTCTGTATACGTAAACCGACTATATAAGGTATATATATACATATATATGTACTCCGGATAACAGATGATACTTAGTTATGAAATTATCAAATGTACAATGCTTGTCAAATCTATTTATGTTAAAAAAAAAGGTAAGAGAAAATCTCCTATTGAATGTACTCCACTGATAAGTTGTATTTAGAAATATATACATCAGATAGTGATTATCAAGACCATTAAGTCATCAAAGCCTCTGGTGCCATTGGTAAATGAAGAGATAATTTTTGAATTTATGGAAAAGATCGATTGTTGGAAAGTATATACGTATAAAATTAGTTAGGTAATTTTGTTTAACAGTGAAGACCTCCCTTGTTAGTGGAACAAAATGAAACAATTGGTGGAATATGTATATGTGTATATGAATATTGTATGGAAAGGAAATGCTATAAAAATTTTAAATTTCCTTAAGATGAATAATGGTATGATGACGATAAGCGGAGCTAAGTGCTACACCAATTGGTGGGAGCCACCTCTAGAGTCCAATTATCGTAGGCCTAAAGGGGGCCAACGCCTTCAGTGGGCATGCGGTTCAAGGAACCGAATGAGGCAAAAGATAAGTCCTCTGAAGTTGTAGCTACACTGTCAAGTATGGACCGCTTGTGCCAGTGGTAAAGCCACCAAAGCCAACAAAGCCACCAAAGCCATTAAGAAGTAACAATTAAGACAACTTTAACCACTAAACAAACCAATGTTTTGTGTACAATTTCTGAAATTGCTAAGGCACATGTGTGCAACTATGGCCAAGTAATGGCATTATGTAAGTGTTATGATTGTATTGGGGCATATATGCAACTACAGAAAAATTCTGAGGGCATAAGTGAAAATTATGAAAATGTTAAGGTGTATATGCAAATATGGCAAACTTTATTGGTATATATGTAATTATGGCTTTAACGAAAGTCTTCACAAGGAATACCTTCCGTATGTATGTTTATGTGAAATTATGAGTCGCATGATGATGGTACATGAGAACAAGTTAGTTTCATATGCAATCAGATAATTATGCAAATCGTATAGTTGGGTTGATAATTGATTGTATATAAGAGATTATGTTTTAACGGTTTAAAGTTAGCATAGGGAGACTAGTTCGCCACGCTAGCCGGCTTGACCCCAACTCGGCACATACTGAGCGTTAGCTCATAATATGTGATGTTGTTTTTTTTCAGGAGAGCACGAGTCGTGACACAATTTCCAGTTCAAGGAGAACTATTGTCACATGAAGTTGAACCGGTACGGACCATAGATGGATTACTTACGGAAGGATGTCTTTATGTCCACTGGAACTTTGAATTGCTAGTTTTGTTGTTGGTCCTTTTTCAATATTACTCATGTTGGACTTGTAATAAGAGAATTTTCATGTTGACTGGACTTTAGTTAAATATTGTATCTCTATGCTTATTGAATACCATGCAAGTTTCCGGTAACGGTTCGGTCGTGCGACCCAATGTTGCATGCTTCCGCCGGTCGTCCTGACCCGTTCCGTTACATTATGCTACAGTGAATATAGTACAACATAAAAGATATATAATTCGAAATATGATCACTGATGTAATTCGAACTTCGAATATTATGTCTTTATTTGATGTTTTAACAAAGGTGATAACATGAGTGTAATCACAATTATTTTTTAGGGACACAAATGTGAAAAAACACCGATGGGCAAATTCAGTAATAATTAATCGAACAGATGTTTTGACAGATCACATCTTATGACAGTGATTTAATTATTTTTTAAACCAAAAAATTGGTAAAACATGCTTTAAATATTTGCAAATAGGAGTTTGGTGAGTACTCTGTACCTGTCCCGGATTTGGTGGTTAATACATTAGGCTCATATGTAATTATATGCAATTAAAAACACTCTTGTGAGAAAGATAGACCTAAATGATCAGAGTTCAAATCTCACAAACTAAGTTACAGAAAAGGTGTAATCCCAAAGAAATTCTTTAGTAAAGGATTTATCAAGGAAATGGTATATGCAGTAAAGATCAGACTCCCTTTATTACATTTCAAATATAAGGATTTGAAATGGCAATCGATGCAAAATGATGAGTCTCTTTAATATACCTCATAAATTATCACTTCTGTAAAAAAATAGATAATGTGTCACACGTGCCTAGACACCCTGATTATGAGGGCGAAGATGTAGGATTTCACAAGAGGAAGGGGTGTTGTGCAAAAATCTCATTCATCCCGAGAATGTGGGTTGAATTGTGCAAAAATCATGTAGCTTATTGACTCTTTCTTTTGTGGTTCAGCTCATCTCCATTGTCGTAGAGTTCAGGTGTAGCCAAAACCGATATCGTAGGTACAAAATAACCATTATTTTTTAGGTTCATATAAATCTCAAGTCTTTTGTTGATTATTGAGCTGATCAGACGGCATTCAGATTTGAACTGAGGAATAAAGGATTTGCAGTCCCCCGCCTTATCATTGGATCATGTCCCCAAAACGATACAAAAAGGATATAAATATCCTACACACTTTACCTATTTCTAATTTTGTAGAGGAGACCGTCGAACCTTTTTTTATTTGATTTATATCTTAAATCATAAGGTGAGGATCTCGTTGTTGGATCGAGAATCGACTGCTTAGATGATCCTAATCATCGATCAGGTTAGTGGCAAAGAAACCTTAGCTCATCTCACAAAGGCGCAAAGGGATATCAAAGAAATGTTGGAAGGAGATTATTCGTAATAAATCGGAAGTGATATACATGTCAAAATTGTATAACTTTGGGATTTTTGTACTAATACCCTTATAAACATTCGATTTCACACAAACGTCCTTCCTCTAGAGTGTTGTCGGGGCATTCTTGTAAAATAGGAAATTTACATGGGTGTTTTATGTAAAATACAAAACTTCAAGGGATGTACTTAATTACTGCAAACTTAAATGGGTATCCATGTAAAAAACCATATAAATTTGGATTGAAAAAAAGGATGATGTGATCAGAGGAAACAGTCCATTTAAAATTATATGCTTTAGTTTTGCTTTGGTTGGGCATGCATTGTTGCATGTGGGATGAAATGACTGTTTTTTTTGGATAGTCAAACAGTCGTTTGTTGGTTGGTTGGGATAACAGGAGGATAAAGGGTACCCCTTTATCCATCCTTTCACGTTTGCTTGTTATTTTTTTATATATTAGTTATATTATTAACAATAAAGCTAAAATATAATATTTAAGGTAGGGCTGCATGTGGAGCAAATCATAAGATCAAATGTTGTGATTATTTTAATTATTGAACCAACTAATAATTTAATTAGGGGTCATTTGATTAATGTGGGTAAGGATTGGGGAATGGTATGGAGTTGGGGAAATCCATGAGGTCATTGATGTTAAGCTTCTAGAAGTTGGTGCACATACATTTAAAAAGGGATTTTATCTCCATGATCCCTAAAATCTTTATAATTGCATCACAGTCCTTACTAGGGTGGAGCATTGGATTGGGTCGGTCCGGACTCAACCCCGCCCGTCCTGCAAAAGCACGGGTCCGTTCCGAACTCGATGTATAAATGGGTCGAACCTGGACGCTCATATTTCAAAAATATCATGCTCAGGTCAGGCCGGTCCCGAACCCGAAATACAAATGGGCTGCACCCGGGCCCTTAGATTTCAAAATATCATATTATAACCAAATTAGGGGACATAGATTTATAGTCACAATACATCCAATGTTTCCTTTATCCATGAATAGTAATATTCTATCATAATAATACATCCAATATTCATGTGTTATGGATGAATTATATCAATAACAATAAATTGGAATCGAAGTGCAACTTCATGGAATCAAAATGGGTGCGGGCTAAGTCCGGCCTGAACCTGAGCCCGACACAAACCCGAGCCTGATCACGCAGACCCTGGGTCCTCGGTTTGCTAAAAAAAGCGAGCTCCGACCTGATCCAAGGCCCACGAAAAATTGACGGGCTCGAGCTGGGCTTTCCCAGGTTGGACCGGGTCGAGTCCAATGCTCCACACTAGTCCCTATCATCATTCTCTGATTTAACATATATGCTCATGTCCAAGAGTTGTGTAAAAGTAAGATTACATGAGTCGGAGTGTCATTATCGAGGTTATATATAGGGGTTACAATGTAATTAGACGAGATTTAAGGGACAATATAACTTAGAGGATTCATGTAATCTTACTGACTCTTACGCTACAACCCATGCACATGAGCTTGTATATTAAATAGAGTAAATATTATTGAGATTGTGGTATAATTATAAATATTATGAGTTATATCGCAATTGGATAAAATTTCTTGGGTCATGATGTAAAAATCCCAATAATCTTGACTACATTGAACCATGAAGTGTCTTACTTTAACCTAGCTATTTCATTTAACTCCCATGCCTACTTGATATAGGATTGAATGGTCAAGAATACAACTTTGCAATAGCCTCCCCAATTTAGGAAAACTCCATATCATGGATATTAACTCCCATGAATATCACTCCCTTTGTGGTGTGCACTCCTTTTCATCTTTTTCACCTCATTGATGGGTACCCCATCTCTATATTTATAGTGAGGTGACTTTCACATCCTTTGGCTAGCAAAGGAAATCACTTACCACATGTGAAAGATATTTTAACTTGGAATCTCCTAGAATATTCATTGGACAACATGTTGTAAAATTCATCCATGCAAGGTAAAATCCCTTGTTAAATGTTAATGTGTACTTTTACATCAATGAAGTTTACATATGTACTTTTACGCGTAACCCCATGGAATTTGCATTGTGTTTTTCCATAGCAATAACAGAATCGACCTGTTTCGACAGATAATTAAAAAATCCTCTCTCTATATACATACGAAAAGTCTGTTCTTGCTAAATACAGATGTATAGTTCCAGTTTTTGTCGCTTTACACCACACTAAGGGAAATTGCCACTTCAATTTTCCCTCCTCAGAGACGATATAAGTCGGTTTTCGTAGGCCCCACTCTTAAATACATATATATTTTGCTATTTCTTCTCGATATTCTTTCATCTTTATTACAAGCACAAATACAATGATTTTAATTTCTTTTCATGTTTTCGCAGAATTATAAAAGTAAAGAATATGATCAAGCAAAAAATATTTTTTTTTTACTTTTTCCCAAATCACTTTCCATCAAATTTCTATCAATTTCATAACCACAAACACCCCCACATGGGTGTCTTTGATAAGAAGTCTATGTCATTCCATTGAAGTGGTTTGGATACCCCATTCCCCTATCCAAGAGGAAATAAAATATCTATTATATTTATATTATTATTATAAATATAAATTATTATTATTTATATTATTTATATTATTAATAACAATGGGGATCAAGTAGAGGGTAGGTTAGGGGGAGTGAGTGGTCCTCTCTAGTGGCATTATATAAAACCTACATATGGAGGTGACATAAATATGATATCTGCACCCCTTTCCACTTGAAAGATGTGGATGTTCAATGTTGGATGGAGAGGGGCACCTATCAAATTAAGAAAATCTGTGGGGCCAGAGCATAAAGTCTTCATGAAGTGGAATCATTTCACATGTAATCATTAGGAAGGAGTGTTCATCATCATCACCATTGGATGGAGATGATGGCAGTTGTACTATAGATCAATCTCTCCCATGGGTCAACTTGGGTGTAATAAAAGTTTTAAAAATCGAATCGAACGATCAAATCGATCATGTAGTTTTAGTTTCCATCATCAGATCAATATACTCGACTGACTGGATCGACATTGATGTCGATAGTTTTCATAAATAGGACAAAAAAAATCAAATTATTGTATATTCGATTTGGTTAGTATGCTCCATTCGAATCTAATCGAGATTGACTGATTTTCATGCAAATAACATGCATTATCCCACCTTAGGTAATTCAACGTATAATGTAAAGCTCATCAATGACATCTATGTGATGTCTAAAATTGATAGTTTTTAAAAATAACTGTTAGTAAACCTACAACAATGATACATGTCTAGATACTGATATATGTATCACTCTATCTTTATTTATTTTGAAAAATAAATAAAGGTGTGCATACGAATATTGACATATATGAAATATATATAATCACATACTTTAAATATAGACACAGACCTAATTTAGATAGTACAAGAAATAAATTATAGATTAGTGCAAATACACATGTATTGAATGACTCAGACTTGAAAATATATATTAAATACATTAGTTATCAAATAATATGAACGCATGCATAAACTTCTATTACATATAGCTATAAATCAATTTATAGCTATATTGCATAAAAATATTCTGCGTTAAAATCCCCACTTGTCCAATCCTCCACAGTTCTACCCGTTAACGAAGATCAGAGTTAGCGAAGAGACAACGGAGAAAAAGAAAAGAAAATCACCGAACTTCTCTTCTCAGAAGCCTGGAGTACTGAGATTAATTAAGTAGCGACGGGTTGCATGGCAGCTAGTATGAGTGAGGGAGCGAGGCTTGTATGTATAAAACAGATATGGTAGCGGATTTGATAGAATAATCCACATCTACTTGCAAACATATTCACAATCCTTTCTCGGGCCTCGAAATAATGAACTTAGAAGGGTTTACAGGAGATGGGCCTAAGGGCCTATATAAGCCCACATATTGAAGCCCAAATATGAAGTGTATTGTTGTTGTTTTCTCTTATTACTTTCTTTTAGTTCAGTTAATAATTTTTTATAAGGATTTGTACTCTTTCCCAACTTTTAGTTGACTAAAATTAGTCATACTGGTTTCTTTTGTAGTAAAGGATGATAGGTGAAGTTTGAATATTCTTTGCACACAAGGTTCTTAAAGAGTGTTAGATTTTATTAGCTTGTTTGAGACCATATTTATATTAAAAACTTTATATATGTCCAATAAAAGAATATATATATATATATATATATATATATATATGAAAAACTGATATAATAGTAAAGTGTGATTCAAAATAGTTGTTTGGACACTTGAATATGGGAAACAAATGTAGAATGGGAAACAAATGCAGAAAATAAAATCATATGAGTATATAAATGAAGTGTACATTTATGAATAAATAATGTTGATATAAGAGTATACACGATATTGAGATGGCCATTTATTTTCTTTCTTTTTTCTTTTTAATGGCAGATGATTTGTTCATTTGCACAGGAGGTCAGTTGATGCACCAGTTGGAAGATGCATGAGTTGGGATGTTGAGACATTTAAGAGAAGACGAGGAAGGCCCAACAAGTGTAGGAATGAGACTATATGAAGGGATCTTGATTTTATTTATTTAAGCCTGAGAATGATCCAAAATAGATCTGAATGAAGACAAAAAATCCATGTAGCGAGCCTACTGAATTGTGGAAAATGCTTTATAGTTGTTGTTGTTTTTCTTTTTAGGGATTTTTATCCGGTAGACCCTATAATCTTTTGCAATTACCGCTACGACCTTCGAAACATCGTAATTCCTCCCTTGACCCCGTAAACTTGTTAACTCTTACCCCACAGACCCTGTGGTTAATCCACATCTATTTGTTCGTTAAATGTTATCAGATTCCATTAAAAAGATGTCCATATTACTCTCTTTATTTATTTAATTTACTAGGAATGTCATTCCCTCCCACCCTCCACCTCCAGCTGCCCTCCCTCCCTCCCACCGTCCACCTACATCTGAAAACGTCGCCTCCCTACAGCGTCCCCTCCTCCAGTCCGTCGCCGCCCCTGCTCGAAAACTCCCCTCCTCCGTCGGTTGGCGTCGAAGCTCCCCCCCTCCTCGCCGTCTCGTCGCCTCCTGCAAAGCCCCGCCCCTCCGGGGTCCCGCCGCTTCCCCCTGCAGAGCCTTCCCCCCGTCGTCGTCGAAGCTCCCCCTCCTCGTCTCGCCGCCCCCTGCAGAGTCCCCTCGCCCCCCGGGTCCCGCTGCTTCCCCCTGCAGACCCCCCTTCTCGTCGCCGTTGAAGCCCTCCTCCCCCCGTCCCGCCGCCCCCTGCAGAGCCCACCCCCCGGGTCCCGCTGCTCCCCCCCCATTCTTGTCTTGCCGAAGTTGGGAGATCGGATGGGGAGGGGTCGGCTACGGGAGGACTTGGACTTGGAGGCACAAAGCTTGGATCTGAAACTGAAGGCGACTCCGCCTGGAGTGTCTCATCGTAGAGTGTTTCCTCGCGCATGGAGGGGCCTCAAGCCTGGACTGAGATTAGAGCCACCGCCTGCTCCTGAAATCGCACGATGGAGCGCAGAACAAGAGGCTCACACAGAAGGGGCTCGCGTGATGGAGCGCATGAGGAGCTTCATCGCCTGCATCGCCGCCGATTGGAGAGCCACTGCCTGCTCCGATCTCGCCACCGTCAAAGCCCCCCCCTTCTAACTCAAGGAAGTTAACTTTAGATGTGTTAATTTAATGGTAGGGTTCGTGGGGTAAGACGGAGCAAGTTTACGGGGTCGAGGGAGGAATTACGATGTTTCGAAGGTCGTAGCGGTAATTGCAAAAGATTATAGGATCTGCCGGGTAAAAATCCCTTCTTTTTAATGGCAAGCCAATGTGATATAAGTGTTGTATTTATTGTTGATGTAATTAGGTTTTATATATAAGTAAACCTATGCAATTACATTTGGTAAGAAATTGCTTTCAGTATGGAAATCAATTGTGTCGGAGGAAAGTGGGAATCCCAAAATTTGAAATAATGAGAGTTTTTTGGATGGATTTTTAGTACAACATCCAGTAATTCTAAAAATATGTTGGATTTATATATGAGTTGATAAACCAAGCTCTTGTAGCAATACTAGAGAGGAGGAATGGAGGACCACACGTGCATGCTCTTCGCTCTGCTGATCGCAATAAGAAATTCGACTCGACTGTAATGGCTCTGATCTAGTCAACGTTTCGGAATCCGAAGAGGCGCCTGTTGATTGGGGGGGGGATGGAGAGGGGGTCATTTCCGAAGGATGAAAAGTCGTACCCTAGGTTTCTTATACCCCTCCTGGATGTCGTTTTCTTCACTCGCAAGAAAACTTTCCGCCATCGTTGCTCTCTGTTTCTCCACCGCAACAGTGTTCTTTTCCTTCTCTCGGTTGCAAGTTCTCTGAGGCACAATCGAGGATGATCTCATCAGTGCGCGCAGATGCAAATCGTGTGCTGTCGTATCATGGGAACATATTGCTAGTATCCTTCGCATGGGTATTGTAAATGTTATATCCTCACTAAGGACAATCTATTTTAAGGGCGCTTCCGTGATATGTTATTTAATTTATTTACTATTTTATTTCCTGTAATTTGTTTATCGCATTGTCTTTCCGGAATCTCACCCCAATTTGATTTATTCGTTGTTCTATTGATTCTTACTTGCATTCTGTAATCGGATTATGAATCTGTTACGATTGTATATCTATTTGCTAATATGCGGCGCTGTTAATTTGATTCGCGTTAATCCAGATAACTACTGGTTAATGTATGATGTGCTGTTTACAACAATAAGTTCAGATTTATACAAGCAGTCAAACAAAAATTCAGAAAATTCCTTGGGTGAACAGGTGTTATCTATGCAATCGTGACCTGGAAAATTACAAACACCTTTTCGATGAATGCCAAACAATTAGGGATATATTTCGGTTATGCCATCTGGAACCAAAATTCCAGGAATTACTCAACTTGATGTATATGAACCACACCACCGCTTTGACGGATAAAGATTGGAGACTACTATGTTTTAAAATTACGGTCTGGTGGCTACTTTGGAAGAGTAGATGTAGACTCATCTTTGAAGGAATACCTATAGACAAACAAAAATTACTCTTGGAACATTCACCATTTGCGAGACAAGAATGGGTACGAAAGAAGGGGATCTATGGTACAAGCTAGCGGCGTCGGGACAAGAACATCAATTAACTTTATACTAGAATTATTACTGTGTGCTTCTCTTAACACGTGATAGTCTTATGAACTAACACTCTATAGCTTATGCACAACTTTGGTGTCATCCAGCTAAGGAAAGCTCAACAGTGACCCCAGGAACCCGTTCCTCAAAGCGTACCTAGCGGAGGTCCGAAAGCTCCACGACCTGGTGCCATATGACATGAAGGATGCGCTAGGATAGTGATGAGGGCCCATGATTTTTTGGTTGGACTCATTCTACTTAAAGTGTTATGCTGTTTACTTTCTTTTGACTCTCGAACATTATCTCCTGGATGTAATTTTTTGGCGAATGGGGACACTGTGCAATCCCCCTTTTCTGTTGGACCTGTACTAAACTCTAACAATTACCGTAGTTTTATGATGAATGACTGAAACGTTCATCTAAAAAAAGTCAAACACTCCAATATTAAGGAATTAAAAAACTTATTATATTAGTACCACTCATTGGAACTAAGTCACTTCTAATAGAGAGAAATCCACACTCGTCAAAAATAATTCACTCTCAAAGAACACACAAACACCATTATATTTGGTTCACATATATTCATTCCATCCTCCAAAAGTTGATTCTCTTAGCAAAGTACATTATTTTATCACAATTATTAATGATTTTTCTAGAAAATGTATGCAAATCATCCATTGACAAGTCAAAAGTAGCTTTGAAAGGTATTGATGGTATTAATAAATTTGCATGTTAAAATAATTCCCACCACATCGGAAATCTTTTTCCCCTATTTTACCCTTATTTTAGGGGATTTTTTTGAAAGTTTATCCACATGAAAAACTACCCATATATGATAGCAACCATGGATTAACTCGCAATATTCTGCATTCACAGTATCCATTCATAATTATAAGTTGTATGGAGGTTTTTACGATTTTTTTCTTATATATTAAAATGATTAGTTATATATATATATATATATATTAAATTGATTAGTTAATAATTAAATACAATGGATTGTATTTCTGATACCATCTCAGTAATCTCGAGCATTGCAATACGCATGCATCCTACATACGAGAAGATATGGATAACCCGAAGTACTTGTTCGTACGTTTATCTATCTCCTTCCATGGTTTAGCAAAAAGTATCTAAAATGAATATAGGATGACATAATCAAACATATACTTTCCACAAGAGTATAGCCTCATGAGCGTGCTATGTCTCCTGGTTTGTCATGTATAAACCTATGTGATTCTTTTGAGAGATCATACATCTCATATATTATGAAGTGCACGCCGACCTACCGGAATATATACCTTGTTAGACCATCAACTTATTGGCCTGCCAACTGTATATTTCATGATATATAGATACATATCTATCTTCGATCAAAGGATGATTGTCTATCATCGTGATGATCTATGATAGAAGATTTAATCCATCTTGATATTGTCGAGTTAACTCTTTAATTGAGCATCCAGACAACTTCGAATTTCTATTTCTATATAGAGGATATGCATCAAGGGTATCGATTGAATAGTAGTACACCGAGAAGATTGGCATCTTTTCTTAAATTGGAGATCACTTCTTTGATAATATCATATGATTTAGTTGTACCCTCAACCTAATTCTTTAGATTAATGCTTACAAATCTGATATTCTAATCTAACTCTGTCGATTATTAATCTAATGGTATCCAAAGTGACCAAGGTATGTTGCATTACTCTTATAGAAAGACCCGATCAATCATGCAAACTTAGATACAAATTATTTCAGATTCAGAATGATAAAACTGCAATATTTTTATTGCTAAAATGTCTCATTAGGGTATCCAACAGTCTTAGGGTAATTTTATAAACAAAAAACTCAAGTGAACATGTGATGATAATACAATAGCGGACGATCTTTTCAAGTAAAGGTCATGGAGGCCCTATGCTAGTAAATGTTTAGAGTATACTTGGCCTTCCTTAAGGGCCTGTTTAGTTGCTTGGGTACCCCGGGGTACCCTGGCATATCCCTGTCTCCAATCCTGTATTCTTGGGTTGGGAATACTTGTATTGATCCTACAATTTTTTTGGTATAATGGGTTTTAACCTTGTTCAAATACACTTATTAACATAAAAAACATATTATAATCATCAAAAAAGTTAATATAACACATAATCAATGTCACATTACATCACAATTATCGTTAAAACCATCCCAACCCTCCAAACATCTACTATTTACAAGAGGATACCCCAACCCAACCCAACTCAGCTCAACCCAATAACCAAACAGACCCAAGGATTCCTTGCTTTGCATATTGTATAATCTCATGGTTATACCTCATCGAGGTGACAATAATCAAGTTCATATATACATCTTGCATTGTCAACCACTGTGTAATATGAGGTTGAATACCGATGATACTCACAGTGGAACACAACCTACCCAAAACGAACACGAGACAACCTTCGTGAAGGTCCCAAATAGGCATATACCTGGTCCGCCCGATCCTCCAGGAAGCAAGCATCGGAGAGGAGGCAAGTACATTAACAAGGTGGTGAAATCACCTTGTTCTATAGAAACCCCTACATGATTGTGGGGAATTCCTACTCTATGCTTATTCCAATAGGCAATGCTCTAGTCCATACTCCCAAAATAACGGCACATGGTGTAAGTGTCACACACGCACGCACGCATATAGAGAGAGAGATAGATACACACACAACCAAGGAGTTGGGCTTAACCTTAAGTGTAAGCTCACAAGTCTTAGTAAAAGGTACATGCGTACAATGAAGTTTTTGAAAGCATACAACAATGTAGTCTAAATTATAGATTTTATTTAGGATCAAAGTAGAGTTGATAATCCCTTTTTTAGATTTTTTGGTTTTCACCTTTTTCAAGAGTTGTCCTAATGATTTTTCAATTTTCTTTATACCTTATTAATCAAATTCGGAGGGAGAATTGTAGTCACAAGGCTTCGCAAAACTCTCTTTACGTGATTGCAATGCAAGAATTGAACATTACACTAAATGTACCATGCTTAAACCAACATGGGCAAAAATTTCTGTTAGTTGTACATAATAGGTTGTTATTTCACTTGATCTAGTATAACTAATAAGAATATAATATTTTAGGAGTTTGAACCCATAATCTATGTAGCACAAGCACAATAGAAAATTTCCAGGATTATCAAGCACATAAATTATAGAAAATGGAGGAAAATACAAATTAGAAGAAAAATAAAAAGAAGGGAAAAATAAATTCATAAAATATGAGAAACTCTAGAAAACCGTGATGGGCCTTGACTATTCAGGATGAGTTAGACACGTGCTCTAAGTGTTTGAGTAAGTTTAGTACAAGCGTGTCTTTTCAAATGTAAACCGATATATATAATTAAATACAACATGTACAAAAATGTCATGCAGAAACTAAAACTAAGATACACTAGGGCTCTCTACTGCTCCTCTCCTTCATGCTCTCACAACCACTTCTCCATTAGAAGCAAACCTCCAACCTTATAACCCACTCGATTCCCTAAGAAGTCGTTCGATCCTCCAGACTCTGCACAAAAAAGAAGAAGATTAGCCAATACAAGCATACACAAGATAAGCAAAAAATGGAGCACATGGAAGTAGACAAATAATAGTCACAAGTGACGAACCGAATAAGAAAAATAATCTCGGTTATCCATGCCCTCCGATAATGGTGTTGTTTTTGATAAAGAAAATGATCAACTCATTAACATATGATCTTATCTTAGCGATGCAATACGGCCAGTTCCCGATGAAAACAAGAAAGATATGTGAAATAAAAATGCAATGTGCTTGTTTATTTAGCCGAGCAATCCAAGCTCGAAATCGAAGAGGTGTTTGACTGACTGACCTAGAAATCACCCTATTTAATTCATCATTTTAATTGTAGATGGGTAATTCGAGATCTATCAAAAATGACCACACCGAGATATTAATATTGAGAATTAATTCTCAATACGGTCGATTATTTACTTTACTTAGGTAAGTCCTAAGGTCGAATTCAAGGAGGTAATGCGACGATTTAGAATTATATTTCAAATAATCTCAAAAATAATATTTTCAGAGAAGACATATTTTTAGTGTTTTTTGCATTTTTTAGATTTTTATTGATTTTTAAATACAATAATGTAATTAATTACTTAAAGAAATATGATGTATGAATTTTACAAATAGATTCGTACAAGAAATAATGTTATGCTATGTGATGAGAGATAAATAAATAAATAAATGCAATATTTTCTTATGATTTTTAATTGATGAATAAAATAAAACGATGCAAGGATGGATGAAGGTGTAGAAGTCAAGCAAGCAATCAAGCCAAGCCAATCGGTTCAATCAAAAGAGCCAACGAATTTAAGGGAATGAATATTCAATTAAGATCAAACTAAAACTCAATGTATTTCCCTAATTGTATGGTTAATTAATCAATAAAAATCATCACAAAAAGTTATATGTGTTCAATAAACTCCTCGATTTATTCATGTCAGGTAAATCCCCAATTGTGAAATTAACTGTTCAATATGATAGAGAATTAAATGAGAGGTTCAAATCAACATAAAGAACGTAAATATCTGACAACGGATACACAAGTTATTAATAAATGAAGTCTAGGGACCAAATGAAAATAAAATAAAGAAAAATCATATCAATTTAGACCTTTGGAGGATAGTTCTACAGTTTCTAAAATTCACTTGGGCCTCTTTATAATTTACCCTCATGATGGGGTATGTTTGTCATTTCCAGTGGTGTAAAATCACCCAATCCTGTATACGAGGCTCTTGAGCGGATCTCTACGTTATTTGCAAGAGGCACATGGAGCGTCCCACAAAATGCTCGAATCACGTGTACGATACACATGACATGGGCCTTGTTCGAGTGGCGGCTCGAGATTCGGGGACGAACCTCCACGTAGCATGCTTTGATGCGACTTGAGGCACAAGGCTCGGGTAGGAGGTTTGGAAGTAATCTGGTGTGTCCGCTGAAGATGGATTGATGATGCAAATTAGGGCATGGACCGATGGCTGAGATCGAGGTTGTTGTTGATCTTGTGGTAGTTGTACTCCAGAATTGGGACTGCCATCTTCTTTTTTGATGTTCTTCCTCTAAGGTTTTTTGATTAGGGAGGACCGATACATGATCGACGGTCGTTGGGGTAGAAGCTAACAGAGGATATGGGGATCTGACTTGTTCCTACAGATACGAAGATGGCTCACGCCACTAAGACTTGGCCTAAGGCGTGATGGACTAAGAAGTGGGTTGGGCAATGGGCTCCGATGATGAGCGATGGAGGCAGTGCGGATTCGGCGAAGGGTTGTGAAGGAAGAAGAGAAATGAGGGGGGTCTCGAAGGTGGAGGTGATCTTCATCGATGTTGGTGTAGTGTACGCAGAGGAGGAAGGTGAAAGTGGAGATGTTGGATTGGGTTCATAGCATAGTGAAGAAGAAGAATAAGAACAAGGAAAAGAATAAGAAGGAGACGGTGGTAGAGGAAGAAGATGCACGAATAAAAGAAGCAGAAGAAGGTGAAGGGGATATACGTGAAGGAGTTTGGTGGTCAATTTCACCTTGGAGTGGAGGAGCTCGAAGATCTCTCTAGTCTTTGACTCAAGTCACAGTAATAGCGAGTCTCAGTTGCTCATTCGGGATAATGGCGGATAGGGATTTAGGAGATTAGACTTGGATTTAATAGGGAGACAAAGAGGCGTAGTGTTTTGGGTTTGGAGGTTGGAGGAGATTATGGATATCTGGTATATGCATAGGGATTTGGGGTTGATGGTTGGAAGGGGTAATAGAGGAGGAGTTGTGGGGGACTAGGGTTATAACAGTCGGCACGATGGGGTGTGAAGGATTTAAGATTGGGTGGTAGGTTTCAACTGACATGGAGATGAGATAATAGAGGGGAAGTTGGAAGAGATAGTGTTGGAGATGCGGAATGGGTAGTTAGTTTAATGTAGGTGGTTGGATGAGATGATGAGGGCGGTGCTGTGAAGGGATACATGCGACGGTAGTAAGAGGAAGGAGGAGAGACTGGAGGTAGGTGAAGGATCAGATGTCGTTGGATTGTACTCGATCCAACAGCTGGGAAGGTGGCACGTGAGGCTCATGTGCGTGGGAGCTGAGAGAGATGGGGGGAATCGGGACCGTTGGATAAAATTATATCCAATGATTGGGAAGGAGGGTGCTACAGAACAAGGGGGGATTGACTCGATGCTAGAGAAGACCAATGAGGTGGCACCACGTGGCGCTCTTAAGACTGTTTGCAAATAATGCAGAACTTAATTCATTAAAAATAACAAATGGACTCAAATGAAAAATATTCAATATGAAAAATGTTTGTCTAAATATAATATACAATGTTCATGAAGGACTCAAAGTTGAAAGAAATCGACTGTGCACTATATGAATATTTTTTGCTGATATTTTATGAGTATAAAATATCATTTTTAATGTTTTGCTATTTTTATTTGATTTTCTGTGGATGAATAATGCATGCAAAAATCAAATATGGTGGAATGATGTGATGGACTCAAATTTTATTTTTTAATTTTTGTAGTTGAGTTAACGTCAGAATAAACTAGGGAAGTGAAATTTATGTAGGTGGATTAGGTCAATAAGCTCAAGTCAGAACTGGTCTTTTTTATTATTTTTCTAATTTTTAGATTTTTGATTTTTATGTAATGAGTTAAAATATGAAATGAAATAAAGAAATAAAAAGAAATGAATAAAAAAGAATCAAATATGTACATGAAATGATTGGTAAAAAATTAGTGAATATGTACAATGCACAATTAGGCACCGAAACCCAATTTTCACGAATGAACTCTGTTTCTTTTGATTTGATCTTGATTTGCAATTATTTGAATGTACATCAATTCAAAAGTGAGTAGGTGAAATTGGGCATTGTATGAGAGAGATATCGGCTTTTACGCCTTTTGTCCTGAAATTATGGTTTGGATTTATTTCAGATATGCATAAGTTAGTATTTTTAGGATTTTTTATTGATTAAGGTTAGTGATATTACACAATAGAGTCGATTCTATGTCAATTGGAGTTAGCATGAATTGATTAAAAATGCTTGAAGTTAAGTGAAATTGTACATATGAATATGAATGCAAAATAGAATGTTAATTTATGTAAATTATTTATAAGTACATGAAAGTCAATTTTTTGATATAAACATGTGAATGAATGTAATTTCTAAGGATGAAACTCTATTTTTAGCAAATTAGAGTGACGAGTCACATATTCATTACTGCTAATTGGGCCAAATAATCAATGCTCGATCTGAGTATCAAATTTGTCTAGACTACATTTTTATGTTTTGAATATATTAATCTGTAATATCTTTCAAAATTTTCAAAATTTTTTAGTTATAAATTATTTTATAAAAATAAAAGAAAAGCAATATCGATAATAGAGATATATTTTTATATGGGTATATGTATATGAAAGAGAAAAGAATAACATATTTTTTAAAATAGAAAATATGAGATAAAAAATATAATTGAAGTATATATGGAGTATTTCCATGATTTTTATATTTTTGTGAATATTATTAGTGATTTTTAAAATAGAGATGTGAATAAAATGAGAAGCAGATAAATTAGGAAATAAAATTAAAAACAAGTTTTAGCTCCAAAATTGGGACTAAAATTTAAATAATATTTTTTCCCAAAAACATGGCTTCCTTCCCTTTGTGCTTTGGAATTTGATCTTTTTTTCGATTGTTATGGTTTTCAAAGTTTTTTAGTGTTTTTGATTTAGAAAAATAGACATGGTATTTCACAATGGTTTTCAGATATGATGAACTATATGCATCTACTGCAATTTTTTATAATTTTAGATGCAAGATGAGTAAATTAAAAGTAAAAGGCATAGAGATTTTTTTATTTTTAGTAAGTATTAGAAGATGCCAATAGATTCTTAAAAATAAAAATAGAGATCGCATGATGACATACCTCAAGGAATTTTTATTTTGAAAAGATACTCAATAAAATGCTTAAAAATATCTATATCTCAAATTATAATAATTTTCAATGAAACTTGACGAGCTATTAGCGGTACCCAAGATCAATAATATATCCAAAATTCTACGCAAAACTTCATGAAAGGAATTAAACAAGTCCAATTGGTAATATCAATCGTTAATTTATAATTAATTTAAATTAGATCATAAATCCCCAAAATGAGCAGCATAAGGTATTTTAAAATACTCAAAAATACGACCATGTGGAGCGAACATTGAGTGTGACTGCTACATGGAAGCTCATAAGAAATCTATAAATAAAAAAGAAAGGATAATTCAAAATAAAATATAATAGATGGTGAAATTTTAAAAAATATTCAAAATCAAAGTTGTAGACCTAAGGTCATTTATACATACTTCGAATTTTTGTATGTATTTTATAGGTGTAAAACACACGTTTTGGTTGTTATGTATTTTTTTATTTTTTTCTTAATAATATTTATATATTATCTTAATATAATACTATAATATATTATATACTCTATTAGAGTTTTTTTTGGGATTTTAGGAATTGTGGTAAAATATATAAGCTAGGAATATAGGTAACAAATAATATATTATACATACTTCTTTTGATGCACTATATGAATTATTTAGATGTTTTTGGATTTTATTTTTATATATTAAGTTATATTATATGGAAACAAACAAAATCAAAATAAGTTAAAATAAAATGAGGTGATTTTGTACATAAAATAGTAGAGTTTTGGATGATTGTTTTTACAATATACACAAAAGCTAAAAATTTCAAGTTTCACACATCAACTTCGATTATCTTGAAAATGATCTTGTTTTAAAGAAATTCAAAGTACATTACTATAAAGGTGAAAATAGTTCCATGCGTAATAGTGTACATGAGAAAATAAGCTACAAATGCAGTTACTCAAAATTAGCGCTTGATATAATTGATTGTATATAAAGTAGTATTTTAGTAGATTTTTCATTGATAATATGATTACTATCTACAACGTGAAGGTAATTTCACATTAGTTAGAGTTGAAAAGAATTTATAAAAAACCAATGAACTTAGTATAATATATATAGGTGCGTGTATACATATAAAGAGTTTTATTTTTGGGTTTCCTTCCTTTTCGTGATTTTAGTTCTTTGATATTTTTGTGCTTATTTTTTTTCTAATTAATGCTTCTTGTTTTTAGGCATGTATTTACAAGAATGTTATATTAATGGGCATGCATGTATTTATTCATATTTTTAGCTCAATGTTCATGAATTAGATGGATGAAATATATCTATAAAAATCATGACTAGATCTATACACTCAACATTGAATTTGCATCAAACAATCACAAAATCACGATATACATTAAATGTATGCACATCTAAGCATTGTCATATGCTAGAAATAAAAATAATCCTAATTTCCATTTTGATCAGCAATTAATTGGTGGTTCAAGAGTCAAAACAAGAGAGATTATGTTTCTTACCTCAAGAGTCAAAACAACATTTCACTTTTTTCATAAACTTCAAACTTACATCCATGGTGGTGAAGAATTAGCAAATAATAAGAATCTACCTTTATATTTTCTTGTGTAGAAATAATTGTGATGGAATCTCAAGGTAAGTTAGGGTCACCTCCATCAAATTACACAAAGTCTCCTGGTCTTTTAATTTTAGTTTCAATAATAGTTCCCCATCTCTGCCAAAATAGTTAAAACATTAAGTTTAGAGTTCAACTTAGTTATTCTATCCAATTATTTTTTAGTAATCAATTCTTTAAAACTTGAACTACTTTTGGATCACTGTCTTATGACTCTAATCACATCTCACATTGTAAGGAGGAATATTTACAAAGAGTATTGCAATGAAATCAGAAATAACCAGGAAAAAGAGAAAGAAATTAGATGGTTATAATAGTTATTGTATTTTCGTTATCAAGGAGCAAAAGCATAAAAATAACGATTGATTGATAAAAGATAAGATAATAAAATTTACAAGGTAAGATCGATCTTATTCCTATCTAGAATGTATCGATACAAAATCTTATGCCCAAAAGAAGAACTCTATATGACCATATGCTTGAATTTGGATATATGTGATAATTGCTTACTTTTTAATCTTGTTTATTACTATCATAAATGTGAGAATTGAGTTAGACCAAATCCCGATTGATTCTTCCATTAGTCGCTCTTATGCTCCGATCATGATTTCTCGATTTTGATATGTCTTGAAGTCTTGATAGTAAAAAAATAGGATGTTATATTTCCGAGATTGGATTCCATGTTCGAGTAAACCTCATAATTGTAAGAAGATAGACCTTTTTATTATCCCCTTAGAAATTGAGCGTGAGCGTTTCTTCTCATCTAGCTCAAGGAGTTACAACAAATAAGGAAAGAAACTCTTGTTTCATTCAATTAATTATTCAGATAGTTTTTAATCAAGCCGGATCGCTATTGCTTAAGTCGATTTCATAGAATCGGACTTGATCTCGCAACAGTAGATTCACTAATATTTAGAAATGTTACGACAACGATCATGTAGATACAACGATTATTGCGCTTGTGGCTGGCATCATACTCCATGACTACAACTGAGAGCAAGGTTTGGGAAGCTGATTTAGCCGAATTTCAGATAAGTTCCACACAAGGCAGGAACTCAGTCGATGTGTCGACCACTCAAAAATCTGAACTAAAGTCAACAATTAACCCACAATGATGATAAAATAATGTAAAGCAAGATGTGGAGTCAAATTTATTATAACTCTACATGAAAGATGTATAGGTGCAAGTATGTAGAGGTCGAACTCAGGGAGCACACAGGATAGATCAAGGAAGAATGCAAAAGTGTGATGTGATTAAGTGTCTACAAGTATGCAATTTTTTTGTGGGTTTTTAATTTTATATTTTTATTTGATTTTTGATTTTATATTTTTGTATTTTGATTTTAAATTTACTGATTTTGTGTTTTCTTTTTATATTTTATATTTTTTTATATTTTCTTGTTCTATAATAGAATATAGATACAAAGTAAGAAAGAGGAAGATAAGGTATTTATAAAAATAGGTAAAAATAGCCAAAATTCAGAAAATGAAATGTTTTTGGTCTTTTTATATTTCCTACTATTTTTGTGATTTTTGGGGATTTTGCAGAATATTTTTTGTATTTTCAAAGGTCAAAATACAAGCAAACAGTGAACTAACCTACTGGCCGGAATTAAAATGAGGGTTAAAAAATACTAAACAGTACCCAAAATTCCTTAAAATAATTTTAAAATGAAGGAAATTAAATAAGGAAACTACATAACCTAAATTTGCATTTTTAGGATTTTCTAGGATTTTTTAGATTTTTATGAAGTTTTTAGGTTTTTTCTAATTTTTAAGGTTTTTGTTTTGAAGTTTTTAATGATTTTTGGATTGACACTAAAATATGATAAGACAAGCAAAATATATTTTTTTTGGAATTTTTCAAAATGTTTTTATAATTTTATGGATTTTATAATGCAAACAGTGTTGAAAATTCATGTTTTTGATTTTTAATAAATATTAAAATGCAATAAATTGTAATACAAAAATATGGCGTGAATGAGCAAGCAAACAGGAGCTTAAAATAATTTTTTGGTGATTTTTAGCAATTTATAGATGCATGGAATAAATAGCGACAACATCAAGAAACTACACTACTAGCAAGGGCATAAGTGCAAATAAGCAAACATCCAGGGGCCAAAGTGCAATTTTCACGCAAAATATACACTAATAAACGAAGTTCCTGGACTGATCACAAATACCCAAACCCAGAGGGGGTTCTCTGCAAAATCACCAAGCCCACACGTATAAACACGTGACCTGGTAAGAGTACAAAAGCAATATTACAAAACTCCAGGGGCAATACTGCAAATAATACAAAAATATTACACTGCATATAAAAATTTCTGGACTAGAAGACAATAAGCAAAACCTCAAGGGGTCCTTGCAAAATACCCTTCATCTCACGCACACAGGCACGTGAGGTGACGTGGCGGAGAACCTTTTTGCAAATACTGAGAAGTTCAGGGGTCTACTTCTAAATATTACAAAACTTATTTAACGTCAGATGAAAGTTTAGGTTCTATTTAATAAATACAAAAACTTCGCGGGTAAAGTTTGCAAAATACCCTCGAAGGGGCACGATCCAACGGTGTGGCTAAAGCCACTTATCCACGTGTCAGCTTCAGGGCGCACGATGCCGCTTCGCCACGGACGGCTCTGATTAGATGATGCAGGTGGCGATCTACGGCTGAGGATCTCAAGATCGGACGGCGGCTGGCAATTCTGGGACCAAAGCCCAATCGAACGGCCGTGGACCTCCCTGGAAGAACAGGGAAGAACACGGCCGATGGCGAGCTTCGGTCGTCGATCTGGCGGTGCTCCGACCGTCTCCTTCGATGCTGCAAGGCTCAAACTACTCCTGGAAGGCCTTCTACCCGACGGCGGGGCCAGAATGGCTCAATGAGCCTCGATGCGCCGTGGACGAGTCGGAGAAGACGAGTGGGTCCAGGTACCTCGAGTGCTTCAAAATCGACCCTCTAAGGGCCCTTTTAGCTCCTGCATCTTGCCAAAAATGATTAATGGAGGTAAGGGCAAAATGCCTCGACCTCCAGTGGTCTCTCACGAGGGATGAACAACGATATGGATGCTCGGCCGGAGGAGCACTCCGGCGAGGTGGAATGGTTGGATGATTGGATCAATGAGGCGAAAGAGTAACGATGGGAGACGGATCCTAAAACTACGGTGAAGAAAAAGCAAAAGAAATAAGGGGAAAAGAAGATGCCTCGATGGCCGGAGACTAGAGGGAAGTGGAGACCTCGACGCCGGCAATGGTGGAGGTGGTGGAGCCTCCTCGAGCTTCACTCGACCTGCCTGAGACGCGCCGAAGGGAGCTGTCACCTCCCTTGATCGGTTAGGCACTAAAAGGGGAGCTTACTATGGAATGAGGGGTTCAAATTCGAAAAGGAAGTCAGGGGTAGCATATAAGGGGTTTGACTATGTGACTATGGTGCTCCAAAGACCAAGGGAGATCGGGCGAATCGACGGTCCTCTCCCCCAAAAAACACAAGGGCGTGATAGATCAAGGATCGAGGTACAAAAGTCGTGAAGGAGTCGATCTCAAAATGTGCAAGATGAAGTCTGTAAAAATCGACGAAAATGATGGAAATCGAGGTTCTGACATGCTATAGGGGTGAGGGACAGACAGTTGACCTGGGTCAACGAAGACTGCCCCCTGGTTGGTCCACGTGGACCAACCAAGAAAAATTCCTAAAAAATACTTTGTAAATTCAAATTAAAATATTAAATGACTTTATTATTTTTAGGTTATTAAATGAAAAATATTTTTATTTTATGAATTATTTTATGGTAATTTTTATTTATTTTTATGAGGTATAAATTTACAAGTTACCCATTTATAGCCTTTATAGGTATATTATCTATATATTTTATTATTTTATTTTTATTTTATGAATTTAATTTATTTATTTTTGTTTATTATTTTATAAAATTATAGAATACTTTTATACCCTTAATAATATTTTTATTTTATTTTTATGATGTGTTTTATACACTTAACAAAAATAAAAGAATTAATACTGTAGGTATGGATATAGGTATTATACCTATGTATTGTAAATATACAAGTATTTTATTTTGTGTTTCTTTTGCATTTTATTCTGATGTTAATGTACAAATAAATTATAAGTACTATTTACAAAATTATAAAAATATAAAAATACAAAAATAATGAATAAATAATAAATTGAATACTTTAATCTGTACAAGTATATAATAGGGTCCCAAAACTCAACTTTCAAACCGTAGCTCCGCCAAATGCGAAACCACCGCCATTAAATAGCTTATTTTACACTTTATATAATTAAAGATGAGTTTGATGCATTTGGAGTTTTTATTTGTGAGATACGGGTATGGGAAGTTGGGATTCTGGATTTTTATTCAGACCATAACTTTTTATCTGTACATTATTTTTCAGTGAAATCAATTTTGTATTTTTCTTTATTTAATTATCTACAACTTTCATGTACAAAGTTTCTTTATTTGAGGTATAAAAAAATGGAACCAAAAATAGGTCCCACAATAAATAAGGAATGAATAAAATAAAAGGAATTTGTATTGTATTTTGGCCCTTATCTCCCCCTACTTTATTCCTTGTCGACCTATTCATCAAGATGCCTAGGTCTCGGGGTTTCGGATCATAAAATATTTACAATATTTTATTCTTTTTCTTTTCTTTTATTTATTCTATAATTTTGGCTTTAATTACAGTATTTTATACACTAACTACATGCACATGCATGAATGCTAAGATGCTCTAATTAAGGGTATTTACACGCATTTGCTAGGGTTTTTGATGCCAAAATGATAGAATAAAGATGATGAAATGTGGCTTCATCATAAGCATAGTATGAGCTAGCCACAATACACCACAATATGGAAAGAGGGAAGGATAGAGACAGAGCCAGAACATTGTTGAAGAAGGCGCAAAACAAATAATCTATCAATTATGATCACTCATTATATAACAATAATTTTATGAACAATAAATCATATCACCTATACTTTTCACGTAAATATTAGTTCATTTCAAATTTATTTTTTAATCAAATGTATATTTTGATTTAATCCTACATAAATTGATATCATACATCACTACAAGAAAGTATAGAACATGCGACGGTCATTATCCGTCTCCGCTGACAGGGTGATCGTCCCCTATGATCAGAGGGGATGATCAAAAACCGTCTCCACAACCTGCATCCCATTTGCTATAAGGGATGGTAGTTGACACCGTCCCCTATAATCATACATAGGGGACGGTCGTGACCGTCCCTAAAAGTTAATTAGAGGGGACGATCGTGACCGTCCCTTAAAAAGTACCTAGAGGGGACGGTCATGACCATCTCTCATGGTAAGAGCAATGGAGACTTTGTAACCGTTCCATAAAGTTTGAGAAGTGAGGACGGTCATGACCGTCTCATACGATAACTAAGGGGAGAGTCATCGCGACCGTCCCCTTTGTTCCTCCACTAACAAAAAAAATTCAATACCACTGATATGCTCTTCATTTTGCCCTGCAAAGAGTGACATTAAACATTGAGTACATGTAACAATAATTGTATCTTCATCATAAAGAGTACAATCAACACGGAAAATAACATTCATTCCACATTCAAATTTAGAAGAAATGTTTGAAATGATGACTACGCTAAGAGATTCAAATAAAACTACTCTACCATAAACTATTCAAACTATTTAAAAAAGTAACTACTTTGCAAAGTAATTGTTCAAATTAATTATACAATATACTAAACTATATATCCCATCAACTAAAGAAAACATCTATAGTAATCCCAAGCGTCGTCCTCATCCGCATTGTCATCGTCATCATCATCATCTTCTTCTTCTCCTTCATCGTCGTCTCCTAGCCTCGCAACTAGATTATCCACTTGTGTTGGGTGGCTAGTCGACGTTGCACCTTGATGTGCCTGCATGAATGCATTAAAAATTGCTATTTTCTGTCGCAAATCCCGAATCTTGATATTCATGCTAGACACTTGACTCTCTAATTCCCTTTCCCTTTGTGTCTTCTGAGAGGAAGATGACGAGCCGCTCCCTACTCCATACCAATTCCGTATGGTGGCACCACGACCACCACAACGGACTCATCCTTGATGCTCTGAACCAGTCGTCTAAAGGAAGGCCGCATCGGGAGTAAGAGGTGTCTGACTCGTACCAGTGTTGTCTAGAGAGTCAGTGGTCGTGAGTTTGATCATCTCCTCCTGAAAATTTATTTAAGTTCAAAATCCATTTAAATTGTTAAAATAGATGCAAAATTGTTATTAATTGCATACATGAATTGGACCATAGGCAGGATCTACCCAATGAACTTTTCTGCCCACATTGCGACTTTTAGACTTCTCAAAGACTTCCATCTGGTTGGCACACGATTGTTCTCCACTGCCTAATGTGGAAAAGATAACTAGAACTTACGATATAATTTTAAGATATAATAATGGATGAAATTTAAACATAATGCATGTAGTAGATTACTTACAAAGTCATCCTTAAGTTGATTTGTATTCCTTCTCCCCATCATATGGGTAGACTTGAAATCTTTCCTTCAATTTTGAGCATTTCGCTTTGAGATGCCCTATATAAAGGTAATAATTTCAACAATAGAATCCCAAATAATTGATAATACACATATATGTATCATACCACATGTTCTTTCCCCATCCAAATATATATCAACACCCTCCAGTGTTCAGCGAGTACATTTGGAGGACAAGTCATCAAAAGTGTCTCCAATGGAAGCTCCAGGTCGAAGTACTGAAAATTTTGTAAGAAAATTACTTACATATATAAATGATAAAAAATCAAGTTATTGTACTTACTCGGACCTTCAGACGACCTCGATATTTACATAGTAATTCCGTGCCATGTCCTAAAATTAGAACATCCGTGGCCGGGTCACGATCCCATGAAAAACTAGACTGCAAAGTAAAGAAAGTAAAAAAATTAAGTTAAATTTATATACTCTACAACAAAAACTTTACTTTGTTATTAGTTTTAAATACCTCCAAATCATGAAAAATGGCATCTTTTATTGACTGCTTCACTCAACGCTAGTTTGTAATGTGGATAGGAACCCTGCCTCTGCACACCTGCCCCAGGTAACTCTGAAACACAATCAAGTTCTCCCCCATTACATCATCTCCAACTATCCGTACCCTAACTCACCAGAACGCAGTTGGTCCAACACTCGACACTGTGGTGGGCCTCTACTTCTAACTGAGCTACTTGATCTGTCAGGAATCTCACTCTCTGCACATGGTGCAGGCGGTGCATCCCGAATGCGTCTAGGACGTGGAGGCATATCTGCATATAATAAAATTTTTAAATGATTTAACAAGAATTGTATAGTTCGCATATTAAATCAAACAATTGGAAAAAATTATTGATGAACTTACATATCCGCATCTATAGCATCATATGGATGTTCTTGTATCTCAACTTGATATACGTCGTTTGTGTTTAACAACTCATCATCATCATTGACATCAAAAACATCTCTTGGTACTGTCCTCACGGGTATGATCCACCTATCGCTTAAGTTGTCTGGAATGTAGAATACTTGTTCTACCTGACTGGAAAGAGTAAAAGGCTCATTTGTTTGCAATTTCCCTAATTGTTTTAATGAAGTAATCTCATTTATATCTCTTTGATATCCTATTCCCTTGCGACCGACATCGAACCAATTGCACATAAAAAGAATACATCGACACTCATGAGTGAAGCTGATCTCTATTATGTCAACTATTTCCCCATAGTAGCCGTCTAAACCTGAATGTAACTCTGTTTTTAGTAGAACACTGGACAAT
Source organism: Ottelia alismoides (assembly GCA_037367405.1). Lineage (NCBI taxonomy): Eukaryota > Viridiplantae > Streptophyta > Magnoliopsida > Alismatales > Hydrocharitaceae > Ottelia > Ottelia alismoides. Next base: position 1,536,193 of record JAZKJV010003352.1, on the reverse strand, counting down.
TGCGTTGATTTCATCTCGTCGGCGGACTTTGTTCTAAATATGTAGCCATTCGCAATATAACCCTTGTATGAAATAACTTGTGAATACGGTATACGTCCAAGAATGTTAAGGTTAAAGTTCCACTTGTCATCTTTCATTTGCTTTAACTATTTTACATGTGAACGGAACCAATTGATGAATTGAGATTTATTGCGAGTCTCACTAAATAATGAATTGTGCTCATCAAAAAATTCATCAATCTCTGATAACTACATCAAAATATATTAGTGTATGAGATCTCTATCCTCGTCGGATATTACACAACGGATACTGCTGAACATATGCTTGCCACATGGTTGAAAGACCCATAATTTGGATTCGTTCTCTTCCACCATGACTTCGCCTTCATCATTTCGTTCAAATCAGTTGAAACGTACGCTTCCGCCTTCCACATACATTTCACAAAAATTAATACACTCTTCACAAAGATAACCTTTAGCAATACATCCTTCAGGTTGTGCCTTATTAAAGATCATATTTTTTAATTTTCGAATACATCTTTTTATTGGATACATGCAACGATATTGAACCGATCCAATGATCCTTGCTTCACCTGCTAAATGAACTATTAAATGAACTATTACATAAAAAAAGTAGGTGAGAATATCTGCTCTAATTTGCATAATGTGATAACAATGTCTTCTTCAAGTCTTTATAAGATCAACGGACAAGACCTGAAAAATCTACTCAATTCTGTTAAGGATTGTAGGACAACATCATTAACAATCCCACAAATAGCGAATGGGAGTAATACTTTTATGTAAACATGACAGTCATGACTTTTCAATTCGGTTATCTAACGTTCTCTTTCATTCACGCACCTCGACAACTGAGACGAGAACCCATTGATGAATCTACATTTCATCATCTTTATTCTGTCATTTTGGCCTCAAAAACCCTGGCAAATGCATGTAAATACCCTTAATTATTGCATCTTAGCATTCATACAGATGTATGTAAATAGTGCATAAAATATGGTTTTTACCACCAAAATTATAGAATAAAGAAAAGAAAAGAAAAAGAGTAAAATATTGTAGATATTTTATGATACGAAATCATGAGATCTAGGCATCTAGATGAATAGGTCGACAAGGAATAAAGTAGGGGAAGATAAGGGCCAGAATGCCAATAAAAATCCTTTTATTTAATTCATTCTTTATTCATTTTTGGGACCTATTTTTTGTTCCACTTTTTATACCTCAAATAAAGATAAACTATGTACATGAATTGTAGATAATTAAATAAATAAAAATATAAAATTAATTTCACTCAAAAATAATGTACAGATAAAAAGTTATGATCTGAATAAGAATCCAGAATCCAAACATCCAACACCCGTATCTCTCAAATAAAAACTCAAAATGTACCAAACTCACTTTAATTATATATAATTTCTCATAAGTTATTTAATGAAGGTGGTTTTGTATTATTCGGAGTTACGGTTTGAAAGTTGAGTTTTGGACCCCACTAGTATACTTGTACATATTAAAATCTTCAATTTATTATTTATTCATTATTTTCATAATTTGATATTTTTATAATTTTGTAAATATTATTTATAATATATATGTACATTAAAATATGAATAAAAACCTCAAGAAAATACAAAATAAAATACTTATATATAACATACCTAGGTATAATACCTGTACATATACCTATATAATTACTATTTCTATTTTATTAAGTGTATAAAACACTTTAGAAAAATAAAATAAAAATATATTTAAGTGTATAAAAATACTTTATAAATATATAAAATAATAATCAAAATAAATAAAATTAAATACACCAAATAAAAATAAAATATTAAAAAATATATATAAATATACCTATATAGCCTATAAATGGTAACTTGTATTTTTATACCTCATAAAAATAAATAAAAATCGTGATAAAATACTTCATGAAATAAAAAATATTTTTTATTTTATAACCTAAAAATAATAAATTCGTTTACTATTTTTAAATGAATTTCTAATTATTTTTCGTAGGGTTTTTCCTGGTTGGTCTACGTGGACCAACCAGGAAGCAGTCAGCGTTGACCCTCCGGTCAACTGGATGTCCTCCCCGCCTGCCCCCTTGTCATACCTCGTTTCGCATCGATTTTTGTCGAATTATGCAGCTCGATTCTTACACTATTTTGCGTAGCACCCTTCTTGACTTTTGCTCCATGAACATCTCTCTTTCACGGCCTAAGCTTTACTAGGACCGAGGAGCATCGATACGAGCGATCTCCCTCGATCTTTGGAGCGCCTGAGTCACCCGTCAACATCTACTTATTCGACCCTCCGACTTTCGAGCCATTTTTGAAGCCCTTTTGCACGAGCTCCGCTCCCCCTCTCGTGCTCCATCGACAAAGGAAGGTAACAGCTTCCCCCCCCCCCCCCCCCCCCCCCCCGTGTTAGGTCGGTCGAGCGAGCTTCGAGGCGGCTCCACCACTTCCGCCATCTCCGGCGTCGAGGTACCCCCTACCTCAGGTTCAACATCTTCGAGGTCCTAGTTATTCTCCCATTTTTCTTGTCCATTTCGTTTCCCGTAGCTTTAGGATCCTATCACCCCGATCATTTTCGCGTTTAGCCCATCCATTCGCCCTTCACAAGCACTTCGACGGAGTGCACCTCCGACCGCCACTTCACACCACCGCTCGACGCTCCCATTTCGCCTCTACGGGGTCTATGCAATTTCGCCCTGGACCCTCTCACCCCTTATTGCAGGTCTTCGCGCATTGAAGAGAGCCTGGGGATCGTCTTGACCCACGCTGGAGACTCGCGAAGCCCTCCAGCTCTGTCATCTTCCCCAGGAGCTCCGGCCACCGCCAGAGCATTTTGGAGCCACCAGGACCCAGAGGGAGCCCCCAAGAGCTCGCAGCCCGATTTTGAAGCCCAGAGACCATCAGAGGACGGAGCTAGAGCTCGGGGAAGCTCGCCTCGCCGGTGTTGCTTCCCTGTTCTTGCTCAGCCGCCTAGCACCGTTGGATCGAGGCGGGGCTCTAGATCGTTCAGCCATCGTTGGATCCTCCTCATTCGCAGCCGTTGATCATCAGCCGGAAATCTAATCATGTCCACTCATCGCCGAAGCGGTATCAACCGTCCAGCGCGCGCCACGCGTCAAGTGGATTCATCGCCACCGTCCATTAGCGCGTATCGAGGGGTATTTTTCTACTTTCACCCTGCACCATTTTGTATTTATATTTAGTCCATGAACTTGCATCTATGGTTTAAATATTTGTGTAATATTTGCGTAGATACCCCCGAACTTTCCTTAATTGCAGTTAGGTCCAGTCCGCGTCACCTCACGCGCTTGTGCAGGTGAGGGGACTGGGCATTTTGCAGGGACCCCCTGGGGGTTTGTTTATTTCGCCTTAGTCCAGGAACTTTGGTATTACGTGTAACATTTTTGGATATTTTGCATGATACCCTTTGGGACTTTTGTATATTGCATTTAGGTCCTTCCCAAGCGCGTGTACACAACGTGCGGGGGTTGGGAATATTGCAGCAGGCCCTCGTGGGTTTGTGTATTTGTATTTGGACTTGGAATTTTGTTTTGTAGTTATAAATTTTGTGGAAAATTGCACTGTGGCCCTTGAATGTTTGGATATTTACATTTATGCCCCTGCTAGTGTAGTTTCTCTTTGTTGCCTTTATTTATTTCATGCACCCATAAATTGCTAAAAAATCACAAAAATTACCTTAGGATCCTGTTGCATTCTAGTATCACGCCATATTTTTATTTCACATTTTTATTGCATTTTCATATTTATAATAATTCAAAAACATGCATCTTTGGTACTGTTTGCATTAGAAAATACATAAAAATTATAGAACATTTTTGAAAAATTCCAAAAAAAATTATATTTTGATTGTTTTTGTGTGTTTTAACTTCATGCCAAAAATTATTAAAAATTTCAATGGAAAACCCCTAAAAATTACAAAACCCCGAAAATCTTCATAAAAATCTTAAAATTTCTACAAAATCCTAAAAATACAATTTCAATTTCTGAATTTTCCTTATTTTATTATCTTTATGTTAAAAGTAATTTGAGGAATTTTGGATACTGTATGATATTTTTCATCCTCATTTTAATTTCCGCCAGCCATTTGTTTCACTGTTTTCAGTATTTTTGACTTTAAAAATACCAAAAAAGTTAGGAAGAATCTAGAAAAAACACAAAAATATTAGAAAATATATAAAAATTCACAAAAATACTTTATTTCCTATATTTTGAGTAATTTTTTCCCCATTTTGATCTCTTTCGTATCTCTCTTGTATTATATAGTCTAGCATAGTTTTCTATTTTTATAAAAAAAATTCAAAATAGAAAAAGAAAATGCAAAATTAGTAAATTTAAAATCAAAATATAAAAATATAAAAATAAAAAAAAAGAAAGAAAAATTAAAAACCCACAAAAATAACATTGGTAGACAAATCATCACACTCATTTTTGTGTATTATTTCCTTGATCTGTCTTGTGTGCTCCCTGAGTTCGACACTCTACACATACTTGCGCTATACACACTTATTGTAGAGTTATAATAAATTTTAACTCCACATTTGCTTTTCATTGTTGATTGATATTGTGGGTTAATTGTTGACTTGATTGGGATTTACCGAGGGTCGTCGCAACGACTTTGTCTCCGCCTTGTGTGAGACATTCAGACCCCCAGTTAATCTTGGTTAAGCACCCATCTGATACTTTCAAATTTTTTAGGAAGCTGAGAATTTTATCACGCTCACTGTTGATTAATGTATATATTGCTCCAGGTATAGTAATCCGTCCATTGTCTAATTCAATTGGTAGTAATTCTTCGCATATACTAAGTTGAACTAAATCACGTCTCGTCCTTGAATTATCTTTCGACTGACCTGAAAGATCAAACATCCCTAAAATATTTTTCAAAACATTCTTTTCAATATGCATGACATTATGATGAATTTGTAAATGTTTCCAGTATGGCAACTCTATGAATAAAAATACTTTGTTTCCTCCATTCACCGGCTATACTTTTCTTCGAAGTCTGTCCTAAACAACTACTTTGTACAAGTAATTGTTGTTCTCAAATATTGCTGACATTCACACGAGTTAAGTCAAGTCGGTGTCCAAATGGTAAACCGTCAAATTTCTTAATATTATCTGTCCTTTGTCATCTATGCTTCGGTGGCAGGAATCGACGATGACCCAAATAACAATGTTTCATACTTCCAGTAAGCCAAGTTGAATGTATTTTTTCAAGATAGACATGACACACGAGTTTTCCCTTAGTACTCCAACCAGACAAATTTGCGTATGCTGGGAAATCATTTATAGTCCACAACAGTGCAACATGCAATGTAAATGTTTCTTTCCTACATGCGTCATATGTAGGTATTCCCGTGGTCTATAATAGTTTTAATTCATCTATTAACGGTTGTAGGCACACATCAATTGCATTACCAGGACCTTTAGGATGAGGAATCAACAGTGTCATCATCATAAATGAAGAACTCATTGACATCCATGGTGATAGATTATAGACCATCAAAATCACAGGCTAAATCCTGTAACTCAAACTCATATTACTGATGAATCTGCGATTTGTCATCTTTATTCATTTATTTTAGCTTAAAATCCCTTATAAAACACTTGCATATAGCGTTAACTCCATATTCTTACTAACTTGCATTTGTGTGTAAATATTGTACATTTCTTACTAATTTTAACCTAAAATAAATAAATAAAGAAAGAAAGGAAAAATAAAGAAAAGAAAATAAAAAAAGGAAGACTGTATACAGGCTGACCCGAACCCCGAGAGAAGGTCAAGACTTGACCTGATCGACCAGGAATAAAGTAGGGGGAGATAGGGTCCTCAACCAGAAAAAAAATGTTTTCTCACTTATTTTGTGTATATCTGTATAAAAATGACACTAATTATTTGTACATTAATTGACCCCAAATCAAATAACATTCAAAACCAAAGTTGTAAATAAAAATGCATCCTAAATAATAAAAATGATTGCACAATTAAATCATGTACAGAATAAAAGCAGCCACACTTGGAAAAAGTCACTAAGCACTAATTTAAAGATTAATTTCGGCTCCATATAATATCAAATTGAACCAATTTTACTTCCATTGAATTCTAAATTAAATTATCTTCAAAGTGGCTGTGATTTTATAATTTTTGGAGTTACGGCTGAAAAGTCGATTTTCTGGGGTGGTTTGTGCAATTTTCCCTTGTATTTTGTGTATATTGTATTTGTATATATATTTGTAAATATTTTTACTAATTACTTAAAACAAAAATAAAAATAAAAAAAATTGAAAAAAAATAATAACATTCTTAAAACAAAAAAAGGCTAATTTCATCATTTACCCTTGTATATAATACCATATATGTGTATAGTATATGTATATAGTTGCTATTTTTAACCAACCATCATAAAAAAATAAAAAAAATAACATTTTTAAATTACAATAAATAAAGTGACGAAAATTCAAAAAATTAGATAAATTTGTAAATAATTTTATCTTTCTATTTTATCTCTTATGTTATCTCTTCCACCAAAAAATTCAAAAATTCATCTCTTATCTTCTTATCCAAAAAAATTTCAAAATTTAAAATTCATCTCTTTTCTATTTATATGGCTCCTTCTCCATCATTCCAACTTGATCAATCTTTAGAGAGAGGAGCCAGATCTCCGAGAAAAAAATTCGTCGAGAAAGTTGCCTAGCCTCCAAGCCGTCCGGTGACAGCGAGTCGGCCTTGTCGAGGCGATCACGGTCCATTTTCTGCTCCTAAGGTGAGATCCAAATTTTTCTTCGCATTTTTATCTTAGTTTAATCGTAATTTAGATCGTCGTATTTATTTTATTTTCATCGTCATTTTTTTCTCTAGATCTTAAAACATTCCATCTCGATTTATTCCACCACCGACTCGATTTTTCATCTCACTTTCTCGATCTCTACGCGTTCTATTTCTATCGTCCACGATCTCTCAACTCCGGCCGCGTACGGTGGCCGGAGATCGGATTCGAATCCCTCATCTCCGTCGAATCTCCGTTCATTTTTTCCGATTTGTAAATAAATAAACATTTGTTTCTTTCTATTCTCTAACGTTTGTTTTGCAGGATAATATAAAAAAATAAAAAAATTTCTTTATCTTTTTCTTCTCTTAGTTTCGGATTTAAAATATATATATAAAAAGTTTTTTCCCTTTTTTTCATTCACTGTTTATACATAACATTACAAAAAAATAAATAAATAAAAACCAAAAAAATAATAAAAAAAGACGGCAGCCAGGAGGGCCGCCGTCCCCTGCAGCCTCGAGCCGCCGCCTTTCCAACCGCGGCGCCGCCCACCGCCTCGACGCGAAGGCCGCCTCCTCCGGTCGTACAACCTCTGCGTTGGCCAACTCCCCTCTCGCCCAGGCGTCTCCAACAGACCGCAAGTCCTCCTCCGCCGATCTGAAGCTTCCGCCGTGAGCGCGTGGTCCCATCTCCGCCAGGCCGCGCGAGCGGCGAGCGTTCCCGACCTCCACCCTCGCCTGCTCCTCCACCGCCTGACGCCCGCATCTCTGCCGCGGCATCCTTCCCGCGCACCGCGGCGTCGCCAACGCTGCTCACCAGCCACGCGGCCGCGCGTCTTCTCCAGCCCTTTCGCGTGTCCGCCAAGCCGCGCCCATTCTGCCTCGTCATCTCCTTCAGCCCGCCACCCCCGCGTGGGGAGGAAGAAAAGGGGCGGCGACCCTGTTGCGTCCTCTATTCCCAGTTGGTGTTCACGAAGAGAACCCTTTCTTCTAGGGTTCTCATTGATTAACTTATTGGGACAATTACGTTAAAGCTCCGGGCAATTTCAGAAATTACAGAAAGTCCACTACCAGTTCAAGACTTATAAAATTGGTGGAATTGCATCAAAGACTCCAGATATTTCCGAAATTGCCAAGAAGTCCCTGCCAGAGCCTGAAGCACATGCCAAGCACATGACATATTGGTAAAATTGCACATTTTTTCTCCTGGTGATTTTTGTTATCTATTTGCTGTGAAAACATTGAATATTTACGTTTTGGTCCCTAAACTGCAGAACAATTGAACTTCTTGATCTTTACGATTAAATATATTTTTTTATTAGTCCAAAAATTTTGAAAAAATTGTGCTATGCTCCTGATGTTCATATCCATCTAGCATAAAATTTTTGTTGCATTTTGTCTTCATTTGGTATTATTAAAAAATAAAAAACAGTGTTATTTTGTCTTCCTGAAATTCAAAAATTCATAAAAATTCGAAAATAGCTCCAAAAATTCCAAAAAAATTAGAGTTGTTGTATTTCATTGTATTTTAATTTCTGATCAATTTTCACGCATTAATTATTTATAAAATCCAAAAAAATTGAAAACATCGAAAATCTTATAAAAATCATAAAAAATTCTACAAAAATCGAAAAATTGTGATTTCAGTTCTTGTTTGTAGATAATGGTTTCTAGTTTGTCTTAAAAATAATTGCCAGGAGTTTTGGGCATTTAAAAGATTTTTAAATTGCAAATTACTCCAGGTTGTGCACATTTTCTTATTTTCACTGTTTGATTTTTAGAAAAATACAAAAACATATGAAAATTCTAAAAAATTCTTAAAAACATTTCAAAACTTTTAAAACACAAAAATATTTTCTTTGAATTTTTCTGAGCAATTTTGACTAATTGAAAAATTGTAAAAAGAGTTGATGTGCGTATTTTTAATCTTGTGTATATTGCTTCGTGTTATTATTTTTGAAAATATTTTTTTTTTTTGCAAAATCAAAATCACTAAAAATCTAAAAATCAGAAAATAAAAAAATAAAAAGATAAAAAAATCACAAAGACCAAGGATAGTTGTCCTTTGAGATTCTTGTTTTCTTTTAATTAGTTTCTGATTAATTGAATAACCCTCGGGAATTGTAGCCTCCCTGAGTTCGACCCTGTCCGCTATACAGGTTAATAAGTAGCAAAAAAATTAAAAAAAAATAATTTTTGTTGACGCGGGATATTGGGGATAAACAACGACCTTTTTACCATAATCAATTTCCGCCCTAGAAAAACGTACTCAACAATTACCAAACGGATTGAAACCATCTGAAGATAATCCCAACCAAATATTTCTCTCATCTTGAGAGAAATGAGGATATCTCTGATCAAATTTTATCCATTCTTCTGCATCAGATGGATGTCTCATAATTTCATTAGCATCTTGTTTATTTGAACGAGAATACCACGTCATCCACTTTACAATTTTTTCTGACATAAAGAGACGTTTTAATCTTGAAATTAATTAGAAGTAATGTAATATCTTCACTGACTTCTTCTTCCTCTTTAAATTACTTTTTTCTTATATATATCTGGAAGCTTCACAATAGAGACAAAGTATTAAATGTGAATTTTCTTCTCGGAAAAGTACACAATCATTAACACAAGCATCGATTTTCTCGTATTCCAAACCTAGCGATCGAAATCATTGCTTCGCCTCTTTCCAATCCTTTGGAAAATTCTTAGGATTATTTCCGATTAAGAATAATACATCTGTCATCATTGCAGTGGCTGATTCGTTCCTTACTTTCATCATAAACAACTCTAATAAAAACTGTAAATGAGTTATTTCCAACCAGGAGCCAACATCGCTTCTGCATCTGGCAAACTACTCTCAAAACTATCATCTGATCCAATGTCTTGTGTTTCGGATCTTCTTAAGTCATCCATTAAATCAAATAACTCATAATTAATATTATTCGAGGATTGTGTAGTGGCTCCTACACCTACATCCATATCCTCATTCACATATGCTCTATAACCTCTCCATGTTCAGTCCAAATGGAGTAATGCAACCAAAATCCGTTAAGTATGAGATGGTTATAAACTTCCTCTCTAACATTAACTTAAATATTCTTACATCTCACACATGGACAATAAATTTTGATACCACCAATTTTTTATTAACACTTTCTAATTGAAATGCTCAATCCAAGAACATGATCACTCCTCTCTTATATTGCTGAAAATCATCGTATCTCTTACCCATCCATATTTTATCCATTTCACTGCACAATCAGAATAATAATTACTGTCAATTCACTAACGTATTTTAGCTTTAGAAGGATGGACATCACTATAATAGCAAGTACAATCAAGCCATGATTGTAACTTTTAACTAACTCCACAAACAGATAAATCATTTACCCAGATCATAAATAAGTTTTTGAGTTATAGATATTATCTAATATTTTTCCATTGAATAATCATGCATTAATTTCCATAATAATTTAGTATAACCTGTATCTCTATAGATATTAACACTTGACTATCATTGGCGTAATTAAACCTTTTTAGACAATGATTTTAGGAAAAATATATTTCAAGGCAATTGCTCCTACAAAACAAGTTATAAGGAACATAAGAACAAGAAAAATGGAATATAAGAACAAAACAAGGCAATTGCTCCTATAAAAGGACGAAAAATAAGAAAAGATGCACAACAAGCTATATAGAACATAAGAACATATGGACACGAATTAAATATGGAGTAAAATGGAGAAGAATAAACATAAAGGATTGTTGGTAATCACCACAAATTAAGATGTACGAAGCCAACGAGCTCGAGAGCAAACGGGGAGGCAACGGGGACGTCGGACGGCAGGGGGCGAGGGGGCGGCGAGGGGGAGAGTACGCTGAAACGGAAAAGTGAGGAGGGCGGAGGGGTTTTTTTCGATCTGTCCATCGGCGACGGTTATTTTGACCGTCCCCAATACTTGCGTCTAATTGAAAATATATGCTCTGCACTAAAGGGGGATGGTCGCACGAGGGGACGATCACTAACGACAGTCCCCTTTGGTCCACCATCCATGGTCCCAGATCGGTCGTGACGCCATTATAAGATATTTGGGGACGGCCAAAACCGTCCCCAAGGGCCCTCCAGGAGGGGAAAATTTAGCAATCCCTAGGTCATGTCAGAGGGGACGGTCTAACGACCATCCCCTTTGGTCTACAACCCATTCCCCAGATCGGTTGCGACTCCAACAGAAGACATATGGAGATGGTCACAACCATCCCGAAAAGGGCCCTCAGGAGGGGAAAATTTGGCAGTGCTTTGATCATGTCAGAGGAGACGGTCACTAACGACCGCCCCTATTTCCTCATTATAAAAAGAGACGGTGCCCCGCTGACTGTCCCTCCATGTGTGGGTATTGCCGACGATCGTCCCCGAAACCTATCAATAGGGATGGTCAACATGGAACCGTCGTCAGTTATCATCCTGAAAAGCCTAAATTCTTGTAGTGCATGTTCGACAATGTCAGATTTTTTAGTGAATGATATTTATATTTAGATATATTCAAATATCTTCATTTTTTTTATTAAGTCTCATCTTCGGATGTTCATTAAGTAGAAGATAAAGTACACGTGTTTCAAATTTGCATCAAATCGAAAATATCAAATACATAAGTCTATATGTACTTTTTATTATCAACAATCAGAATATTAATATGTCTATGAAGAAAATGAATCGATGAAGAATATATGTGTTTTTGACCACCTTAATTGGAAATAAATAGGATTAAAGATTAATATATCATACTTGATTTTAGAAAACTTGGAATTTTTGAGATCAGAATTAAGCCTCGTGTCTACAAAAATGGTAACGAGGTTTGACGGAAAATCGATCTATTATATAGTGTTCTATAGTTTGATCTTTAAAAAATAGATACCCAATAAGATAATTAGTACACATATCCATTATAAGTTGATATATTTAAGAATTATCCGAGTAGGTTGGTCCACAGTAAAATCTATTATTGTTCAGTCAAAATTTTACGACAGAAGATATATTATCTATCTATAAAAGATTATTGATATTTGTTTCTCGAAGAAATGAAGGCGGCATGCATAAGTTTTGCCCTAAAAATCCAGAGAATATGATGATTATGAAAGATTATTTTTTTTTTGCTTTCAAGAATGCACGAGTAGGGATGAGCATCAGGCCGGGACGGGCGAGGCCCACCCTAGCCCAGCTCGAACCCGATTCTAATTTTCGGGCCTACGGGCCGGGCCTAAGCCCGCAATATTTTGGAAAATACGACCCAAACCCGAGCCCGACCCGTAAATACATGGGTCAGGCCGGGCTCGGGCCGGCCCACTATATTAAAAAAAAAGATTTGATTAACTAGGATTGGAACCCCATTTAGAATCAGAGTCTCACTATTTGACCCCTCTCCAATACAACGTACATATTCGACATCAAATATATTCAAATCAAAGCTATGTCAATCATTATAATGGGTCTATATGTGGGCCGACCTATGTGCTTCGGGCTTATATGTGGGTTGGGCTCGGGTCGGGCTTAAGATGGGTCCTTATGCGGGCCGGCCCGCAGGCTTCAGGCTCAGGCCCATCGTTGCCCGAGCTCTGCCTGAAATTTGATATGGGCCAAAAATTAGGCTCAAGCCCGCCCGACTATTGCTCGGGTCCGGGCCTGGGTCGGGCTTTAGTGGACCGTGCATCAGGCTGGGCCGGACCGGCCCTACCCAATGCTCATCCCTATGCACGAGGATATAATTAAGTATATTTATTATGTTATCCAAAAATTTAGGAGATGTTCCCTCCATGCCCTCCCTAAATCCGTCCTTGCGGAGAGAGAAAGTAAATGCTTGCAAATTTTATTCACTACCAAGGATAAATTATATATAGTATGAAGTTTAAATCATAGTCATATTATCATCATATGGATGGAAGTTAACATACATGGGCTGTGGTGTAAAGAGTTCGTATTTTAGAAACATCAGGAGGTTAAAAGGAATTACGTAGAGGAGAAAGTATAATAATGTTACTTTAACAGAGGTATAACTGTAAATATCCCACGATTATGTTTATTCACATGCAGACATCAATCGCGGCAATTTCTAACCGAAGAGGAGAAGAGGAGATGCAGAAGAGGGAGCCACCGACCAAAGCCGGAGGCGGCGCAGCGCCAACGCCGGCGAAGCGCGGCCGACCTCCGGGGACCACCCAGAGTGCCGCCGTATCCTCTCTCGTCGCCGCGGCTGAAGCCGCCGCGCCGGCTTCCCTCCTCGGCCCCACTCTTCAGCTCCCCGCCTCCTTCGCTGGTGAGTCGTGCGCTACAGAAACCCTAGTTTTTACTCATTGATGTCTCGGAAGTGTCAATATTGGACCTTGAGATATGGGTCGTCGAGAATTTCGTGAATGGATTAGGGGTTCTCATGGAGATCTGGGTCGTCGTGAATTTAATGGTGGAATGTTTCGACTTATATGAATTGGTATTATACGTCACTGATGGCAGAGAATCCAACCTCTGGGCGTTGGATTTTCGATTGTAATTGTATGGAGATGCTCCCATGGATGTGTGGTTGTAGAAAGTTGGACTGGCTTCGCAATGGGAGTTAATGATAAGGAGTTGGTTTAACACTTATAATACTTAAATGATAATGAGTTGGATGAAGAGTTATGTAAGAGGAGACACAATACTAGATATATGTTGGAAGAACACGATTAAGAATGGCATGCCCTCTTTTAGATTTAATTTTACAAAGTGATCCAAGTTAGATATGTTTGAAAGTAACTAGTTCATTTGATTTACCCCACTTGAGGGAAAAAAGATTGTTGTTGCTGTTTCCTATTACTTGAGACTCATATCATAAGAAAAAAGTCCATGTGCTTGTCTTTTAAGTGCCATTGGATGGTGTGTATGGAAGGAATAAAATAGGAGAAATAAGCTTAAAATTATTGGAAAGTAGTCATGCTTTTGGCTTGCATATTTTCACATCTGCCTAAAGTTGTTTACACAATAATTGCCACAGTCGTTTTGTTTACATCTCCTGCATGCTACACCTAATTTCTAACCTTTTTGAGAAGCATCCTTTTGTTTCGCTTTTGATCTTTTGGAGGATGGAAAAAAAGTCGTCCTCTCTTAATTCTCTTTTCACTTCATTGCCAATATACGAGTTACAGAGCAGTTGAATGAGCCATCATGTTTCCAAAGGTAGCGAAAGGGTCGTTGCTTTACTCAAGAAACTCGGGCATAGGTGTTTGCATCAAACAGGGCTGCAATAAAATCTCTTTCTATTATGCCATCACATTGTTTTTGATGGTGGCGTGGCTCTTGAGGATATGGTATGTGGTTACATGCTGCGATTTTATGAAAAACCAAAAAGGTATAAGGGTCATCATAGACATTCTTGGTCGTGCCACGTAATGTAGCTCAGAAAATGCGACTTTGAAGAACTCTGGTGGAAAGTGAACAATGGTTATGGATTTGCTTTTGTAAACAGATCTTTTCATCTAATGCTTTAAGAGTATTTTAAGTTAATATTTTTGAAAGTGTATTAGGAACATGGGTTTTTGAATTATACCATCTAAGTATGTTCACGGCAACTAAAACTGGTTTTTATGCACTGAAGATTTGGGTTATTTTTTCGCGAGCTCTATTAAGTTATATCTCTAAATTATATCTTTGTTCCCTTCCTTCTTCTCCGTTACTCTTGCATCTCACACACATTCCCCTCACCAGGCCACCTGCCATTTGCTTTCTCCTGTCCACTTCGTATATGCATTGCATCAATATGCAGGAATCAAGGTGCATTGTTGCATTGAATTCCACAGCATGCAGCAATGGAATTTTTACAAAAGATGCATACTCTTTCCGAGTTTACTAGGATTATGACATACTTTGCTTTGTTTGAGAAGGTTTTGCCATCCTTGGTTTCTTCTTCCATTGATAGCTGGATTTGCGGGGAAGGCCTCTCAAGTTCCATCAACTTACCCTGTCATGTGTCCTCCACCTTAGTTGTATGAGCTGTTAACCGTGATCATAACATCATTTGGAATGATAAGATTGTTGTGAAGGTTAGACTTTCAGTTTGGTTGTTTGGAAGAAGAAGGTAAATGAAAAGGTATCCAAAAAAGGTGTACATGGACAAGTGGGACAGTGGAGATGACACCATGTGCTCCTTTTGCACATTTGCACATGAACATGTACACTTCTTCATTCGTGTATTTTGTTCACGGGGTCTGGGAAAGAACTTCTCTTATATGTATTGGCACTTCGTCTTTTGATAGTTTCCGGATTAGTTTTAGGTTGGGGAAGATAACTCCACACAAGTTTTATGGCCGAAGATCAGATAGATAGGCAAAACTTGGGTGATCAATCCTTTCAAAAAGAACTTTGGCAATCATACGGTCACCTAGCCGTTGCTTGAAGATGTCGATGCCAAGATTATTCATTGGCTTAATTGAGCTATGGCCTTTTTCGGGTTTGTGGATTGTTATGATAAACTGACATTAGTATTATCATTGCCATCCTTTAATGAATACAATTTGTAGATATCTGTTGGCTTCTCAATAAAGAATACAAACTTAAAACACCTTCAATGCTTATTTTTTCCCAGCACAAGGAGCTTGCTCTGGTATCCAACTATCTTAGACCAGAGGATGTGCAACAAAATACTTTGTTTGAACTGAAAAAACTCGGCTTCTCGAGGTGAACTGAACTAAACTGTGGAATGATATGCCATATCAACAGTGAAATGACATTAGAAAGCTTGATTAAGTGAAACCCTGTAAGAAAGCTCAATTAGAAGACCGATAAGTGGATCGTAAGTGTAACATTTTCCACAAGGGCATGCTCATTAGTGAAGATAAGAAGATAACAAGGAGATCAGATGCATTTGATTGAAAAATCATTTCAAAACGGGCATTTGAAGGGGTGAAATTTTGGACTGCAAAATGTCTTGCATTTCCAAAAGGTCAAGATGTCACAGATATCGAAAAAAGGAATTTGCCCATCTCAAGGTAAGAGGAAATATGTGTGGTGGGATTGTTGGAGCAATGACTAGTAGATCCTTTATTACAGTCAAGAAGAACTTTTAAGGAACTAAAAAGCAGATGTAAATTGAGATGAAGATCAGATATGAAAATCTTTGCAACAGAAAACTGTCTCACGTTCTAAAATGATGGGATTGTTGGAGCAATGACTAGTAGATCCTTTATTACAGTCAAGAAGAACTTTTAACGAACTAAAAAGCAGATGTAAATTGAGATGAAGATCAGATATGAAAATCTTTGCAACAGAAAACTGTGTCACGTTCTAAAATGATCCTAAACTTGATTACATTAAGCTTTAGATTCATTGACTTGACCTCCTCTCCAGCAACCTGTGTTGGTTCGTTCATCTTTCTCTGTCCACCCTGCCCACTTCACCTCTTGCAAAGCTTGTTGCATCTCCCGTTATCTTTGCACGGATTTTGAGTTCCATGCTTTTAGTCTCCCATGATCAAGTTGGATGAATTCATTTGTCTTACAAGAAGGGAGAAGCATATGAATAGATACCTTCTCAAAGACTATAATTGAGCATGAAATCACATGCGATCCGATTTATGTATCTGAAAGTTCTTATAAAATAAAATGATAAAAATTTCAAATGGTGAGGTACCAAATTGTGAGGGATGCATATAAGGATATAATTTTACTTAACTTGGTATTTGGGATTTTTTGAAAATCATTTAGACGGTAGTAAAATCACTGAAGCACAATTACTACTACAGTAGGTAGCTTTTGGAAAACTAAAGAAGAATGGTCATAGCCTTTTGAGAGTAAAGTGCAAAAAGAATAACATGAAATGCCTTAGCTTTTGTAAAGAATCATTTAGCAGAATACTGAAATATGGCATCAAAGTTCCGATGAACACGTGCCTACTTTTTTGGAACATCTTTGCAACGAAAGTGAATGCATAGATTAGTCCCAGAAAAGAAAGCCTACTTTTTTTGGAGTAGATGCACACAAAATGACACACGAGCCTTCTTTCCTTGACTAGCTGTGCTATATGCCGCAAAGCTCGAGAAAGAGTGAAGGTGCGTGAGGGAAGCAACTTTTTTTTTTTAAGTCAATGAGGGAAGCAACTATGAAGTAGCAAGCGAGCTTATAGTTGAGGTACAATCGGGGAACAAAGCGATCTTGGCTCTTCATCAGTGGAGGATATGAAATCTAGAAGAGGCATGCAATGAGCTCTAATGACCATGAGTGCTTTCTCTCATAAGGTGTGTTTCAGTTTTGTTGTAAAGAAGAGATTCAAAACTACCAATTCGTGTGTGCGAGTCTTGAACTTGCTTCTTTCTATTCTATCCTTGGCAACTAATAGTCATTTTCCTCCCATGTCGTTGGTGAGCCTATTAGTAAGGTTCTTTCCCCTGTTTTTTAAAGGTCAAGACTTGCCTGTCTAGCTTCCCCGTATGCTTCGGCCCCTCAATTCCTAATGACCTTTGTAAAAACATCTTCATTCAAATGCCATTCTGTCTCGGCTAGAAAGGGGCATATGTTCTCCATACCCATCATTCTTATTGGATTCAAATAGAAAGAAGAG
The DNA here is from genome assembly GCA_037367405.1 of Ottelia alismoides. Taxonomy (NCBI): domain Eukaryota; kingdom Viridiplantae; phylum Streptophyta; class Magnoliopsida; order Alismatales; family Hydrocharitaceae; genus Ottelia; species Ottelia alismoides. The sequence continues at coordinate 1,518,787 of JAZKJV010003352.1, read as the reverse complement.
ATGCGAGCAAGGTTCAAAACATACAATATGCAAGGGAAATCCCTATCAATCGAGAAAGAACCAAGCACGACACTATGTCCCTCAATTGGCCTTCTACCTAGTCGAGAGGCTCCCTCTTCCTTCCTCGTCTCTGTAAAGCCAGGCCTTTTCTTCCTTGACGCCTCACCTACACTCCATGTATGGATTTAAGGTCGAAGTGCTTAGTTTGGCCCGATGTGCTAGTTTTCAAGACCTCCCTCCCTCTCGAAGCACAACACCCTTTAACCTCGTCAAAATCCTAGTTGTTCAAGGCAGAATAAGATAGGAGGGTGACCCCCTTTGACTGTAATCCCTCCCAAGCACTAGCACCCTTCTTTTAGGAGATTGACCATAGCACTTGATTGAGCTAAAATTAAAAAAACTGATTCTTCATGACTAATGATTTCAGTATGGATATAAGTGCATCTTCTTGATCAAATTTAAGACAAAACTAAACGTTTTGGACATGCGAGAGTTCCATAATGTCTCCTCTAAAAAAAGAGATGCACCCGTGATCAAATTTAGCATTATCTATCCAGGGAGCAGCTCCTCCGCTTTGAGGGTTACCCACAGCAGGAGATGATGCTGTGGCCTTCAATTTTCTTTTTACAAATCCATTTGATACATCCAACCTTATAAATTTCATCAAAATCGGCTATTTCGACCTATTTTATCTTAAAAGTCAACAACAACAACAACAATGGAATTTAAAACCCCATTCTGAATTTGAGAAAGTCTGACTAATCAACAACAATGGAATTTAAAACCCCATTCTGAATTTGAGAAAGTCTGACTAAATGTTTGACTTTTATGATAAAATAAGTAGAAATAAAGTATTTTAATGAAATTCTGTATGCATATAGAATAATATCAATAGATTCCGTCTATAAGATTGGATATATCAAATGGATTTAAAAAAAACAAATCAAGGCACAACAGCCCTGCAGTCCTCCACCCCCTCCCCCACCCACCCACACTAACACCCCTGAATTCATCTTTTCGCACATGAGCTAAGGTAACAGCATCGTCAACAGCGTTGTTTGTGTGGATATGCAGAAGAAAGAGGCGGCGAGCAAGCCCACCGCCGGCGCCGCCGGGACGCCGGCGAAGCGCGGCCGTCCCTTCGGGAGCACTCAGAGTGCTGCTGTCTCCTCCCTCCTTGCCGCCGCCGACTCCGCCCCGGCTTCGCTTCTTGGACCCACCATCCACCTCTCGGCCTCCTTCGCCGGTAAGCCTCGGGGAAAAGCCCTAGAACTGTGTACCCACCCACATCGAAAATCGTGGAAAATTTCCATCTTTGCTTTCGGCTTGAGAAGATTTTCCGTCCTGGAGGTTAGTGTATAAAAGAACCAATTTCTTTTTCCTTGATGCGAAAAAATGGAGCTATTTGTGGATGTAGGCGTCCAAAGTTAGAGTTTTGCTTTAGAGTTCGTGGAGGTTCTAGGTTTCTAAAATGTTCAGTTTCTAGATACGATCCCCTGTAGTGCACGAAAGAACCTTCTTTTTTGGCTTCAGCTGGTAGATTTTCCTCAAATTCTGCCTTGCTATGGGTTGTTTGCATTGTATCTGCCCAAAGTTCGAATCTTTGCTCTTGGGTTGCAGAGATTGCAAGAAAGGCCAGGGCTATGGATGTTATCCCTTATGCACATAAAAAAACCTTTTTCCCTTCTTGTAGATTTGATTCACAGACTGTCTGACTGAGGAGTCCAAGTCAGAGTGTAATTTTGATTCCATGTTGCGAAACTTAAAGTTATTCTGATATGGATGCACCTCTAGATGCTGTTTGTGGAAGAATTGCCCAAGAAAATGATATGCAAATAGACTAGTTTATAGTTATGCGGGAAGTGGAGAAAGAAAAGTTCGTGGATTTCTTAGATGTAGCCTTCCTTAAAAAAGATTATAAACCCGATACTGTACTGATAGCCTTCAATCTTAGAGTGAAAAGTTTGGTGTTGATCTTGGAAGCAACCTTTGCATACAAACTTATCATATAAATTAAGGAACCAATGTCTACACAAAAAAATCCATCAACTTAGTCGTTGACACAAACTTTTCAATCTCTTTGAGTCTTCTTCGATAGATGAACTTTTGAAAGAAAAGAATCTGCTTTGATATTGATAATCTTGTACCTTTAGCTTCAGCAGAACTAACTTCAATGTAAATAGAATTTTGGCCACAAACCACACAGCTGGTGTGTCATAATTAATGCCAAATATCGCGGCATAACCGTCAAATGCCATCAAGGCCATCCAATCAATTTAGCATCGTCGATAACCATATATTGTTGCAACATGAACATCTATATTTGAAAGTGTGCATTTTCATAAGTCAGGACCTGTTAATTTCTACATGCTAAAGGAAATTACCGTGTTCATTAACTTGGGCAAATTGATATAATCTACACTTCAGTAATGTATGTTGTATATATTGGTCATATCCCATTGCCCGTGGGTCAGATCTCAAAAGGCAACCATAATACAGCTTTATTAGTTTGCAAGTTTCACACTTATATAGTAAGGTGTCAATCTCCGATGCCTTGTTGAACCTATTTCTTATCAATCTCCTATGCCTTGTCGACCCTATATATCTAAGTTATTATTCTTTTCCAGAACAAAACAACAAAAGGATTGTTCTGGCATTGCAGAGTGGGTTGAAAAGTGAATTGATATGGGCACTGAATGCCCTGACAGTATTATCTTTCAAAGAGAAGGATGACATGCGTAGGGATGCGACCCCGCTTGCTAAGATACAAGGGTTAGTTGATGCCCTCCTCCAAATTGTATGTTCTCTTTCTCTCACGCTTAATTATGCTTGTTTTATGTGTTTTTTTAAAGATCAAAAGATTGTTATTTGTGGGAAGCAACCATCCAAAATCAAATATAAATTAGAAGGCATATAATTTGGGTCTTATTAACAAAATGAGGTGATTTTTCGGCATGAGAGATTTTATGTGGAGACCATTCCGGAGCATGCCATGATCCTAAGCGATTCTTGATTTTTGCAATTTTGATATTTAAATGTGTGTACCCACTTAATGGTCTAGTGGCAGTACAGTGGGTCTACCACGCAAAAGACCAAGGTTCAAATCCCACTCTTGCAGGGGTTGCGTTAGGTAGTCGACGACCAACGTAAAAAATAGTCGAATCATTCAACATGGATTTGAGCAAGAATCCATGTAGCCGACCCTACTTATAGTGGTAGAATGTTTAGTACATTTTTGATACTTAAACATGTGAGGACGAAATTTTTTGCGTGCTCGTCTTTACGACATTGCACTTTTTTTCCTTTTAACAATATTTAAAAGGTACATATATTGTACCACAAGAAACACTGAAGGTTGTATATCCCCTTTGAAAGTGATATCCTAGACACAAAAAGACATTATACCACAACCTTCTAAAATGAGTTTTACTCGATATACACCACCATGACCACCAACAACAACAAAATAGTGTTTTCCTACATTAAGTAGGGTCGGCTACATGGATTCTTTGCCTCCATCTAGATCTATCTTGGGTCATTCTTGATCTTAGATCCAAATAATTAAAATCCATTCGGATAATCTCATTCCAACACTTCTTGGACCTTCCTCTCCCTCTCTTAGCCGGCTCAACATTCCAATATCAAGTTTTATTCGATATGAAATAAATATATTTAATAACATCTGAAATTCTAGGAAGCATGAGAAAGGGTGATGTGGATGGGAGTTCGGGACAAATGCAGCTTGAGGGGGAAAAGAAGTGGATGGAGGAGATGTGGGGACATAAAGGTTATTCAAGTAATAATTGGTGTTATTGGAACTGATGATAAAAATCTAGGTACTGTATGGGGATAAAATCGACTGGTTTTTCTCTCTAGGTCACTGTTTAAGTGAATGCCTGTCAGAGTTTACGTTGTTATTATACCAGAATGTCCCACCATACATTTTCCCTCAACGTGCATAACTATATGATGTGTGGATAGGTTGATGATTGGCGTGATATAGCTCCTGCTAGAGAACACCCCAAGTCAGCAAGGGGAAGATCGCTGGGTGCGAACACAAATGTTACTGGATTTGGCAATAAGCATGATGCCTTGAACCAGTACAATACTGATTCCTTGAACGGGTATTTGTGCTGGTCTTTTGTTAGCCGTGGTGCTTCTAGCTCTTTAAATTGGTATTAGTTCTTTGAAATTAAACTCAAATAATCTTTAACAGTGGCGGGTCTGGTATCTACAACATGGAAGGCGCAACTGGCAAGGGTGTCAAACGCAAATCAACGCCGTGGTGGTTAGATGAAGATGGTATATTTAATGTGGATGATGAAGCACGATCTGAAAGGCAACAATGTGCAGTTGCTGCTTCAAACATAATAAGGAACTTCTCTTTTATGCCGGAAAATGAGACTATCATGGCTCAGCATAGACATTGCTTGGAAACCATATTTCAGTGCCTAGAGGATCAACATACTGGTAGGGAAAAGTTGATGTACCTCATGCGTTGTGTTGTAGATAAAATCTTTTTATATATTTAGCACAACTGATGCTGCATGTTTTTCCGGTTTTATACAGAGGATGAGGAACTTGTAACAAATGCTCTTGAGACACTCGTTAATCTAGCTCCTTTGCTGGACCTCCGGATATTCAGTTCATCCAAGCCATCTTTTATCAAAATGACGTGAGAAGTGCACTTTTTAGTATGAAATATCTGCGCTGCAAGTTATTATTCCCCGAGTTTTGCTGTTGACACGGTGTGTTGTATTTCCTCTAGAGCAGTGAGAAGCATGCAGTGCAGGCAATTATGGGGATGTTAGGCTCCTCGCTCAAAGCTTGGAATTGTGCTGCTGCTGAACTGTTGGGGCGATTGATTATAAATCCCGATAACGAGCCTTTTCTCCTTCCATTCGTTCCACAGGTGAATGGAAATGTGGTATCTTTTGTTTTCCATTGTTTTGTGAAGATTGTGATTCATTTAGCATTTGTTTTTATAAGATGCATTATACTGTAGTTGCGGTGTTTTTACATGAGATTACGTGGAAAAGGATTCCATGGAATTGCTTTCCATGACAATAATCTACACAACGATCTAAATCATACTAATATAGAGGCTACTTCTTTTATCCGTTGAGACTTGACTTTCTTTCCAAGGATAAAGATAAATTGATAGTTTTGATTTTTTGTGGGAAATTTTTTTATTTTTGTTTTAGTATGGAGTGCAAATTAAGAGGTATGCTCAGCATTACTTTTTTAACCCATTACATGAGTAGTTTATGACTTATGTAATGCTCTTACCGGTTGTTTGGATGATCGATCACATTCCAGAACTGCCACAAGTACACAGATATTTATATACATAATATAATTTTCTCAAAGAGAGGAATTCTGTGCAGAAATGAGATGCTCTATAATTGATTAGAAGGATACTGTGATTTTCATCCATCACCGTTTGTTCTCAAAGATGTTTCCTGTCTTCGGCATGTGCAGATTCACAAGCGTTTAGTAGATCTTCTGAGCTTTCAAGCAGTAGATGCACAGGCTGCGGCTGTGGGAGCGCTTTATAACTTGTCAGAAGCCAACATGGATTGCAGACTAAAGCTTGCAAATGAGAGATGGTAAGGTTCTCATTGTAAGTTTGCCCTATATGTAGTTGAATATATAAGCTTGATCATTGAATCTTTGAACACAACTTGTGCTCGGAGCTGAGAGGCCGAGGGTATGCCTATGTTGGCGTCATTTCAAGAAATTTTCCTAAAAAGTATAAAGCTAAATCTTCTGTTAATGTGGTGACGATATAATGCTATAATCCTTGGTGTGTAAATGGAGTATACGGATTTTTTGTACTCATCTGTCGAATATCTACTTGAAGATGATGCAGATTTTCTGTATCCACATATAAGCTTATGGATTTGGATTCTATATTAAGTATGGATATCTGATTTGTTTCCATTCTCATGCACCATCTGCGAACTTTTATGATGCATCTCTTTCATCCTCATGGTTGTTTTGCTTTGTTTCTAACTTCCAACAAATTTTCTGGATGTTAGATTTTTTCCTTCTATTGAACAGGGCAGTAGACAGACTCCTGAAAGTCGTCAAGACTCCGCATCCAGTGCCTGAGGTTTGCAGGAAGGCAGCGATGATTTTGGAGAGCCTGGCGACCGAGCCTCAGAACAGAAACGCGCTTCTTGCACATGAGAATTCTTTCGCGGAGTTGCTCTTTACTCCTGATGCGAGGTACGGTGAAGTATTCGCTCGGATTTTGTACGAGCTGACTGCAAGACCCAACAGAGTTACAACAGCACGAGGTATTTGGGGGATCTGACGGCATTAGTTAACACGGCAACCTTGTGGAAGCTAGAATGGTTAGACTTGCTAACTTAGATGTCCCCTTGAATGTTAACCGGCTTTTCGTGATTATGATAGTGGTGCTGGCTTATGATGATCGTATTTCTTGATAGAATATGCATTATGATCATGTCTATGCACATCAAGTTCAATGCTATGGTTTAGAACTCTCAAAAACTAGTCTTTATGAGATTAATCTCTCTTTATTGTCTGGTTGGTTCGAGGGCTACACGAGGGATGGTGGATGATGTGACCAACTTATCTTGAGATTAGTTCTTACAGGATAAAGACATATTGCAAAGGTTAAGCCCGTTTGGTTGTGGCTCAGTTGGTCTTAACATCCGACTTTGACAGGAAAGACTCATGATACGCATTGCGTATATTTTGATGCCACTTTATACCTTTGTCTTTACACTTCACATTTTTCAGTGAATGAACTAAGCAAACTACTTGATTTAGCCTTACTAAATGTACTATAGAATTTCCACTTAGCCAACTCTCCAATATGTAATGGTGGCATATTTACTTGAGTTATTATATGTTAATTGGATGTGTATCCTAGGACCTATGTGATGTGTTTTGCAAATTACAATTGTCTCCTTATATTTCTTGCAAAATTCATAGTATTGACCTTTTGTTAGTGTATTACAGGGGTACAAGTGTCATAAGGGGTACACGTGAATTTTTTTAAGAGTATAGGGGTACAAGTGTAATTGCAAAAAGTTAGGTCACAAGTTTTATAGGAAAAACTCGAAAAGGAACAACTGTAGAAAAAAAACTATAATTTTGTATGGACTTGGATTATAGAAATTCCCATTATTCTTAAATTTAGGATAATGTTTTTCGTCTTGACATTGAGTGGTTTGGTGTGTTGACGATCCCTACCTTATTGACCGCAACTTCTTTATTGATTATCGCCTTCATTGCCAGTAGATATTGATGGTATTTGTGAACCTCAGTAACTTAACCCTATAAATATAAATAAAAAGAGAACCATCAAATTTGAAAGGGGGAGAGCTTTGTTCCCGGTTCTCCTGTAACTGGATCCTCTGGAACCACAAGAATCCACTTTTAAGAACACGTCGACCTATTATATATTTGAGTCGATTGAGCTGGTGGAATCGGTAAGATTGAATCGAGGCCCTTTAGGTGGGGGGACAACCAGTAGGGTTTCTTAACGAATTTCCTCCCGTCAAAATCATGGTCTTGGGATAAGCCTTCATCCACCTCGACCTCGTCCCAGGCAGTGGTCCAATGAGAAAGAGGCATGGGGAAGGGGCTTTTTTTTTGGGGGGGGGGGGGGGGTCGGGCGAATGAATTTTGGGAAAAAAAGTGAACGGACTAACCCTCCCGAATCGACGGGCTTAAGGAAGTTTCTTCCTCCTATCTACATAACCAATGAACCAAGCTTGGAGCAATGTTGCTGTGAGTACAGGACGAGGTTTCAAAGGATCTTGGGAGGTATCCTGATGTCAGGGGTCGGACCATTAGGTTGAGGCCAAGTAGTAGATTGGAACCGGTTCATCGAGGGGCAGATCAATAGGTCAAGTACGGGGGCTCTCTGAGTCTAACCTGTGACTGGGCGTCAACTGGATGAATTAGACTGTGATGTATCCCTATAAGCCATTGGGAATGCCTAGCCCTCCTTGCTCACAATTGTGTTACTTGTCAATTACTGCTTGTTCGGGAATGTGGTTGATTTATGAAGGGGCTATCCCTTTTTAAAGGAAATGTGTAGCAAGGTATCCTCTCTTCGACTAAAGTCTTAGGTCTTTCTTTGTTGTCCCGGTTTGCTCGGGTTTCTAGCAAGTCAGATTGACGGACTGAATTCACCAAGAGAAGAGGGAACTTCCACGAATTTTGCTTTCTTCTTCCTCCAGATGCCTCTCGTACTTCTGTTGTTGTCGTCGAGTCTAGCAGTCAGACGCCTCCGAAGAAAGCTCGTCCCTATCGGATTAGGGCCAGTCAGGCGAGGCAGATGATCCATATGCCAGAAGAGTACTGACCAGATAAAGACATACTGCATACTTTGCGAAAAAAATCAACAACTCTTGAGAGCCTCCGTGGGAAGCACACATAGTCTGTGCACATGGGATGGGAAAAGAAGAATCGACTATATTATCTAGATTTTGGGGAATCCTTGTAATTCGCAGTAAGGAGAGAGAGGTCAGGAAGGGAAAGATCAGTCACTCCACACAGGAAAGTTGAGATCGGAAAAACAAGCTGACGGGCAGCAGATAGATCAGAGTTAGGGGCCAAGGACTCTGGTTCTAGGTCTGAGATGTGTCACTATAGGAGGCGATCAAAGGGGGATATCAAGTTTCGTAGCAAGTAGCAATGGTCGCGATGGAGCTAAGGGTATTTAGGAAGAAGAATGAAATGGAAGATCTTTCTCTTGAGGTCAAAGCATAGTATGATTGTGGAAGCTTAAGGAAGGATGTATTTAAGATAAAAAAATAATATCAAATTCCTTATTAGTATGTTTCCAAAAGAAAGCCTTGATTTTTGGGGTATTATTATAATTTACTCTGTTTCTTTTTTTTCTACATTTGAAATGATTCTAAAATGCATTATATTATGTGTAACCATGTAATATTTTTACATATTTGTTTAAACACATTGATAAATATGTTTATGATACTCATAGATAGAATTTTAGTAAAAAAAATATATAATATATGTATACATATCCGCAATGGTAAAACAATAAAAACCCACATTGATATACGTATCTGCCAATATCAAAAGTACATGTCCATATCTTCTTAAAAACAAATAATCGAGCTCTTCGTTCTATTTTTCTTATTTTTATTTTTTGAAAATACTTACCGTGGATTTTATAATTATATCTCTATATTATGTTATTCAAGTTTCGTGCGAAAAAGAGACTTCTATGACCTTCAATCAGACGGTGTCGATTTCAACAACTACACATGTTAAAAAATGACTGTCTGGATGAAGATAATGAGTCTTTATTTCACACGAATTTTGAATGACATAATATGAGATATAGTAATAAATTTTCACGGATTCATTTTTTAAAAAGAATAAAAAATGTAAAAATAAATAGGAGATAAACTACATCAGAGGGGAGCTCTATTTTACCTTTATAAGAATATGAATTTTGTATTAATATGGCAACCGCTGTCAAAGGTTCTATTTAGAACCTTTCGATAACATGGAATAATAAGCCTTTATTTTATTTATTAGCATACGAAGTCCGTGAGATTTTCGAGATTCCACGATGACAATTAGCATTCAAAATCATTAGATTCATCATGGAACATTATGAAAATTAAAACAAGACGATATAGACTTATTTTATTTAAAAGAAGAATGGAAGAATTTTGCTATTTAGCTTGCAGATATTTTTGCATCTTTTCTTATTTTAGAATATTATCCACATTCCTTGTATTTATTTGAAAGCATGCATATAGTTTTTAAGAATCCTTTTTATAGATAATTCACTCAGAAACAACAAGCGCGTATAAATAAATCTAGATCAAACTTATAGAAAAAATTAGGAATATGATATATTCAAAATTCAAATATGTCGTAACTTTTTGGACGTATGAAATACAATTTTTTTTGTTATCAACATATCAAATTCAATAATTTATGAGCTTCTACTTGAAAACAAAAACAAAACTTGAAATTGTATTGTATTAAAATTTATCATATATATATATATGCAATGTTTTAATATTTAAATAATTAAACTTTTACTCGATGAATCAGCTTTTCATCATCTAAGGATCTTTATGAGTAATTAAGTCTAACTATCAAAAATATTTTAGCAAATGAATGAAGTAATGTTTATAATTGATTGTTTCACACCTAATATTGTGAACCATTTTTCATATGTCCTCGAGATTTCCTGAGGTATGTAATTTTCTATACTCTATAAGGCTTTCAACTAGCCAGAGCAAAAGAAACAAAAAAAAACACTCTTCTGAATCAACAACGAAGGGCGGATATCCAAATCTATGACAATGGAGCAGCCACATAACAATTTGGGTGTGTTCATTTAGAGAATAGCCTCAAGAATAAGGGTATTATTCCACTCCCCTCGCCACTGCTTCCTCGTACAACTATTCCCCCACATGCATCTATCTCTACTCATATTCCACCTATATTACTATCTTTATTTCACTTTACATATCATTATTCCACCTTATTCATATCCTTTCAGTTGAACAGGAATAGTGTCTTATTCCAGCTTATTCATCATCCTTATTCCTGCTTATTCCTGAACCGAACGCACCTATGATCGGGTAACATCAATAGCCCATCGAAAATTGCTCTCCTTCCACAGTCTCCGGATTGTGACTACAAGCACTACATGCATCCCTTTCAAGAATTTTGTGTTTTTATTGAAAAAAGTATATCGTAACTAATGATATCATAAACTATTGAATCTTTCTTAAAATAGCATACAATAGTTGTAGTCATGTTCAAAATAATAGCTTTACGCATTCTCATTACATTTATTAACATTATTAATTTAAATATATCATTATTTTCTCTCTTTTAGATGTTCTGATAATTAATTAATTTTTTCAATATAATGAAATTTAATTTTGAATTAGATATTAACATTTTGAAGGATTAATATTTTTGTAGTATGAAATATTAGCATTATGTTATTTCGATTGTTATGTCAAGTTCAAAAGTTTGAGTTTTTTATTGATTATCAAAAGTAGTCAAAACCATTGTGATTAACATTTAGATATCCCATTATAACTATTTTATACTTCAATATATTTTGAAACTTTATTACATTAACATTTAATCCATTTATGACTTACTTAAGTTTTAAACATTTAAATTTGTGTTAGAAATCAAGCATGCATGAAATTTCGTGGAAATTTTCAACTTGTAAATATTTTTTATCTAAATTTATAAGCAGTTTTAAATTCATTTTAAAAGTACCTATATTTCAGTGATCCTACTAAAATTTTCAATTTTCCTTGAAATTGGTGAGTTTAGTAGATGGAATTTGGACGAATTAAATAAATAACTTTCGAACAATTTGACAATATTTTTTTTATTTTTGTATTTGTCAAGATACTTAATCATGAGTTATCATGTCTCTATTTCAAAAATTTCTCCTAAGTTTTTGAGTGTTGCTCAAAATTGATGGGTGTTAGTATACAAAATTTGGACGAAATTAACTAGATAATTATTGAACAATTTTACGTCTTTTCTATTGTAGCATTTCTCAACATATTCAATTATGAGTTATCATATCTCTCCTTTGAATATTTTCTACTGTAATTTATCTTTGTTGAAAATCGATGTGTGTTGAAATTATCTAGATAAGTTTCAAATAATTTTATATCCTTTGTTGTTCTAGTATATATCAATATTCCCGATGAGCAATCATATCTTTATTAAAATTTTGAATTTGTTTAGTTTCATGGATGTTAGTAAATGGAATTTGTATGAAGTTAACCAAAAAAACCTTCGAATAATTTCACAACTCTTTTATTCTGGTAATTTTTAATATATTTAATCATAAGAAACTATATATACCTGAAAATTTTCTATTAAAATTTTTAATTTTCTCTAAATTGATGGGTGTTGGTATACTAAATTTTGAGGAAACTAACTAGATAACACGTGACTAATTCTATATCTTTTTTTATTCTAATCTTTCTAAGAATTTTCAGTCAAGAGAAATTATCTCTATTCTGGAAATTTTCCATTAAGGTTTTGAATTTCGCACAAATTTGGTGGATGTTATTATTTGAAATTTGGAATAAATTAAATAGATTACTTTTAATAATTCTACATAATTTTTTATTCTAGCATTTGTCAATATATTCAATCTTGATCTATCATATCTCATTCTGAAATATTTTTACAAAAAAATGAAACTCGCTCCATATTAAAGTGCATTAGTATAAAAAATTTGGACAAAATTAACTAGTTAAATTTTGAATAATTTTATAGTATTTTTATTTTACTATTTTTCAAGATATTCAATCACGAGTTATTTAATCTCTATTCTATATATTTTCTAATGAAATATCGTATTTGCCCAAAATTATTTGGTTTTAGTATACAAAATTTGAACAAAATTAACTGGATAAGTTTTGAGTAATTTCACATCTTTTTCTATTCTAGTATCGTTAAGAAATTCAATCATGAGATATCATATCGATATTCTAAGAACTTTCTATCAAAAATTTGATTTTTTTAATGACGGGTATTAATTTATAAAAATTTTAAGAGCTTAACAAGATAACTTTTGAATAATTTTATACCTTTTTTATTCTTATATTTGGCAATTATTCAATCATGAGCTATCATATAACTATTTTGAAAATTATTCTACTATAATTTTCAATCATGCTCAAATTTGATGGGTGTTAGCATACAAAATTTTGAAGAACTTAACTAAATTATTTTGAATAATTTTACATCTTTTATATTCTAATATATGTGAAGATATTCAATCATAAGCTATCACAACTCTATTCTGAAATTTTTCCACTAAAACTTAGATTTTTTTTCTCAAAATTAAGATTAACATATACGAAATTTAGATAAAATTAGTTGCATAAATTATTAGTAATTTTAACTATTTTTTAGTTATAGTATTTGTCAAGATATTCAATTACTAGCAACCATATCTCTATTCTAGAAACTTTCCATTAAAATTTCAAATCTTGCTCGAAATCAATGGGTGTTATTATACGAAGTTGGGAATGAATTAACTAGGTAACTTTAGAATATTTTTACGTCTTTTTTATTCTAGTATTTGTCAATGTATTCAATCATAACTTGTCGTATGTATTCTCTGAAAATTTTCTACCAAAGTTTGAATTTTCAAAAAAAATGATGGTTGTTAATATATGAAATTTGGAAGAACTTAACTAGATAATTTTTTCAATAATTTATTTTTTATGGAGATATTCAGTCGTGAACTATTATATCTCATTTTGTAATATTTCTACTAAAACTTTTGAAATTCACTCAATATTGAAGGCATCAGTGTATAAAATTTGGATGAAATTTACTAGATAACTTTTAAATAATTTTACATTCTTTTAATTCCATTGGTTGCCAAAATATTCAATCATGATCTATTAAATATCTATTTGGATTTTTTTTTGAAAATCTACATCTACGCAATATTTATAGGTGTTGGTATATGAAAACTAATGATACTAATAGGGTAACTTTTGAGTAATCTTACATATTTTGGATTCTAGTATTTGTCAAGATGTACGATCATGAGATATCACATATGTAATCTAAAATTTTATTATTAAATTATTGATTTTTGTAAAAAATGTTGGGCCATTTTACGAAATTGGGGAATGAACTTAAATGCATTAATCTTTTTACATTTTTTATTTCTAATACTTGTCTCAATCATGAGCAATCACATCTCTAAAAGAAGTCAACTATAATTTTTGAACTTGCTCAAAATCGTGGGTATTTGTATATGAAATTTTGACGAAATTAACTAGATAACTTTTTTTATTAATTTTACACCTTCTTTAATACTAGAATTTGTTAAGATTATAATGGGCTAATCATATTTCTACTCTGAATAATTTCTACTGAAACTTTGAATTTTCTTGAAATTGATTGGTGATAGTATACTAAATTTTGGATGAAGTTATTATTGTACATACGAGCCCATGGTGAGCTATTATGCAATAAATATTATTGGAAATCATTTCCTTATCTGAAATGAATAACTGATAAACACAAATTATTGTAGGTCTAAAGAGTATGTCTCACACAAGGTGGAGAACACCGATGTCGATGCGGCGACCCACAATAAAGTGTATTTAATCAACAATTAACCCACACTACAGATCACGGAAATAGAAATAAATGTGGAGTTAAAATTTATTTTTAACTCTGCACAAATGGTGTATAGTGACAAGTATGCAGAGAGTTCGAACACAGGGAGCAAACAGGGCAATTCACAAGAGTGTGCACAAGTGAGTGTGTGTGTGTGTGATGTGTCTCTACTAAGCAAGCAAGCAAATACAATTTTGTGGGTTTTTAATTTTTTTAAATTTTTTCTTTATTTTTAATTTAATTTTTGATTTTGTATTTTGCTTTTTAATTTTCTGATTTTTATAATTTTATATTTTTTTATTTTTTATTTTTTTTCTTTTCTATCTTGGAATTTATAAACAATGTAATACGAGACAAGATAAAATATTTATAAAACTGTGCAAAAACATCCAAAAATTCAGAAATAAAATCTTTTTGGTATTTTTGTGGTTTTCTACTGTTTTTGTGATTTTTGGGGATTTTTCAAGGTGTTTTTGATATTTTTAAATAGCAAAACAAGGCAAAACAGTGAAATATGTGCTGGCTGTGGGTAAAATGGGATTTAAAAATAGCAACCAGTACTCAAAATTTTTCACACTATTTTTCAAATAAAGAGAATAAAATAAAGAACAAACAGAAACTGAGTTTGTGATTTTTGGAGTTTTTCTTGACTTTTTAGATTTTTTTGAAATTTTTGAGTCTTTTCAAATTTTTAAGGTTTTTCTTTTGAGATTTTTAATGATTTTTGGATTGACACTAAAATGGGTGAAAATAGACACTAGCTACTTTTTTTGGAATTTTTCAGAACGTTTTTATAATTTTTATGGGTTTTCTAATGCAAACAGTGAAATAAATGCATGTTTTTGATTTTTAATAAATGTGAAAATGCAATAAAAATGCAATGTGAAAATATGGCGTGCAAGTACAAGTTACCAGGAGCTTAAACCTATTTTTGTGGAATTTTTGGACTTAAAGTGATATTTTAAATAATTACAACAAACATCCAAACATTAAACAGTCCTGGCAGGGATATAAACGCAATTTTCAAAACATCCAGGGGCCTACATGCAAATTTCCACAAAAGTTTGAACTGAATAGTCAATTTATAGCACCACAATCCAATTACAAAACCCGCCTGGGTATCCTAATAATTTTCCCACCAGGGCGCGTGACTCGCACGCGCCTAGCGAGGACTAAAATGTAATAATCCAAAACCCTGGGGGCTTACATGCAAAATATCCAAAAATTTAACACGAGATATCACAGTTTTGGTACTAAAACAAAATACGATAAAGACCGAGGGTCCTGGTGCAAAATGCCCACACCTCATGTGTACTGGTCACGTGAGGTGACGTGGCGAAGGACCTGGATGCAAATACTCAAAGTTCGGGGGTCTTTGTGCAAATAACCCAAAGTTTTTACGCTACAGACGAAAGTTTAAATACTAAATACTAAATACAAAAGGCGCGAGGGTGTAGATGCAAAATACCCTCGACGCGTGATCCAACGGCGATGAAGGAGCCACTTAGACACGTGGCGCTTGATGAACGGCCGATGACGCTTCGCGGATGAGCGGCGACGATCAGATCTCCAGCGATGATCAACGGTCGAGGCTGGTGGAGATCCAACGGTAACTGCTCGATCTGGGACTCCACCCTTGATCGGACGGTAGCGAAGGCGGCTGGAAGAACGCGGCGGAGCTCCGACTGGGCGAGGTTCCTCAAGCTCCTCCGGCCGACTCCGGTGGCTTCTGGGGTTCGAAATTGGGCTGGAGCCTCCTCTGGTCCTCCTCTGTCTCCTGGTGGCGTCAAAAAGCCACGGCGGTGGCCATGGTGCTCGCTGGTGGCTGGCGGAGCTAGAGAGCTTCGTTAGCTCCGGCGAGCCTCAAAATTCGCCTCCAGGTGTCTTCACTGCTGCTTGGACCTGCAGAAATGGTCAAAGAGTCCAGGGCAAACTGCCTGGACCCTTGGATACACTCGGGGATGCTCGGATCGAGATGGAGATGCACGGCCGGAGGTGCGCTCCGGCCAAGGTGCTTGATTTGGCGATTGGGTCGATTAAACTTCAAATTTTTTTGGGGTTTTCAAAGCTAAGGTTAACAGGAATAAAATGGACTGAATGAAAGGGCGGAGCGAGCCCTCAATGGCCGGGGCCAGAGGGAAGAAGGGTACCTCGACCGGCGACTTTGTGGGAGGTAGTGGAAGCACCTCCGACCTCAGGAGCCTTGGCTGAAGAGCCCACGACGGAGCTGTCACCTCCAGGTAGCTCTGGAGCACGAAAGAGGCGTGAGGGGTGGACCGAAGGGTGTTCAAACTTGGGCTCGAAGGTGGCGGGTCGGTTAAGTAGAAGATGGTGGCGTCTCCTTCAAGCAAGATCCACGCGCGCATCATGAGGATTTTGCGTGATCTGAAGATGCGTCGTGGGAGAGGGATGATCAGGGAAGAAGTTCTAAGAAGGATTCGCGGCGAGAAAATGGAAGGATCGGGCGCCAAAATTTCTTGAAAACGGGAGAAAATCAGGGCGTCAGAGGTGGCAGGCCTTGGTCAGGGAGTTGACCGAGGTCAACTCTAGACCGCACCTGGTTGGTCCACGTGGACCAACCAGGAAAAAAATTAAAAAAATGTTTTATTAATTCGTTTAAAAATAGAAAAAGGCCGAATTAATTTTTGGTTAAAGAATAAAAATTGTTTAAAATTTTATGTAGTATTTTATTATGATTTTTAATTTATTTTATGGAGTATATTTTTACAAGTTGCTTTTATATCCCTATATGGGTATATTATTCTATATATTGTATTCTTTTACTTTTATTTTATTTTATATTTTTATTTTTATTATTTTTATTTATGATTTTCTAAAATTATAAAATACTTTTATATACACAAATATATTTTTATTTTATTTTTCTGATTTGTTTTATATATTCAATAAATTATATGAGTATATTACATAGGTATGTATATGAGTATTGTATCTATGTGTTCTATAAGTATTTTATTTTTATTTTTATTTTGGTTTTTATTCCACTTTTAATGTACATAATTATTATAAGTATATTCACAACATTATAAAAATATAAAAATATAAAAATAATAAATAAATAATAAATTGAATATTTTAATCTGTACAAGTACAATGAGGGTCCAAAAGTCAACTTTCAAACCGTAGCTCCGCCAAATGCGAAACTACCGCCATTAATTAGCTTATTTTATTCTATATACAATTAAAGGTGAGTAGGCTGCATTTGGAGTTTTTATTGGTGAGATACGGGTCTGGGAAGTTGGCATTCTGGATTTTTATTCAGACCATAACTTTTTATCTGTACATTATTTTTCAGTGAAATCAATTTTGTAATTTTCTTTGTTAAATTATCTACAACTTTTATGTACAAAGTTTCTTTATTTGATGTACAAAAAGCAGAACCAAAAATAGGTCCCAAAATGAATAAAGAATGAATAGAATGTATAGGTGTATTATCTGTATTTCTGACCTTATCTCCCCCTACTTTATTCCTTGTCGACCTATTCATCAAGATGCCTAGGTCTCGGGGGTTTTGGGTCATAAAATATTTACAATATTTTATTCTTTTTCTTTTCTTTATTTATTCTATAATTTTGGCCTTAATTGCAGTATTTTATACACTAATATAATGCACATGCATGGATGCTAAGATGATGATTTTAATGCTATTTACAGGCATTTGCTAGGGTTTTTGGTGCCAAAATGATAGAATAAAGATGATGAAATGTGGATTCATCATCCCCCTATACTTTACCTTTGCTAGTCCCTAGCAAACACTTATGCAATAAGTGCAAAAGAAAAGGAAAGAAAAGAAAAAGAAGAACTTGGATTTAGTTCAATCATCAAACTTGTCTTCACAAAATCAAAGTTTGGAGCTTAAGTCGGACCTTGGGAATTTTAGTGCTGTCGGAACCTTAATGAGAACCAAATTTGAAATCCAACAGTCCTTGAGAATCCCAAGACTTTGTCCAAGTTTCCTCAATAGCCAGGTCAGAAATACTTCAACTCATACGCAAACTCTTACGACTATGAGTCTGACTTGTACAGTGTAAGTGATATGTAGCTCCCTACCTCAGAAGTGACAAAGAAACAACCTCCCCCAACCTGGTAACTCTAATGCCTCGGTCTAGCAACTCTTTCCTCGAGAAGCGGGGTATTCCCTTCTAAGTTCAAGTGCAACCGGCTCAAGAAGAGGGGGAAGAAGTATAGACTTTTGGGAGCTCAACCAGTGTAGCTAAGTCTCTCGCTGCAAGCTTCATGAGATGTGACATGGATACCATAAGCTTTTGCTTTATTGGACTATATACACTCCGGTGGGGTTATTAAATTTTCAATCCGACCCACCACTTTTTTTGGAGTTCTTTTTTTTTTCAGATGCATCTGTACAACATATCTACATGGTGCAGCATATATACAAGAAATTTTCCTCTTGAGCCAGTAGACTATCCCTCTTTTGAAGCTTTTTTGCAACCCACGGCTTCTGTCTTTAGCCTTCATCACCACTAGACCAAGTTGAGGTGCACTTCCTTCACTAAAAGAAGAAGAGAGGTTCCGCCTAGAAGTACTACCCTCATATGCTACCCCAAGCCAAAGGAAACTGCCTCCTCACCACCTCATCCGTGGAGAGCTATGTGAAAGGTGCAAGTGTCCAAGTTAGGTCATCATCAACAAGAGTCGTGCGTGTGCTCTGAAATACTCTACTTAGGCAGTCAAGAATCCATTGAACCAAGTCCCGTGATCCTCAAAGAATTAAGTCAACTAGACCTGAAGTACCTCAAACCCAGTTCCTATAAAGTTCCTGTTATTAGGTAGATTTTAAGGTCCAATCAAGCTCCAATCTCCGGATTTTACTTAGACTTGTTCAACTATCAAACTCAATCCGAAAAATGCTCATGCTATGCCATGCAAGAAATATTTTTGTGATGCAATTTTCAAGATTTTGAACTTTTTATGGATTTTTGAAAAGATAATGATGATGCATGCAGATGCATTTTTTGTATTTTTTTCAAAAAGATTTTTCAAATGTTTTTTTTTATTTTAAATTTTGCAAATGTTTTTGGAATTTTTGAAAACAAAAGATTTTTGGCTGAAAACTAGGTGAAAAATATGTACACGGGCGTGCTTCTTACATATATAAGAAGTGGATTTTAAGTATTTACAAGGGTAAGCGGTCAATTTTATAAGTACATATTATATAGTGGATTTTGGTGTGATGTAAGTATTCCTCAAACTTATTTGACACAAAGTTTTTCAAACAATTTTTGAAAACTATAGTCCAAAATAATTTTTACAAACATTTTTACAAACATGTACACTCATTTGAAAATCATTTTGCAATCGGTTTTCAAAACAGTATATATAAGTTTTTCAAATATTTTTGCAACCATTTTTCAAACCATTTGCAAAGCATTTTTCAAACATTTTATTTCACACAAAGAAAATAAATTTTACAAATTATACATTTTTACAAAGGTTGAAAACATGTACAAAGTGTTTTTTTCAAAATAGTTTTCAAAAGGTTTTTCAAAGAGACTGTCAAACTATTTTTCAAAGCACCTGATTTATTAATCAGTATATACAAACAGAGTTTGAGGAACAAAACACCTTTTTATTAAGGTTTTTAATGAATTTTGATGAATGATTAGCCATATTATTAAGAAAATTCGAAAGTACGAGTTATGGCTAAAGTATATATGTAGTATATACGACCCCCCTATACTTAGCTTGAGCTATGTCCTCATAGATCAGAGAGAAAAGAGAAGACATAACTCGTACTAAGTATAGTCAAGTCTAAAGAATAAATACAGAATAAATGAACCAATGAATGAGAAGTTGACCGTCCCCCCTATACTTAGGATCAAATAATCCTAAGTATAGCAGACTGTACACAACGCAGGGAGGGTCAAGGGTGGGAATGAACAGATCGTACTCAGATTGTCTCCCCCTATAGTTAGGGTAAAATATCCCTAAGTATAGACAAGAAGAGGAGACAATGGAGAGGATCGAAATGAAAATGACAGAACTCGGGGTGCATGCCCCCCTATACTTAGGACAAAGAACGTCCTAAGTATGGGAAATTGTATACAAGGGCGGCACCTTTTTGGTAGATAAAGAAGATAGAGATGGAAAAGAAGAAAAGAAGAAAAGAAGAAAATAGATCCAATCATGAGAGAGTGATATGAACAGATGAACTGTACAGCGGAAGATAGAAGTGATTACCATGTATGAGATGCAGATGGTACGAGTCAAAGGACACATCTCATACCAAAAGAATGGGGGCAACGTCACTGGTCGGCGGGTCATGATCTAGATATAACTTCAGGCGTTGACCATTGACGCGGAAGGTAGAGGAAGATGACGGTTCGGATATGTCGATGCTGCCATTGTCATGTACCTTCCTGACCACGTACGGGCCTTTCCACTTGCTCTGCAACTTTCCTGGGAATAATTTTAGCCTGGAATCAAACAACCATACTTTCTGATCTGGCTCAAACTGTTTATGGCTGATATGCAAATCGTGCCATGTATTCACTTTTTCTTTGTATTGTAGGCTGTTGGAAAAGGTTGTATCTCTCAGTTCTTCCAGGGCTGCCAATTCTGCTCTTCTCTGTTCTCCTATACTCTCGGGATCCAATAGCAACTCAGTGACTGCCCAAAAAGATTTGTGCTTGATCTCCACTGGCAGATGGCACGGCTTGCCATAGACGAGACGAAAGGGAAATGTCCCCAATGGATTCTTGAAAGAAGTCCGATAAGCCCACAAGACCGAGTCCAAAAGTTGTGACCAATCCTTTCGGTCGGGGCAGACAACTTTCTGCAAGATGGTTTTTATCTCCCGATTAGATACTTCGGCAAGACCATTAGTCTGAGGGTGATATGGAGTGGCAACCCGATGGTCAATGCCGAACTCGTCTGCAAGGGCCCTAACCTTATCATTGATAAAATGAGACCCCCCGTCTGAAATCAAGACTCTAGGAACCCCGAACCGTGAAATGATATTTTTCCTCAAGAATTTGCACACGGTTTTCGCATCTGCGGCTCGGGCGGGGATGGCCTCAACCCATCGGCTGACATAATCCACAGCAAGCAAAATATGCTCGAATCCCTGACTCTTAGGAAATGGGCCCATGAAATCAATCCCCCATGCATCAAAAACCTCACAGAAGTGAATGGGTTGCATGGGCATCATGTCTCTCTGTCCGCAGGTTCCCATTTTCTGACAGTCAGTACATCTCTTCACAAACTCATCAGAATCCTTGAAGAGAGTGGGCCACCATAGGCCCGATTGAAGCACATTCTGTGCTGTCCTTTTTCCTGAATGATGTCCTCCTGCCTCAAGCTTGTGGCAGTATGTGAGGACGCTCTGCTGTTCTTCTTGAGGAATGCACCTTCTCCAAATACTATCCCCTCCTTCATGGTAAAGGACGAGATCCTCCCAATGGTAAAACTTGGCCTTAGCTAGGAAGCTCTCAAGTTTCTGCCTGGGCCAACCCTGAGGGACTGTCTTGGCAACAAGATAGTTTACAAAGTCAGCATACCACGGGAGTGAGGTGACAGCCAAGATCTCCTCATCTGGAAACGTCTCAGTGATAGGTGCGCTGGGCTCAGATTCCTCAAGGTTCTCCAATCTGGAGAGATGATCCGCCACCACATTCTTGACTCCAGGCTTATCCTTAATCTCAATATCAAATTCCTGGAGTAGAAGGATCCATCTGGTAAGACGTGCTTTGGCATCCTTCTTAGACATTAAGTACCGGATGGCGGTGTGATCAGTGTAGATTGTCACTCTAGATCCGAGAATATATGATCGGTACTTATCAAGAGCAAAGACTACGGCCAGCATCTCTTTCTCAGTCACAGTGTAATTCCGCTGAGCGGCATCCAAGGTCCGGCTGGCGTAGTGAATAGCAAAGGGTAATCCATCCCTCCTCTGTCCAAGCACAGCCCCAACGGCAAAATTTGAAGCATCTGTCATGATCTCGAATGGGAGAGACCAGTCGGGTGGCTGAAGGACAGGAGCTGAAACAACCATTTCTTTGAGAGTCTCAAACGACTCAAGACACTTATCATTGACAATAAACTCGGTGTCTTTCGTCAGCAAGTCAGTGAGCGGTCGGGCAACACGACTGAAGTCCTGAATGAACCGTCAGTAGAAACCGACATGCCCCAGAAAAGACCGCAACTGACGCAAGTTGGACGGTGGATTGAGTTTTCTAATGATATCCACCTTAGCCGGATCGACCTCCATGCCCCTGTTGGAGACAATATGACCAAGGACCGTCCCCTGAGTCACCATAAAGTGGCTCTTCTCCCAAGATAAAACAAGGTTGACCTCTATGCAGCGCTGAAGCACACGGTCTAGGCAGTCAAGACAAGCATCGAACCCGTCGCCGTAGACCGAGAAGTCATCCATGAAGACCTCTAAACAGTCACCCACCATGTCCGAGAAGATGGACAACATGCACCTCTGGAATGTTGCCGGAGCGT
The DNA here is from genome assembly GCA_037367405.1 of Ottelia alismoides. NCBI lineage: Eukaryota > Viridiplantae > Streptophyta > Magnoliopsida > Alismatales > Hydrocharitaceae > Ottelia > Ottelia alismoides. The sequence continues at coordinate 1,496,134 of JAZKJV010003352.1, read as the reverse complement.
TACATAAACCAAAGGGCATCCGTCTGAAAGCATACGTCCCAAACGGACAGGTGAATGTCGTTTTCTCCTGGTCTTCGGGCGCAATGGCCACCTGATTGTATCCAGAGTACCCATCAAGAAAATAATAATGACTTTTCCCGGCTAGCCGCTCGATAATCTGATCAATGAAGGGTAGCGAGAAGTGATCCTTCTTGGTGGCCTCATTCAATCGTCTGTAGTCCACACAGACCCTCCAAGAAGTTGGTACTCTGGCTGCGATCTCCTCTCCGGACTCGTTGACAACTGTAGTGATACCCGTCTTCTTGGGTACCACATGTAGTGGACTGACCCATTTGGAGTCGGAGATGGGGTAGATAAAATCGGCGCTCCACCACTTGGAAATTTCTTTCATGACTACGTCTCGAAGATTCGGGTTCAGTCGTCGTTGGAACTCACGCGACGGCCTAGCGTTATCCTCAAGATAAATGTGGTGAGAACACAGAGCCGGACTAATCCCCTGAAGATCAGCGATATTCCAACCTATCGCCTTGCGGTTTCTTTCAAGAACCTCCATCAGACGAGATTCTTGTTCTCCAGTCAAACCTGCTGAGATAATGACTGGGTGCATATCAGGCTCACCCGCAAGGAATCTGTACTTCAACGACAGAGGCTTCAGTTCTGGACAACTGGGAGGCGGCAGATCTGGCTTCTGATATGTCTGTGTGAAGGCGACCAGGTCTGCATGGGAGAACTCTCGCTCTGCGTGAAACTCTGACAAAGGGCGGCCTGCTGAATCATCTATAAACTGCACTGGTTCGCACTCTATCATGGTTGTCGGCTCGGAAGGAGTCAGACAAAGCACATAATCATCAAAATCATCCCAATCAATGTCTGAATCATGGGGATCAGAAGAAGATGAGTGAGCATGGAAATCATCAGCACCATTCGTCACAACACTGTCAGCCTCTTGTGTATCCTCATCCAGGGATATGCTCTCCCGGCTCTCGATTGCCAATAGTTTGAGATATAGTGAATCTGTAGGCAAGGCGAGGGTCGGTGCTACGGGATCTTTCCAGTTGGATTCATCATCAGTCATCTCGAAATCACAAACCTGGTGGATGTCTTTCTCCTCTTCTGTCATCTTCTCGGCTTCGCTGGATTGCTCTGAGCATGCCAACTCTCTGGCTCTGGTTTGGTCGATCGTATCTATTTGTATGCTTTCGCCCTCTACGCGAAAACATACCGTCCCACTGTCATGATCGGATACCGCCTTGGCAGTGGCCAAGAATGGGCGTCCAAGTATGATGCGGGCATCGGTTACCGATTCAGGGATCTCCATGTCCAATACAACAAAGTCCACGGGGAATTTCAGGCCATGAATGGTAACGACCACGTCCTTCAACAACCCCTTCGGCCTCTTAATCGACCTGTCAACAAACTGAAGGACTGTTCTGCTTCGAAGAAGAGGGTCAAACTCGAATTGCTTGAGTAAGGCTGCCGGAAGGAGGTTGATCGAAGACCCGCTGTCTAATAGAGTACGATCGAACTGCTGCTCCTGGATCTCGCATCTGACATAGGAAGCTCCTGTATCGGGTCGCTTGGCTGGCAATGTGTTCTGAATGGCGCAGCAAGTGTCATGAGTGAGCATGTGGACTTGATCTCTGCACCTCTTCTTCCTTCGGACAGTAGTTGTCTCTTTCAAGTTCTTTTTGAAGAAGGGGATATGCTCAAATGCTTCTCGTAGAGTCAGCTGAATGTGAAATCTATCAATCATTTGGTTGCCGAACTCTACCTGCTGATCTTTTTTTGGATTTTCTTTTTTATTCCCCTTCGCACGGCGGAGCGCCTCAGGGAAGGGGATGGTAGGGGCCTCCTCAGATGGAGGACTAGGACTCGGTCCCTGAGCCTGTGAAGAAGGAGAATCCATACAACAATCATCATTCACCACATATGGATCCGTAATTTGAACAGAAACCTTTCCTTTATTCATCTTTTTGTTTTTCTTTTTGTTCCCACAGTCCTTGGGTACAAAATGTGGCAACATCACAGATGGCGGCTCAACAAAAGTGGATGTGGTGGCCTCAGCACCACCATTAGCACCGGTCTTCGCGGCATCAGCACCGCGCTCTGGTTCATCATCCAAGATGGTGGTATCAGCACCACCGTCTGCAACTGGTATCACGACGGCATCAGCACCGTCGTCCTGGACTCCATCATGGGTGGCATCAGTACCACCGTCAACATCATTATGAGCGGCATCAGCACCGCTCCTCTGATCTTCTGGCGCTCCTGATCCTGCGTCTATTTGTCGCTCAGAAGAGGCACCGCCGGCTGGCATCCTACCGCTCCTAGTAGTAACAAAATCAACATCATAAAAGGAACAAGATATGTCACTCAAATAGTCACTAGGAGAGGTATCCTCTGTAAACTCTACCTGCTCAGACTTTCTTTTCAGACTGTTCGGGTTTGGTTCAATCTGAGCGGGTATGGCGGCCTTGCCTTTGATTATTTCTCTCATTTCCTGTCGGAATTCATCCATTTCTTGCCTGAAAGATGCTCGTTGTTCGGAGAGCAAGCGGGCAAGATCATTAAGAGCTGGGTTCTCAAAGGTGGGATCCTGAGAACCGGATGGTTGTCCCTACTGGAAATGGGGTTGTTGCTGCTGGTGTTGCTGGTACGGATAGTTCTGGGTCGGCTGGGAATATGATTGCTGAGGCTGCTGTCGCTGCCTCCACTGCTGTCCCTGATAGGAGGGACGAGGACCATTCTGATATTGCTGTTGATGGGCATACTAGGGCTGCTGGTGTGGTTGGCTGTTCTGCTGTCCTTGGGCAGGATTCTGCTGTTGGGATGAGGAGCCACCGTTGCCCCAACGGAATCCGGGGTGATCACGACGAATCCCGGGCTGCGGGTACCGGTCATACCAAATCCCATTAACTTCCATCAATGGGTCCTGCTCGAAGGAGGGTGGAGGAAGAACTGCCAGTGGCTGCTCTGGCTGATCAACCACTATCTGAGTCTCCTGAGACAGTGGTCGCTCTGGATGGTACTGTAGCAATGGCACCGGCTCTGCCTGGATATGGTTCACCTGGCGGTATGAGGTAGAGGTCTGGTTGGTATTGCTACTGCTGGGGTCAGCCCGTGACCTGGGAGGCTGTTGGGTATGAGTCTGTGCCTCCTGAATGCATAGAATTTGAGTCTTCAGGTCACTCATAGTTTTGGTGAGAAGGTCCATCTGAGCAAGACCTTGATTCTGCTTCTTCTCGAGGATCTCCATGCGGTCCAACTTCTCACTAATAATGCCCATGTCGGCTGCGGCTGATTCAGCTTGGGCTGCGGCAGCTGACACTATATTGGGACCGGCATCGATGCGGGCGATCCTTTGGAATGATCCCGCTCCTTGCGGGGGCTTCTGCTGTGTGTAGACTCGGGCCTGGGTCATCACAGTAGAGTTTTCTGCCATGCCTTCGTAGATGGCCCAGACGTCGTCTTCTCCCTTGGAGAAATAAGATCCACCGCAAGAGGCGTTCACTAGCCCCTGCAGCTCCGGTGTCAGCCCACAGAAGAAACTCTGCACGAGATTGGGCTTGGAAATATCATGATGTGGACACCGGTCTATGAGCTCTCTGAATCGATCCCAGGCTTCATGGAATTGTTCATTCGGGATCATGACGAAGTTACTGATCATGGCTCGAGCTGCGTTGGTCCGGCCGAGAGGGTAGTATTTCTTCAGGTATGCGGTCCGGAGCTCTGCCCATGTGTCGACGAATCGCCCCAGATGTTTGAGCCAGTATGCGACTCTGTCAACCAAAGAGAATGGGAAGGCGATCATCTTGATGGTGTCCTCAGTCATCAACCGATCATGAATAGTGCTGCAAATCATCTCAAATTCTTGGAGGTGGAGGTGCGGCTCTTCGGTCGGCAACCCATGGAACTTGGGTAGAAGCTGGATTGTGTGGGGCCGAAGCTCGAAATCTCCGTGAATGGGTGGGAGTCGGATCCAACGATGAGTGAGGGAGGCAGCTGGGTTGTGCAATTCCCTCATGATGGTCTGTGGTGGCCTCTCAGCATCTGGATCGCCTCCTCCTGCATCAGGTCCTCCTCCTCCTCCACCGCCACCGCCCCCAGGTCGGTTCTCTCTCATCTGTGCTATTTCTCTCATCAGATCTCCCATGAATGTTCCCTGGTCGCGGATCTGCCTCTGCATAGTTTCCAGGGATGCTAACAAGGAATTATTGATGGCTGCCTGATCAAATAGGAACGGAGGGTGCTCATGATCATCTTCATGCTCGCCTCTGTCTGCCATGTCTGGATTCTCTGAAAAAGCAAAAGAGGCCATCTCAGGTGCTATCGAATGAGCTGAACTCTGTGATGCACTGTGCTCTGAAACGATCGGACTGAGAGAAGGAGAATGGGAAGGGTGGTCGAGGGGGAACAGGGTGGATGTGAACTCAGGCTCGGAGAGCGGACTCTCCGAGGTATTCCTAGATGAATGAGGAGGAGTGCTGGATAGCGGTGCCGACAGGTTCGGCCTAAGAGATCTCCGTCCCATCATCTTGATCTAGAGAAAGGCGGATGAGATCTGGAATGCAAACAGGATGTTAAATCAAAACCCCAGCTTCACCTACACAACACTTGAGCTGATGACCGTGAGAGTTCGGTCTGTTATCTTGTCAATTTTTATTAGGTGATCAGTCAATCTATCAGAGCGTTAGAGCGAGCTGTTAGGTATCCTAATTTCCTAGCCGACTGTCCCAATCCACGTCAGATCTTTCCCAGCCAGTATGAATTGTGGACCGTAACCCGGTTGCTCCCGCTAATTCAATCTGTTAAGGACATCGCGGTCCGCTTTACCGGTTACCGGAGAGATCCTCACTGGAGAATGACTAACCACGACCAGTAGTCAACCAAAATTTCAGATGTGGCTCTATCCTAGTGTCGAGTCACTCTCTCGCAGCAGATAAATCAAACAAGGAGGGGATTACTCTCCCAAAACAAAATTTTTGGTGGGATGAGTTTTAAGGTCGAGTTTGCATTAGCAGTCCCAATTTTTATTGTTTTCACTTTTTATGTGTTTTTCTGAGCAAACATCGTCTAACGAATTTTCCAATTTCCTTGTTATTAAAGTCCAATAAAACTGGGGGAGGAAAGCGGAAAAGCCAATGCGCGGTCAAAATCTATGATGCATGCAGGGATAGAAATGCGTACCTTGTCCCCAGCACTCTACATGCAAAGTGATCCGCGCATAATTTAAAGACAATAATTTAAACTACCTATATGCATGCACGAGGAAATCGTCCTAAGATGAGCAACTTCTATTAACGTGAAGAACGAGGAGCTATGACAAAGAAAAGAGTCCGGAGTCCGGTCTAGGCTCACCCCTCCTCTTCTCGACACATCGAGTTCAGGAGTAGCGCTTAACAGGGTGGGCTCGCGGCACGTGGCCTCTAGTCCAAGTCAAATAGCTTTTTTTCAGTTGATTTTTAGCCAAGTCCAAATACGTCCTATAGGTGCAGGCAAGATATTAGGGATTGGGCCTTAGCTTCTTAGTTCGTCACAGTCAACAAAAATTCCTATGTCTAGGGGCTAAATCCTCGTGAAACAAATAGAAATAAAGGCGAGAAAACCACGAAAAACACAAAACCGCGGTGAGCCCCCAAGTGAACAAACACTTGGAAATTAGGCTCGGAGTGTCCAAGAGTCCAAGTGTACCTGTATTATTACAAATTAATAAGTCACTCTCTCACAAAAGCTAATCTACCACTCTCTCTCACTCCTCCTGCTCTCTCCTGTCGGCTTGGCCCAAGAAGGCCGGCTCCGCTTCCCAAGGTTGCTCCGGTTCACCTAAGCGATCCGCCTTGCTCCGCGGTCCCTCGCAAGAAGACAAGAAATAAATGGTCAGATAGCTCAACAAGATATATCAAAAATGTAAGAGAGGTAAACTAATGCTATGGTAAACAATCACACAATCAAACAAAATGTGAACTACTCGCTGTTGCTCCCCGGCAACGGCGCCATTTGATAAACACAAATTATCGTAGGTCTAAAGAGTATGTCTCACACAAGGCGGAGACAACCGATGTCGATGCGGCGACCCACAATAAAGTGTATTTAATCAACAATTAACCCACACTACAGATCACGGAAATAGAAATAAATGTGGAGTTAAAATTTATTTTTAACTCTGCACAAATGGTGTATAGTGACAAGTATGCAGAGAGTTCGAACACAGGGAGCAAACAGGGCAATTCACAAGAGTGTGCACAAGTGAGTGTGTGTGTGTGATGTGTCTCTACTAAGCAAGCAAGCAAATACAATTTTGTGGGTTTTTAATTTTTTTAAATTTTTTCTTTATTTTTAATTTAATTTTTGATTTTGTATTTTGCTTTTTAATTTTCTGATTTTTATAATTTTATATTTTTTTATTTTTTTATTTTTTTTCTTTTCTATCTTGGAATTTATAAACAATGTAATACAAGACAAGATAAAATATTTATAAAACTGTGCAAAAATATCCAAAAATTCAGAAATAAAATCTTTTTGGTATTTTTGTGGTTTTCTACTGTTTTTGTGATTTTTGGAGATTTTTCAAGGTGTTTTTGATATTTTTAAATAGCAAAACAAGGCAAAACAGTGAAATATGTGCTGGCTGTGGGTAAAATGGGATTTAAAAATAGCAACTAGTACTCAAAATTTTTCACACTATTTTTCAAATAAAGAGAATAAAATAAAGGACAAACAGAAACTGAGTTTGTGATTTTTGGAGTTTTTCTTGACTTTTTAGATTTTTTTGAAATTTTTGAGTCTTTTCAAATTTTTAAGGTTTTTCTTTTGAGATTTTTAATGATTTTTGGACTGACACTAAAATGGGTGAAAATAGACACTAGCTACTTTTTTTTGGAATTTTTCAGAACGTTTTTATAATTTTTATGGGTTTTCTAATGCAAACAGTGAAATAAATGCATGTTTTTTATTTTTAATAAATGTGAAAATGCAATAAAAATGCAATGTGAAAATATGGCGTGCAAGTACAAGTTACCAGGAGCTTAAACCTATTTTTGTGGAATTTTTGAACTTAAAGTGATATTTTAAATAATTACAACAAACATCCAAACATTAAACAGTCCTGGCAGGGATATAAACGCAATTTTCAAAACATCCAGGGGCCTACATGCAAATTTCCACAAAAGTTTGAACTGAATAGTCAATTTATAGCACCACAATCCAATTACAAAACCCGCCTGGGTATCCTAATAATTTTCCCACCAGGGCGCGTGACTCGCACGCGCCTGGCGAGGACTAAAATGTAATAATCCAAAACCCTGGGGGCTTACATGCAAAATATCCAAAAATTTAACACGAGATATCATAGTTTTGGTACTAAAACAAAATACGATAAAGACCGAGGGTCCTGGTGCAAAATGCCCACACCTCACGTGTACTGGTCACGTGAGGTGACGTGGCGAAGGACCTGGATGCAAATACTCAAAGTTCGGAGGTCTTTGTGCAAATAACCCAAAGTTTTTACGCTACAGACGAAAGTTTAAATACTAAATACTAAATACAAAAGGCGCGAGGGTGTAGATGCAAAATACCCTCGACGCGCGATCCAACGGCGATGAAGGAGCCACTTAGACACGTGGCGCTTGATGAACGGCCGATGACGCTTCGCGGATGAGCGGCGACGATCAGATCTCCAGCGATGATCAACGGTCGAGGCTGGTGGAGATCCAACGGTAACTGCTCGATCTGGGACTCCACCCTTGATCGGACGGTAGCGAAGGCGGCTGGAAGAACGCGGCGGAGCTCCGACTGGGCGAGGTTCCTCGAGCTCCTCCGGCCGACTCCGGTGGCTTCTGGGGTTCAAAATTGGGCTGGAGCCTCCTCTGGTCCTCCTCTGTCTCCTGGTGGCGTCAAAAAGCCACAGCGGTGGCCGTGGTGCTCGCTGGTGGCTGGCGGAGCTGGAGAGCTTCGTTAGCTCCGGCGAGCCTCAAAATTCGCCTCCAGGTGTCTTCACTGCTGCTTGGATCTACAGAAATGGTCAAAGAGTCCAGGGCAAACTGCCTGGACCCTTGGATACACTCGGGGATGCTCGGATCGAGATGGAGATGCACGGCCGGAGGTGCGCTCCGGCCAAGGTGCTTGATTTGGCGATTGGGTCGATTAAACTTCAATTTTTTTTTGGTTTTTCAAAGCTAAGGTTAACAGGAATAAAATGGACTGAATGAAAGGGCGGAGCGAGCCCTCAATGGCCGGGGCCAGAGGGAAGAAGGGTACCTCGACCGGCGACTTTGCGGGAGGTAGTGGAAGCACCTCCGACCTCAGGAGCCTTGGCTGAAGAGCCCACGACGGAGCTGTCACCTCCAGGTAGCTCTGGAGCACGAAAGAGGCGTGAGGGGTGGACCGAAGGGTGTTCAAACTTGGGCTCGAAGGTGGCGGGTCGGTTAAGTAGAAGATGGTGGCGTCTCCTTCAAGCAAGATCCACGCGCGCATCATGAGGATTTTGCGTGATCTGAAGATGCGTCGTGGGAGAGGGATGATCAGGGAAGAAGTTCCAAGAAGGATTCGCGGCGAGAAAATGGAAGGATCGGGCGCCAAAATTTCTTGAAAGCGGGAGAAAATCAGGGCGTCAGAGGTGGCAGGCCTTGGTCAGGGAGTTGACCGAGGTCAACTCTAGACCGCACCTGGTTGGTCCACGTGGACCAACCAGGAAAAAGATTAAAAAAATGTTTTATTAATTCGTTTAAAAATAGAAAAAGGCCGAAGTAATTTTTGGTTAAAGAATAAAAAATGTTTAAAATTTTATGTAGTATTTTATTATGATTTTTAATTTATTTTATGGAGTATATTTTTACAAGTTGCTTTTATATCCCTATATGGGTATATTATTCTATATATTGTATTCTTTTACTTTTATTTTATTTTATATTTTTATTTTTATTATTTTTATTTATGATTTTCTAAAATTATAAAATACTTTTATATACACAAATATATTTTTATTTTATTTTTCTGATTTGTTTTGTATATTTAATAAATTATATGAGTATATTACATAGGTATGTATATGAGTATTGTATCTATGTGTTCTATAAGTATTTTATTTTTATTTTGGTTTTTATTCCACTTTTAATGTACATAATTATTATAAGTATATTCACAACATTATAAAAATATAAAATTATAAAAATAATAAATAAATAATAAATTGAATATTTTAATCTGTACAAGTATACAATGAGGGTCCAAAAGTCAACTTTCAAACTGTAGCTCCGCCAAATGCGAAACTACCGCCATTAATTAGCTTATTTTATTCTATATACAATTAAAGGTGAGTAGGCTGCATTTGGAGTTTTTATTGGTGAGATACGGGTCTGGGAAGTTGACATTCTGGATTTTTATTCAGACCATAACTTTTTATCTGTACATTATTTTTCAGTGAAATCAATTTTGTAATTTTCTTTGTTAAATTATCTACAACTTTTATGTACAAAGTTTCTTTATTTGATGTACAAAAAGCGGAACCAAAAATAGGTCCCAAAATGAATAAAGAATGAATAGAATGTATAGGTGTATTATCTGTATTTCTGACCTTATCTCCCCCTACTTTATTCCTTGTCGACCTATTCATCAAGATGCCTGGGTCTCGGGGGTTTTGGGTCATAAAATATTTACAATATTTTATTCTTTTTCTTTTCTTTATTTATTCTATAATTTTGGCCTTAATTACAGTATTTTATACACTAATATAATGCACATGCATGGATGCTAAGATGATGATTTTAATGCTATTTACAGGCATTTGCTAGGGTTTTTGGTGCCAAAATGATAGAATAAAGATGATGAAATGTGGATTCATCTATAACTAATTTGCATAATAGATCCCTTAGTACAATTATGGTTATATACCATAGCCATCTTAATGATCATACAGCTGCTAGTTCAAATGTTGAATCATAGAAGTTGATGCTTGAATGATATCTAAAGAGTTAGATTGAGGACTCATCAAGCACTGTCACGTAATTATTAAGAGAAGGTCTCCAGCCTGAGAAGAGGATGGCAATTCTTCTCTAAAGGTTAATATCTAATCAACCTCTTAATGCTGGTCCTTTGCATAAGAATAGAGATTCGGAGGCATTAGATAAGTTAGGTCAAAGAATTGACGTAACGAGATCAAGATAACCAAGACTTATGTCGTATACTGTCACGATATAAGCATGCATCCTATTACTGGAGACAGATGGGTTACTATATTTTGAGTATGTACATTTGGCAGGCTGATAGGTTGATGATCTAATCAAGGTCTATATACTGGTGAGCTAGTATGCATACAAGGGCATGTGGGTAATATGATCTCTCAAAGCGATTATACAGGTTCACTAGTAAACCAGAAAGACATGAGCTCACTCATGAGATATTGGGATCAAATTTCGTGCATTTTCATCTCGCTTTGGAAGCTTGACTGAATTTATAGGTTTGATATATACTTTTGTAAAGTACATGATCAATACTTGGTATGGTATATGTTTTTGAAAAGTATATGATCAATACCAAATCCCAATGAACAAATGAGAAACTTAATGATAAAACCATGAATAAGATAGTGTAAAATTGTTCTTTATCTTCAGATATATTCTGAGTCTTTCAGTACGCAGGATGTATGAGTATTAGGAATACTCGAGGGTGATGTGATCGTAAACGATTGTATAATGGTGACGCTTCCATTCCGAGGAAGTGATTAAACATGTTTGGATTTTAGTGACTTCTCTCAATAGAGAAGTAAATTGATCTTAGTCCAAATGTCGATTCAGATGCAATGAGAAGATTAGATTTAAGACTTAGATTCAATCTAACATCTTTGAGAGGCCCCCTTGATATAGATTTGAGATGTGATCTCAATATCCAAGTCATTATACATAGGACATACAATTGTCATGTCCTTATCTCAAAGTATCCGCGGAGAAAGCGCATTATTCTTGAAAGTGTTCAAAAATATTTTCATTGTTGATAAAGTGTGAGAATTGAGCAAAATGAATAATTAAATGTGATTTAATTATTATGAATAATATGAATTTGATTTATATTATTTGAGCACATGAAAATGGATACCCAAGATGATTAAATGTGATTTAATTATGAAGGATGTGAATAATGTGGATAGTATTATCCATATCATTCATGGATATAATAAATGTGATTTATAATATATTAGAGAGAGTTAATTGTAATTTGTAGTTATGAGTTGATAGCTGATGTGAATTGGATTCACATTGAATAATTAATTGTAAATGCAATTAACATTTTATTTTAGACGTGTGAATATGATTCACAATTATCAGTGTCATGATTGAAATTAGCATGAAATAATTGGGAATTATTTTCGTGAATAGTTTTGCAACAAAAGTTGCTAAACATGTGGAATATGTGTTGATATATGAGATCTCAACACTTTTGGAATGAATGAGGCTCCTTTCCTTACAAGAAGTGGACGACCAACTTGATGTCTTCAAGTTGGTGGTTGTCCACTTTGTATATGGAATGAGACTCATTCTCCTTCCAATGTATTCCATGTTTGTTGGTTTTAATTTAAATTGAATTATATCGATGGATCTTTAATATATTTAATTTATTTTGATACAACAAATTATTATTGCAAATGTATGCATCAAAATCATGATCATTGATTGAAATCACAAATCAATCTAAACCATTGAATTTGTGAGCACATGGATTGAGATCCATGGACATGCAATTTAGTATATAAGAAGAGGTAGCCCTAGCCTTTTATTATACACAAGAATTGCAAGAAAACTCTCTCTCTCTCCATCCTCTCACATGTCCTCTCTCTCTCTCAACAATATGGACGTCCTTATTGTTGACCTAGAGAACCTTGCAATCGTCACGATGCTATTGTGCTACAGAATCGATTGCTTGTGGATCTCCATCTTCATCGATGCACTTCCCTCGTGAAGAAGACATTGGATTTTGTGAGACGAAATCATGAGACTCCTAGATCAGATCATCAACTTGGATTGTGGGAAGCATGTATCTCATCCACGTGCCCGTTAGTGCGACCTTCGTTGAATCGGACTTAAGACATGAGAATCTCTTACTTTAGAGATTGATGATCGCAACCATGCTTCAAGAGGTATTCTTTTGAACCTGTTTGTGATCTTGATGAAATGATTTGAGAAGTGTTCTCGAATTATGTGATTTCATCATTTGAAATTTTTTAAATTCCGTTGCTCCGAACAACTAGTATGACTAGTCGCTCCTGATCAATTATGATGTGATCTTCATGCTTACATGATGCACTTAAGGTTTTTCTCGAATAACCTTCAGTTAACTCGATAACTTGTAAATAGTTTTACATCTTCTTATATAATATTATATATCAAGATAATCAATCATGAGATATCATATCTTTATTCTGAAATTGTTTTTCTAAAATTGTGAATATTGGTCAAAATTTATGGGTGTTTGTATATGAAATTTGGTTGAATATAACAAGACTACCTTCGAATAATTTTACATCTTATTTTATTCTATTATTTATCAAGATATTCAATCATGAATTAATATTTCTTAAATATTTTCTACTAAAATTTTTAATTTTTTATAATGGATGAGGTATACGATATTAGGACAGAACTAACTAGATAGTTTTTGAGTATTTTTATATCTATTTTTATTCTAGTATTTGTCAATATATTCGATCTTGAGTTATCATATCTATTTTCTAAAAACTTTCTACTAGAGCTTTGATTTTTTAAGAAAATGATGGGCACTAGTATATGAAATTTAGAAACTTAACAAGATTACTTTTTAATAATTTAACATCTTTTTTTTAAATCTAGTATTTATTAAGATATTTAATCATGAGCTTATATCATTCTAAAATATTTCTACTAAAGCTTTCAAAATTCACATAATATTGAAGGGTGCCAATATATCAAATTGAGACGAGATTAACTACATAATTTTTGAATAATTTTACAATCTTTTTATTACAATATTTATGAAGATATTCAATCATGAGCTATCAAATCTCTCAAAAAATTTCAACTGATTTTTTGTATTTCTAAAAAATGAGGAGGGTTAGTATACAAAATCTAGAAAGAATTAATTGGATATTTTTAATAATTTTACATATTTTTGCTAGTAATTTCCTAAATATTCAATCATAATTTAAGATGTACATATATCTAAAACTTTTCTACTAAAATTTTGTTTTTTTTTTCAAAAATAGTTAAGGGTGTTATCTCATGAAATTTGAAAGAACTTAACTAGATAAATTTTGAGTAATAATACATCTTTTTTATTTTAGTACAGATTTTAATCATGAGATATAATATCACTATTCTAAAAAATTCTACTGTAATTTTGAATCTTGCTCAAAAGTAATGGTTGTTAGGAAACGAAATTTGGATGAAATTAGCTAAATAACTTTGAATAACTTTTACAACTTTTTTGGGTAAATTACAAAAGGGCCCCAAGTACACATAAATTCCCAACTACATCTTTTAAATATATAAAGAGAGACATGATCTTATTTATTATCTAAAATAGACGCATATATAAGATTCCATGATCCTTTTATTTTTCTGTCACTGGGGAATAACCACTTGCTTCTCCTGGATTGTTCCCAGTTCCCATCTTCCTTCTTTGTCCCTTTGAGTCAGAATCTTTCTTCGTCCACTTCCTCCATTTAATCTAGGTAGCGAGGTTCAAGTGGCTGACCAAACAGAATTCCCCAATTCGTCAAAGCTGTTCTATTTTATTCTTGCAGTGAGTGGCAGTCTTCAACTTCCTAAGACAGCTGAATTATGTACACACAAAATTTAAAAGTTCAAACCTTTCTTTGTTACATTTGAAAGATGAATTCTTTAATTAAGAATTGACGCATAGTTGGCACCCTTTTTGTAATTCATCATTTTTTATCATCATAGTTGTAAAGATATTCAATCATGAGCTATCATATCTCTATTTCAAAAATTTTCTTCTAAAATATTGAATCTTCCTTAAAATCGATGAGTGTGAGTATACAAAATCGGGGCGAAAATAATGAGATAACTTTAAAATAAATTTACATATTTTTTAAATATTTATTAAGATACTCGTTCATGAGTTATAAACTCCTTTTTGAATTGAATTTACCCGAAATTTATGTGTTAGTATACGAAATTCGAAAATTAATGAGATAACTTTTGAATAATTTTACATCTTTTTTCTAGCATTGGTCAATAAATTCATTCAAGAGCTATCATATCTTTATTCTAAAAAAATCTACTATTATTTCGCATTTTACTCAAAACATATGAGTTCTAGTATATAAAATTTGGACAAATTACATGTTTTTTATTGTATTATTTGTCAAGATTTCCAATCATGAGCTACCGACTTTATTCTAATAATTTTTGTTAGAAATATGAATTTTCTTGAAAGTTATTGGTGCTAGTATATGAAATTTGAACGAAACTAACTAGAAATCAATGAATAATTTTACATCTTTCTTTATTTTAGTATTTTACAGTATAATTAATCATGAGAAATCAAATCTATATTCTAAAAACTTCATACCAAAGTAATGAATTTATATGGAATTAATCAATGTTATTAATATGAAACGTGGACAAAATTCACTAGATAGCTTTTGAAGAATCATACATCTTTTTTATTCTAATATTTACCATATATTCAATAATTAGCTATTAGATCTCTACTTTGAAATTTTTGATCTAAAATTTTGAATTTTGCTCAAAATGATGGGTGTTAGTATATGAACTTTGGATGAAATTACCTATAACAACTTTGAAATTTTAAATATCTTTTCTATTACAGTATTTTTTTAATATATTCAATCATGAGCTATAATATCTTTATTCAGTAAATTTTCAACTAAAATTTTGAATATGCTCAAAATTACGGGTTGGATGAAGATAATTAGATAATTATAAATAATTTTACATCTTTTTAATTCTATTATTTTCCATGCAGTCATGTGCTATCAACCAAAGTTTTAATATTTCTCAAAATTAATGGTTATTGGTGTGCAAGATTTGGATGAAATTAAGTGAACAACTTTTGAAAAATTTTTATTTTTTTATTCTAGTATTTGTCAAAATATACAATCATGAGCTATAACATCTTTATTTTGGAAATTTTATATTAATTTTTTGAGATTGCTCAAAATTAATGGGTGTTATATACAAAATTGGACAAATTAACTATATAACTTTTGAATAATTTTACATTTTTCTATTCTAGTATTTTTGATGATATTCAATCATGAGGATATTAAATTGATGGGTGTTTGGATATGAAATATCAAAAACAATAGCTAAATAAATTATGAATAATTTTACATATTTTATTATAGTATTTGAGGATATTAAATTATGAGCTATAGTTTTGCTATTTTGGACATTTTCTACGAAAATTTTAAACTTACTCAAAATTATTTTCTAGTATACAAAATTATAAAAAAAATAAACGAGATAACTTACGAATAATTTTACAACTTTTTTATTCTAGTATTTTTCAAGATATTCATTCTTGAGCTATCATATCTTTATTTTGTAAGCTTTCTTTTAAAAAAAATAAATTTTACTCAATATTGATAAAGTTAGTTGAAAATAAAGTTATTTGAAATTAATTGGATAATTTTTTAATAATCTTACATTTTTGTTTGTTATAGCAATAGTTTAGATATCAACTCTTACAAAAAAATTAATTTAAATTTGCTTGATATTGATGTCATTAGTATACAAAACTTGTAATAAATTAATTAGAAAACTATTGAATAATTTTATGTATTTTTTACTCTAGTATTTTAAGATTTTGAATGACGGGAAATTATATTTTTATTATGAAAATTTCTACTAAAATTTTGAATCTTGCGCAAACATAATGATATGTCAACTTGCGAAATTGGGATGAAATTGATGAGATAATTTTTAATAATTTTACATATTTTATATTTTAATTTTTGCTATGATACTCAATTACGAATTATCATACACCTACTTCAGAAGTTTTCTATTGAAATTTTTATTTTCTCAAATTTAAATAGTGTTAACATATGAAATTCAAATGAAATTAATTGGATGACTTGTTCTAAGATATTCAATTATAGGCTATTAAATCTCTATTCTCAAACTTTTTTACAAAGATTTTGAGTTTTGCTCAAAAATGATTGGTCTTAGTATACACAATTTGGGAGAATATAACTAGACGGCTTTTCAATAACTTTACATCTTTTTTTATTCCAGTATTTGTTAAGATATTGTATCGTGAGCTAATATATCTTTATTTTGAAATATTTCTCCTGGAATTTTGAATGTTATTTAAAATTGAGTGTTAATATGCAAAATTTAGGAAAAATTATATAAGTAGCCTTTGAAATATTTTACAACCTTTTTAATTTACTATTTGTCAATATATCCTATCTTGAGCTATCAACTCTATTCTGAAAATCTTCTATTAAAACTTTGAATTTTCTCAAATTGATGGGTGTTAGTATACAAAATTTAGATAAAATTAATCAGAATACCTTTGAATAATTATACATGTATTTTATTGTAGTATTTTCCAAGACATTTGATATAAGCAATCATATTTCTATTTCAAAATTTTTCTACTAATTTTTTTATTTTTTTCTTGAAATTAATGGTGATAGCATATAAAAACATTATCAAAAATTAAGTGTATAGATTTTGAATAATTTTACATCTTTTTTTAGTATTTATCAAGATATTCAATCAGGAACTATCGTATCCCTATTTTGAATTTTTTTCTACTAAAATTTTGAATTCTACTCAAAATAGATGAGTTTTAGTGTACAAAATTTTGACAAATATAATTAGATAACACTGGAATAGTTTTTTTATTCTAGTATTTGTCAAGATATTTAATCATGAGCTATCAACTTTATTTTGTATTTTTTCTATTCAATTTGAATTTGCTCAAAAGTGATGAGTGTTAGTATATGAAATTTGAACCGAATTAACTAGAAAATCATTGAATACTTTTACATTTTTTATTCAAGTATTTTAGTGATATTTAATCATGAGTGATCATATTTCTATTCTAAATTTTCTTCTAAAAATTTCATTTTCTTGAAACTGATGAGTGCTAATATATGAGAACATGGATGAAATTAACTATACAGTTTTTGAATAATTATACATCTTTTTTATTCTAGTATTTGTCAAGATATTGAATCATTAACTATTAAATCTCTATTATGAAATATTTCCATTAAAAGTTTGAAGTTTTCTCAAAATTGATGAGTGTTAGTACACAAAATTTTGACGAGTATAATTAGATTATTTTTAAATAATTTCACATATTGTTTTATTCTAGTATTTACCAAGATATTCAACCATGAGCTACCACATGCCTATTTTGATAATGTCTTATATATTTTTTATTTTTAGTAAAAAATGATGAGTTTTACTATAGGAAATTGATATACGAAATTTTGAATTTGGTTTAATTTAAAGAGTGTTGGTATATGAAATTTGGATGAAATAAATTGAATGACTTATAGATAGTTTTACATCTTTTTCTATCCTAATATTTGGAAAGACATTCGATCATGAGCTATCGTTACTCTATCATGAATACTTTCAAATAAAATTTTGAATCTTGCTGGAAAATGATGAGTGTTAATATATGAAATTGTGATGAAATTAATGAGATAACTTTTGAAATAAAATTAAATCTTTTTTATTCTAATATGTGTTAAGATATTTAATCAAGAGTTTTCATATATCTATTGTGGAAATTTCTACTAAAACTTTATAATTTTATCAAAATTTATGGTTGTTAGTATATGAAATTATATATTTTTTCAAAATTAAATTTATAATTTTTTAATAATTTTACATCATTTTATTAAAGTGGAGAGGAGCCTCTGTTGTTTTCTGTGATAAGAAAATTCCGTTAAAGATTAAAAGAAAGTTTTACAAAGCAGCCGTGAGACCTACTATGCTTTATGGATCTGAATGTTGGCCTGTGAACCATAGACATGTGTAGAGAATGAATGTAGCAGAAATGAAAATGCTAAGGTGGATGTGTGAACACACACGTAAAGATCGGATTCGGAATAATGCAATCAGAAAGAAAGTTGGTGTAGCTCCGATCAAGGATAAGATGCGAGAAAACCGCTTAAGATGGTTTGGACATTTGCAAAGAAGATCTGCTGATGCACCAGCTAGGAGATGCGAGTGTTGGGATGTTGAGCAGGCTAAGAGAGGACGAGGACAGCCCAAGAAGTGTTGGAAAGAGACCATACGAAGGGATCTTAGTTTTGTGGATATAAGCCTGGGATTGGCCCAAGATAGATCTGAATGGAGGCGAAGAATCCATGTAGCCGACCCTACTTAATTGTGGGAAAAGGCTTTGTTGTTGTTGTTGTATTCTATTATTTATCAAGATATTCAATCATGAGCTATTAAATCTCTGTTTTGAAACTTTTCTATTAAAATTGTAATTTTTTCTCAATATGGATGGGTATTAGTATATGAAATTTGGATGAAATTATCTACGTAACTTTTTAATAGTTTATATCTTTTTATTATAGTACAGTCATTTGCAATCATATCTCTATTCTGAAAATTTTCTACTAAAATTCTGAATTTGTTCAAAATTGGTGGGTGATCGTATACAAATTTAAAATGAAATTAAGTGAATAAGTTATAAATAAATTTAACTCTTTTTTGTATGGTATTTATCCAGATATTCAATCATGAGCTATCACATATTTATTGAAAATTTTCAACTAAAATTGTCAACCTCATATTTATTATGAGGTTGTTTGGGGATGAAACTGGAATGGTTTCTCATGCTTCATTTGGTTCCAGGTGATCAGGGTTGGTTGGTTTGCAGGCGGAGGATTACGATTAAGGTTGCCGGGCAACAGGAGAAGAAGGGGATAGGGTGAATTACGATGATGGTTGGCTATGGAGGTCTCCTGGAAATGAGTTATGATCTGGGCTATTAGCAGAGATGGAGATGGAGAGGATAAAGGTAGTTAGTAGTTGTTGGCTATAGAGGGTGGAGAGGATGGAGAGAGGGATAGGATCAAAGAAGGGACAAAGATTGGCCATTGGGTTTCTCTCACCAAAGATGGGGGAGTCTACGATGATGGCATTGAGAGATGGTCGGAAGCATCATATGGGAGATGGAGGTAGGAGATGAATAAGGAGTCGTTTGATCGTGGCTCAATCCAAGGGTTAGGAGGTGGTAAAATGAGGGAGTTGGGGGATGGTGAGAATGATGAGGGTCGTTGGGTCAAATTTGATCAACGGTCATGATGGAAGGTTCTTAAAAGATGAATATGGTTTACTGGAGGGAAGGGCGCGTTAACCTGGGCATTGAGGTGGCTTTGAGCTGGTAATGAGAGAATACCATGTGGACTAGAAATTACATTAAAAATAATAGATGGACTCTAACATGAAAATGATTAAAAAAATAACAAATGTATATCTCAGAAGGACCTACAATACTCATGAAGGACTCAAGTGCATATGAACTCTACAATGCAAGATATGAAATTTTTTGTTGATATTTTATGTAAATAAAATTTCGATTATTTTAGGTTTTACATTTTTTATTTGATTTCTGTGCACAACTAATGCATGCAAAATATCAAACATGATGTAAAATAACGCAGTGATCAAGATTTTTTTGGATTTTTTGAGTTATGATAATGTCAGAATAAAATATAGAAGTCAATTATGTGCATGTGAATAAGTCAAAATATACAAGTCAAGATCTCCATTTTTATGGATTTTCTGGTATTGTATACTTTTATTTTTATGTACTAATTAGACCATAAAATGAAATTAAGAAGTGAAGAAGAAATAAATCAAAAGGATTTAAATGCATACATGAAATAATAAGTCAAAAATCTGTAAATATGTACACTATACAATTCGGTCCCAAAACTCAAATTTCACATATCTACTTCGATTATTTTTAATTTGGTCTTGAATTGTAGATAATTGAATGCATGTTAAATAAATAAATAAGAGTTAAATGCATACATGAAATAATAAGTTAAAATCAATCAATATGCACACTATACATTTTAATCCCAAAACTCAAGTTTCACATATATACTCTGATTCTTTTGAATTTGATCTTGATTTGTAGATAATTGAGTGAACATTACTTCAATAGTTAGTAAAGTGAAATCGGACACTACATGTGAGAGATATCAACATTTACGGTTTTTCAATTTCAAACTAGGGTTTAGGTCTCTCTCTCTCTCTCTCTCTATATATATATATATATATATATAAGTTAGTGCTTTTTTAGGATTTTTCATTTATTAATATTAGTGATATGTAGATAGTGGACTCATTTGATGTCAAAAGGAGTTAGTATGAATTAATTAAAAATGGGTGAAGTTAGGTGAATATATACATGTGAATATGAATGCAGTATAGTAATGTCTAGTTTATGCAAATTATTTACAAGAATATGAATGCTAATTATAAGCTATACACACATGAATGCATCTAATTACTCGAGATGAAGCTCTATTTTCAATTAATTAAAGTGAAGAACCATGTGCTTATCAGATATTCAACCATGAGTTATCATATATCTATTCTGGAAATTTTCTAATGAAATTTTTGAATTTGTTCAAAATTGATTGAAGTTGGTATACGAATTTCTGAGAAAAAATTAGCTAGATAACTTGTGGAAAATGTTGAATATTTTTCATTCTAGTATTTTCCAAAATATTCAATCTTTACCTATAATATCTTCATTTTGAATATTTTATACTAGAATTTCGAATTATACTCAAATATAATGAGCATTAGTATTTGAAATTTGGATAAAATTAACAAGATAACATTTGAATAATTTTACATCTTTTTTTTCTAGTATTCTCTTGATAACCAATGATGAGCTATCAACTATATTCCAATAAATTTGTTCTTAATAATTTGAATTTTTCTCAAAATTAAAGGGTATTACCTTACAAAACATGGATCAAATTAATTAGAAACCCTTAAAAAATTACATCTATTTTTATTCTGGTATTTTCAAGTATTCAATCTTAAGCAATCATATCTCTAGTCTGAAATTTTTTTACTGAAATTTTGAATTTTTCTCCAATTGAAAATGTGGATGAATTTAGCTAGATAACTTTCAAATAATTTTACATTTTTTGCCCTAGCGTTTATCAAGATATTTAATCATAAGCTATTAAATATATGTTCTTGAATTTTTTTTCTGCTATTATTTTGAATTTTGCATAGAATTTATTAATGGTAATATATCAAATTTGGATGAATATAGCTAGATAACTTTTTAATAATTTTACATCTTTTTTACTCTTATATTTTCCAAGATATTCTATCATGATATATCATATCCTTATTCTAAAAAGTTTCTACTAAAATTTTGAATTTTACTTAAAATTGATGGGCATTAGATAGGAAACTTGGTTGAAATTATACAAATAAATTTTGAATAATTTTACACCTTTTTTTAGTCTAGTATTGATCAAGATACTGTATCATTAGCTATCAATTCTATTCTAAAAACTTTCCATTAAAAATTTGAATCTACTCAAAGTTGATGGGTGTTAGTATACAAAATTAGGATGAAAGTAATTAGGGAATTTTTGTATAATTATAAATGTTTTTCCTCGTAGTATTTTCCAAGATATAGAATCTTAAATAAATTTCTATCCTTTCCAGAAAACTTTTTACTTGAATACTGAATCTTTCTCAAAATTGATTGGTACTATTGTATGAAACATGTACAAAATTAACTAGATAGCTTTTGAATAATTTTATTTTTTTTTTTTTGATATTTGTAGATATATTCAATCATGAGCTATCATATACATGTTTTGAAAATTTCTACTAAAATTTTTAAATTTACTTATAATAGATGGTGATTAATATAAGAAATATGGAGAAATTACATGAGTTTATCACATTTCTATAAGGGAGAATTTTATTAAAATTTATGATTTTCCCAATAACTTATGAATTATTTTAAATCATTTTTTGTTCTAGTTTTTTTGTCACCTATTTATTCTTGGGTTGTCATGTCTTTATTTTGAGAAATATCTGCTAAAACTTTGAATTTTACTCAAACATGATGGATATTGATATATGAAATTTGGGCAAAATTATACAGATGACTTTTGATTAATTTTTTCATCTTTTTCATTCTAGTATTTATCATGATATCTAATCATGATCTATAAACTCTATTCTGAAAATTTCTATTCAAATTTCAATTTGCTCGAAATTAATGGGTGTTAGTATGTGAAATTTTAATGAAATTAACTAGAAAGCCATTTAACAGTTTTACATCTTTTTTATTCTAATATTTCTCAAAATATTTAACCATGATCAATCTATTCTGGAAATTTTCTTCTAAAATTGAATTTTTTCTTGAAACTGATGGGTGTTAATATATGAGAACATGGAAAAAATAACTAGACAACTTTTGAATTACTTTATACTTTTTTATTCTAGTATTTATCATGATAGTCAATCTTGAGATATAAAATAGCATTTGGAATATTTTTAATTAAATTATAGTTTTTTCTTTAAATCGATGAGTGTTAGTATATAAAATTTGGATGAATATAAATAGATTACTTTTAAATAGTTATACATCTTGTTATAATCTAGAATTTGTCAAGATATTCAGTCATGAGCTATCACATGTCTATTTTGAAATTTTCTTGTAACTTTTTAAAATTTTACCAAAGAACGATGATGATAAGTACAAAACGTGGTATATGAAATTTATAATTTTATAGAAAATTTGGACAAGATTAAGTGAATAACTTAAGAATGTGTGTGTGTATCTTTTTTTAGTATAGTATATGACAAAATATTTAATCATGAGGTACCATATCTCTATTATGAAAATTTTCTAATAAAATTAAATCTTACTCAAAAATGGTGTGTGTTATTGTATCTCTATTATGGAAATTTTCGATTGAAACTTTGTTTTTTCTCAAAATTGATGAGCCTAAGTATACAAATTTTTGATAAAATTAACTAGACAAATTATGAATAATTTTTAATATTTTTATTTTATTAAGTATATAAGTATTTAATTTTGAGATATCATATTTTTCAAAAGTTTCTAATAAAATTTTAAATTTTACACAAAATTAATTGGTATTAGTATACATAATTTGGATAAAATTAACTAGAAAACTTTTGAATAATTTATATCTTTTTTATTCTAGTATTTCTCAAGATATCCAATGATGAGATATTAACTAAATTCTAAACATTTTCTATTAGAAGTTTGAATCTTTCAAAATTGGCGGGCGCTAGTATACAAAACTTAGAAAAACTTTGAATAATTTTACATATATTTGATACTAGTATTTTAACTGACTCTTGGATGCAAATCACAAGACTTTATATTTTTCCTCAAATGTAGCATTGAAAGGAGGAAAAGGATTTAATGATTTTACGAAATACAGTTTTTATCATAATATGAACAAAACTGAAAGACCTGTGAACTTCAAGATATTCAACCTGCTAAAATTTTTATTTTTTTCAATTTATTGGTGCTACAATACGAAAATGTGGAAGACATTAGATGGATAATTTTGAATAATTTTACGTCTTTTTTGTCATAGATCTTTCAATATATTCAATCATGAGCTATTAAATCTCAATTCTAAAAATTTTCTACTAAGATTTAAATTTTTATTCAAAATTGATGAGTGTTAATATACGAAATTTGGACATATACAACTAGGTTTCTTTTTAATAATTTCACATCTTTTTGTTCTAGCGTTTGTCAAGATATTCTATCATGAGTTACCATATATTCTCCAAAAATTTTGAATTTTGCTTAAATTGATGGATATTTGTTTAGAAATTTGAAGAAATTATATAAATAACTTTTGAGTAATTTTATATCTATTTTTATTCTAGCATTCGTCAAGATACGTAATCATGAACTATCAACTCTATTATGAATATTTTCTATTAAAATTTTTACTTTTCTCGAAATTGATGGGCGTTGGTATACAAAATTCAGACGAAATTAATTACAAAACTTTTGAATAGTTACACTTTTTGTTACAGTATTTTCAATACATTCAACCATGATCAATCATATCTTTATTCTGAAGTTTTTTTTGCTAAAAAAGTTGGAATTTTTCTTGAAGTTGATAGGAAAAAAGCATGAGAAAAACAACTAGATGACTTTCTTATAATTTTACATTTTTTATGGTACCTGTCAATATATTCAATCACAAGCTATCATGTCTGTATTTAGAAAAATTTTCTTTTAAAAATTAAAATTTTACTCAAAATGAATGAGTATTAGCATTTTAAAATTTAAGGAAATTAACGAGATAACTTTTTAATAGTTTAACATCTTTTTCTAGAATTTCTTAAGATATTAAATCAAGATTTATCACATTTCTGTTATGGAAATTTCTATTGAAATTTTGGATTTTCCCAAAATTGATGGGTGTTTGTATACAGAATTTGGTCGATATTAACTTGATTAGTTATTATAATTTTAAATCTTTTTAATTCTAATATTTGTAAAGATATTCAATCTTGAGTGTTGGTGTACAAAATCAATAAGATAATTTTTGAATAAATTTATATTATTTTATTTTAGTATTTGTAAAGATATCTGGTCATGACCTATCAATTTTAGTTAAAAAATTACTTTTTAAATTTAAATTTGCGCCAAATTTATGGGAGTTAGTATATAGATTTAATTAGAGTCTTTGCATAACTTTACATCATTTTTTAGTATTTTTCAATATTCAATCATGTACAATCATGTTGTATTCCAATATTTTTCTTAGTAAAATTTTGGTTTTTTTAAAATGATGGGTGTTGGTATACAAAAGCATGGACGAATATAAATATATAATGGTTATTGTTTAACAATTTTTCTAGCACTTGTCAAGATTTTCAATCATGAACTACTAAATCTCTATTTCTAATTTTACTAAAATTTTGAATATTGCTCAAAATTAATGAGTGTTATATATGAAATTTGGATAAATATAATTAGATTCCTTTTATATAGTTTTATATATTGTTTTTATTATAGTATTTGTCATGATATTCGACCATGAGCTATCATATATCTGTTTTGAAAACATTCGTGTAAACTTTCTAATGTTGTTCAAAATTGTGGGTGTTAGAATATGAAATTTGGATTAAATTAACTAAATAACTTGTTCAAAACTTTATGTCTTTTTGTTACTGCATTTGGTAAGAAATTCAATATGGGCCATAATATCTCTACTCTAGAAATGTTCTAATAAAATGTTGAATTTTGCTAAAAAAATAATGAGTGTTACAACACTAAATTGGAATAAAATTAATAAGCTAAATTTTGAATACTTTTAATTATTGTTTTATTATGATAGTCAAGATATTCAGTCATGGTCTATCAACTCAATTTTGGAATCTTTGTAAAAAATGAATTTGCTCGAAATTGATGGATGTTACTATACAAAATTCAGATAAAATTAAATAAAAAGGTTTGAATATTTTTACAAGTTTTTATTCTAAACTTTTACAAGATATTAAATCATGAGCAATCGTATCTCTATTCCAAAAGTTTTATACTAATTTTGATTTTTTTTTCTTGAAATTGATGGATGATAATATATGGAATGAAAGCATGGACAAAATTAAGTAGACATCTTTTGAAAAATTTAAAATCTTTTTTCTAGTATTTGTTGAGATATTCAGTCATGAGCTATATTATCCTTATTTAAAATTTTCTATTGAAAGTACCAATTTTTCTAAAAATTAGTGAATGTTTGTATACAAAATTGAAGAAAATAATGAGATAACATTTGGATAATTTTATGTTTTTTTTCTAGAATTTGTTAAGATACTCAATCATGAGTTATAAAATTTTTATTATGAGTGTTTTTTTTTGCAAACTTTGGATTATCCAAAAATTTATGGGTGATAGTACATGAAATTGGAATGATATTATGTTGAGAGCATTTGAATGACATTAAATCTTTCTGTATTCTGGTATTTGTCAATATATTCAATCTTGAGCTATCATAACTTTATTGTGAAAATTTCTACTAAAATTTAGAATTTTACTCAAAATTGATTTGTGTTATTATACGAATTTTGGGTGAAAATAAATAGATAGATTTTTATTATTTTATATTTTTTTATTCTAGTATTTGTCAAGATATCCAATCATGAGCTATCAATTCTATTCTATATATTTTCATTTAATTTTTAAATTTTATCCAAATTGATGAATGTAAGTATATGAAATTTGAACACAATTAATAAGAGAACCTTTAAATAATTATAAATCATTTTTGTCTAGTATTTTTAAATATATCCATCATGAAAATCAAATCTCTATTTTGAAATTATTCTAGAAAATTTTAGATTTTTTCTAAAATTTGACGGGTGCTATTATGTGAATACATACATGAGTTATATTATCTCTATCAAAAAAAATTCTATTGAATTTTTGTATTTATTAAAAGTGATGTGTGTTAGTATATGAAATTAGATACCTTGTGAATAATTGAACTTTTTCATTCTGGTGTTTGTCAATATATTAAATCATGGGCTATTAGAGCCTCAGTATGATAATTTTCAACTAAAATATCGAATCTCGCTCAAAATTGTTGGATTTTTTAGTACAGAAAATTTGGACAATTAACTAAATAATTTTTGAATAATTTTACATCTATTTTTAATCTAGTATTTGTTAAGTCTATTTTGAGAATTTTTATAAAAACTTGAATCTTGCTAAAAATTGACCGGTGCTAGTATATGAATTTTCGACAAAATTCACTAGATTACTTTTGAACAATTTTACATATTTTTTATTCTAGTATTGAAGTTATTTACTAATGAGCTATCACATCTCTGGTCTGAAAATATTTTTCCTAAAATTTAGAAATTTGCTCAAAATCGGTGGGTGTTAGCATACAAAAATTACACGAAACTAACTAGAAATCTTTTGAATAATTTTATGTTTTTTATTCTAGTATTTGTCAATATATATTCATTCATAACTTATCATATATCTATTTTAAAATTTTGCTCTTGATATTTTTCTCAAAATTGAAGGATGATAGATAAACAATTTAGACAAATATAATTAGATAGTTTCATTAATATTGTTCATATATTTTAATTCAAGTATTTGTCAAGATATTTAAACGTGTGCTATCATATCTCTATTATTGAAAGTTCTACTAATATTTTCAATTTTCTAACAATTTATGGGAGTTAGTATAAATTGATGTAATTAATTAAATAACTTTTAATAATTTTTACCTTTGTTATTGTTGTAATTGTTAAGATTTTCACTCATGAACTATCACATCTCTATTTAAACAAATTTATGCATAATTGTTATGTGTTAATATATTAAATTTTGAGGAAATTAAACTTAATAAATTATGAATAATTTAATATATATTTTATTCTACTGTTTGTCATAATATTCAATCATGAGCTATCATATCTCTAATTTCGATGGATGTTAGTATACAAAATGGGGAGAAATTTACTAGATAATATTTGAATAATTTAACATATTTTTACTCAATTATTTGCCAAGATATGTAATATAAGCTATTATATATTAAATTTTCTGATAAATTCTTATATTTTATGTATAATTGATAAAAACTCTACTGCACAAAATTTGGAGAAATATACCTAGATTACTTTGAAATAATTTTATAGCTTTTTTATTCTAGCATTATGAAGATATTCAATCATGCATTATTATATCTCTATTCTGAAAATCTTCTACTAAAATTTTGAGTTAGCTAAAAAGTGATGGGTGTTAATGTATGAAAGTTGATCAAAGTTAACTCAATAACTTATGAATAATTTTTCATATTTGTTTATTCTAGTATCTATCAAGATATTCAATAATGAGCTATTATATCCTTGCTCTAAAAACATTGTACTGAAATTTTTTATTTTCTCAAAGTGTAAGTATACAAAATTTATATGAGAAACATTTTCAATCATTTTAATTTTTTTAATATTAGTGATATTTATTTATGAGCTATCATATATCTATTCTGATAAATTTAAACTAAAACTTTGAATTTTGCTCAAAATTGACGAAAGTTAGTGCATGAAATTCAGATAAAATTAACTAAATAACTTATGGATGATTTTACATCTTTTTAGTATCGGTCAAGATAATTAATGTTGAGCGATAATATCACTATTCTGAAAGTTCTATATAAAAAGAATTAATGTTACTCAGAATCTATGGTTGTCAGTATCAGAAATTGGAACAAATTTACCTAAATAACATTTGAATAATTTGACAACTTTTTATGTTAGAATTTGATAATACCTCCAATCATGAGCTATCATACATTTATTATGATAATTTCCTATTAAAAAGTTTGATTTTTTTTAAAAAAATTGATGGGTGTTAGTAAATGAAATATTGATGAAATAAACTTAAATATTGAATAATTCTACAACTTTTTTATTCAGGTATACGTCACTATATTCAATTATGACTTATCGATACTCGGTTTTGGACTTTTTTCTACTAAAATTTTTAGTTTTCCTTAAAATTAATAATGTTAGTATATGACATTTGGACAAAATTAATGGGATAATGTTTTAATAAGTTTACATATTTTATTCTATTATTTGTCAAGATATTTAATCAGAGCTCCCATGCCGCTTTTCTAAAAATTTTCTACTAAAATTTTGAATTTTATCAACATTAGTTGGCATTAGCATATGAAATTTAGAATATATCATTTAAATAATTTTATATACTTTTTATTATTATTATTTATCAAGATATTCAATAGTGAGCTAATATATATCTATTCTAAAAACGTTCTGCTTAAATGTTAAATATTGCTCGAATTTGATGAGTGTTTGTATAGAAATTTGGATGAATATAACCATGTTACTTTAGAATAATTTAAATATTTTTATAGGAATTGTCAACGTATTCAATAATGTGTTTTCATATATGTATTCTGAATTTTTCTACCGAAATTTCTAATTTGGTCAAAGTTGAGGAGTGTTAGTACATGAAATTTGGACAAAATCAACTATAAAACTTATGAACAATTTTAGATATTTTTCTATTATGGTATTTGTCAAGATAATTAATCATGAGATGTCATGTATATCTTCTAAAATTTTCAGCAAAAAAAATATTTTCTTCAAAATAGATTAGCGTCAATTAACAAAATTTCGATGAAAGTAACTAGATATTTGTTAATTCTTTTACAACTTTTTTATGCTACTATTTGTCAAGAAATCCAATAATGAATTGTTAATTCTATTTTAAAATTTCATGTTAAAATTTAAATTTACTCAAAATGATGTTGTTAATTACGAAATTTCGAAGAAATTAAACAGAAAAAGCGTTGAGTAATTATACATTTTTACTGCATTATTTTTCAAGATATTCAAGGTATAATATCACATTTCTGAAAATTTCCAATAAAATTTTGAATTTTTCACAAAATGGAAGGATGATAGTATTGAAAATTTGGAAGAGATTAATAAGATAACTTTGAAAAAAAATATTTTTTATTATAGCATTTGACAAGATATTTAATCATGATACATCAATCTCTATTACGAAAATTTTCAACTAAGATTTTGAATTGCTCAAAATGATGGGTGTTTTCATATGAAATTTGGATGAAATTAACTAAATAACACTTGAATAGTTTTACATACTTATTTATTATAGTGTTTACAATGGTATTCAATCATGAGCTATCATACCTTATTTCTTTTTTATTAAAAAATCGAAATTTTCTCAAAATTAACTTGCATTGATTTATGGAATTTGGACGAAATTAACTGGATAATTTTTTAAGGATTTTATTTACTTTCATATTTTAGTATTTTTTAATATATTCAATCAGGGTATATCATTTTTATTTCGAAAATCTTCTACTAAAATTTTCATTTCTTTCTCACAAACGATGAATGATATATAAGAAATTTTGATGAAGTTAACAAAATAACTCTTCAATAATTTTATAGCGTTATTTATCCTAGTACTTTTTCAATCTATTCAATCATGAGCTATCATATAACTACTTCAAAACTTTTCCACTAAAGTTTCGAATTTTGCTCAAATTTTTGGATGTTAGTGTACAAATTTTGGACAAAATTGCTAGATAAATTTTGAGTAAGTTGATATCATTTTATTCTAACATTTATTAAAATATTTATTCATTAGATATTATATCTCATTCTAAAATATCTCTATTAAATTTTTTAAAATTCTCTTATAATTATGGGCGCTACTCTGTGAAATTTAGATAAAATTAAATATATAATATTCGAATAATTTTACATGTTTTGCCTCAATTATTTGTCAATATATTCAATATAAGCTATATATCTTTATTCGAAATTTTTCTACTAAAAGTTTTATTCTTACTCGAAATCGATAGCTACAGATATTCAAAATTAGGACAAAATTGAGTAGATAACATTCTAATAATTTTACATCTTTTTTCTTGTATTCATCATGATATTTAGTCATTGATGATCATATATCTGTTATGAAAATTCTATGTTAATTGATATGTGGTTGTATACGAAAATAATAGGAATATAACTAGATTACTTTCAAATAATTTTGCATCTTTTTAATTCTAGTACTTGTGAAGATCTCCAATCATGAATTATCATATATTTATTCTAAAATATATATTCTGAACTTTTAAATTTTCTCAAAATTGATGAGCATTAGTATTCGAAATTTGGATGAAATTAACTGTATAACATAATAAATAATTTTATATCATTTTTTATTCTAGTATTTGTCAAGATATTCAATCTTGAGATATTATATCTCTATCTTTTATAAAATTCACTAAATTTTAAATTTTATGAAAAGTTGGTTGATGTTAATATAAGAAACTTAGAGGAATTGACTAGACAACTTTTGAATAATTTTACATCTTTATTCAGTATAGTATTTGTCAAGATAACCAATCATGAGATATAAATGCTACTCTAAATATTTTGTATTAAAATTCGGTATTTAATCAAACTAATTGGTGTTAGTATATGACATTAGAAAGAAATTAACTGGAAATCTTTCGATAATTTTACTTTTTTGTTCAAGTAGTTTCAATATATTCAAACATGAGCAATCTTATATAGTCTGAAAATTGCCTACTAAAATTTTGAATTTTCTCGATATTGACGGGTGTTAGAATATGAAATTTAATAGAATTTAACTATGTTCCTTTTGAATAATTTTACACCTCTGTTTATTTTTATGTTCACCATGATATTCAATCATAAGTTATGATATCTCATTTTGAAATATTTCAACTAAAATTTTTGAAATTTGCTCAAAATTAAAGGGCACTAGTATAAGAAATTTGGTCGAAATTAACTCAATAAATTGTGAATTTTTTATCTTTTTATATTCTAGTAGTTGTGAAGATATTCATTAATGAGATATCTATTGTATCTTTATTCAAAATATTTTCTCCTAAAATTTTAGTTTTTATCAAAATTTGTGTGTCAATATATGAAATATGGGTAAAATTAACTGGATAATTTATGAATAATCGTTCTTTTAATATATTATATCATGAGGTAGTATATCTCAATTCTGAAATATTCTATTAAGATTTTGAATTTTTCTCAAAATAGATGGGATTTAGTATACAAAATTTGGATAAATATAACTATATAACTTTTGAATATTTTATCTTTTTATTCCCATTGTTTGTCAAGATATTTTGTCATGAGTTATCAAATCTCTAATAAGAAAAGTTTCTACAAAAAATAGATTTTTGCTCAAAATTGATGGGTGTTAGCATGGATGAAATCAATCAGATAACTTTTGAATAATTTTACATCTCTATTATTCTAGTATTTGTGAAGATATTTAATCATGCACTATCATGACTCTATTTTAGAAATTTTCAATAAAATTTTGAATGCGCTCAAACTAGTGGGTATTTACTATTTAACTTTTGAAAAATCTTACCTCTTCTTTACTCTAGTAGTCAATAAATTCGCTAAAGAGTTATCATATCTCTAATTTGAATCTACTAAAAAATTTAAATTTTTCTCAAAATAGATAAATATACAAAATTTGGTTGAAATTTATTAGATAACGTGTTAATAATTTTACATCTTTTTAGTCTATTATTCTCATGTTATTCAATTATGAGCCATCATATGTTTATTTAAAAAAATCTCAAAAAAATGAATTCTGCCCAAAATTGATATGTGCTAATATCCGATATTAAAATGAATATTACTATATTATTTTCGCTAAATTTTACATTTTTTCACTCTAATATTTATAAAGATATTCAACCAAGACTTATATATCTCTATTCTGAAAATTTTCTACCGAATTTTTGAATTTTCTCAATATTTATGGGAAATTGGTAATTAGATAACTACTTATAAATTTCAAATCTTTATTTATTCTAGAATTTGCTATGATACTCAAACATGAGTTATCATACCTCTGCTTTGTAATTTGTTTAATAAAAATATGGAATTCTACTTAAATTGATAATGTTAATGTATGAAATTTGGATGAAATTTAATTTTTAATATTCTAATACTTTTACATTCTTTTTTATTCAAGTATTTGTCAAGATATCCAATCATGAGTTACCAACTCTATTCTGAAAATTTTCTACTAAAGTTTTTAATTTGCTCGAAATTTATTTGTTATACAAGGTTTAGACGAATATAATTGCAAAAACTTTCAATAAATTGTCATCTTTCTTATTTTAGAATTTTTTCAAATATTCAAAAATGGAGTAATCATATCTCAATTCCAAAACAATTCTGCTAAAAGTCTGATTTTTTCTCAAAATTTATGGGTTTTAGTATACGAATTTTGAAGCATATTTTCTGGAAAAGTTTTGAATAATTTAGACCCATTTTTTTCAAGATTTGTCAAGTTATTCAATCATGAGCTATCATATCTCTATTCAGAAAAATTTCCGTCAAAGGTTTTTGAGTTTGCTCAAAATTGATGAGTTATAGCATAAAAAATTTTGATAAAATGAAGAAGATAACTTTTGGATAATTTAACATCTTTCTCATTTTGAAATATTCCTACTAAACTTATTGTAATTCTCTCAAAATTGTTAGGCATTAGTACACGAAGTTTGGTTGAAGTTATCTAGATAACTATTGAATAATCTTTTCAGCTTTTCTTATTCAACTATTTTGCATGATATTATTTAATGAGTTGTCAAATTTTTACTATAAATCTTTTCTTCTGAAAAATTACACTTGCATAAATTTTATTGGGTGTTAGTAATGAAATTTTGACAAAATTAATTAGGTAATTTTGAAACATTTCACATATTTTTTATTATAGTATTTGTCAATATATTTAAATATGAAGCTAGTATGGTATTCAGAAAATTCTCTATCTTCTGAATATTTTACATCTTTTTTAACTCTAGTATTTTTCAAGATTTTCAATTATGAGCTATTGCATTTATCTTCTAAAAAATGTTCTCCTAAAGTTTCGAATTTTCTCGAAATTTATGTGTGTTAGTATATGAAATTTGGGCGAAATTAACTGGATAATTTTTGAATGATTTTATTTACTTTTATATTTTAATATTTTTTAATATATTCAATCAGGGTATATCATTTTTATTTCGAAAATCTTCCACTAAAATTTTCATTTCTTTCTCACAATCGATGAATGTTATATAAGAAATTTTGATGAAGTTAACAAAATAACTCTTTAATAAATTTATAGCGTTATTTATCCTAGTACTTTTTCAATCTATTCAATCATGAGCTATCATATAACTACTTCAAAACTTTTCCACTAAAGTTTGAAATTTTGCTCGAACTTTTGGATGTTAGTGTACAAATTTTGGACAAAATTGCTAGATAAATTTTGAATAAGTTTATATCATTTTATTCTAACATTTATTAAAATATTTATTCATTAGATATTATATCTCATTCTAAAATATCTCTATTAAATTTTTTAAAATTCTCTTATAATTATGGGCGTTACTCTGTGAAATTTAGATAAAATTAAATATATAATATTCAAATAATTTTACATGTTTTGCTTCTATTATTTGTCAATATATTCAATATAAGCTATCTATCTTTATTCGGAATTTTTCTACTAAAAGTTTTATTCTTACTCGAAATCGATAGCTGCTGATATTCAAAATTAGGACAAAATTGAGTAGATAACATTCTAATAATTTTACATCTTTTTTCTTGTATTTGTCATGATATTTAATCATTGATGATCATATATCTATTATGAAAAGTCTATGTTAATTGATATGTGGTTGCATACGAAAATCATAGGAATATAACTAGATTACTTTCAAATAATTTTGCATCTTTTTAATTCTAGTACTTGTGAAGATCTCCAATCATGAATTATCATATATTTATTCTAAAATATATATTCTGAACTTTTAAATTTTCTCAAAATTGATGAGTGTAAGTATTCAAAATTGGGTGAAATTAACTGTATAACATAATAAATAATTTTATATCATTTTTTATTCTAGTATTTGTCAAGATATTCAATCTTGAGATATTATATCTCTATCTTTTATAAAATTCCACTAAATTTTAAATTTTATGAAAAGTTGGTGGGTGTTAATATAAGAAACTTAGAGGAATTGACTATACAACTTTTGAATAATTTTACATCTTTATTCATATAGTATTTGTCAAGATAACCAATCATGAGCTATCAATGCTATTCTAAAAATTTTGTATTAAAATTCGGTATTTAATCAAACTGATTGGTGTTAGTATACAACATTAGAAAGAAATTAACTGGAAAATCTTTCGATAATTTTACTTTTTTTATTCAAGTAGTTTCAATATATTCAAACATGAGCAATCTTATATAGTCTGAAAATTGCCTACTAAAATTTTGAATTTTCTCGATATTGATGGGTGTTAGAATATGAAATTTAGTAGAATTTAACTATGTGCCTTTTGAATAATTTTACACCTCTGTTTATTTTTATGTTCACCATGATATTCAATCATAAGTTATGATATCTCATTTTTTAAAATATTTCAACTAAAATTTTTGAAATTCGCTCAAAATTAAAGGGCATTAGTATAAGAAATTTTATCGAAATTAACTCGATAAATTGTGAATTTTATATCTTTTTATATTCTAGTAGTTGTGAAGATATTCATTAATGAGATATCTATTGTATCTTTATTCTAAATATTTTCTCCTAAAATTTTAGTTTTTATCAAAATTTATGCATCAATATATGAAATATGGATAAAATTAACTGGATAGTTTATGAATAATTGTTCTTTTAATGTATTATATCATGAGGTAGTATATCTCAATTCTGAAATATTCTATTAAGATTTTGAATTTTTCTCAAAATAGATGGGATTTAGTATACAAAATTTGGATAAATATAACTATATAACTTTTGAATATTTTATCTTTTTATTCCCATTGTTTGTCAAGATATTCTGTCATGAGTTATCAAATCTCTAATAAGAAAAGTTTCTACAAAAAATAGATTTTTGCTCAAAATTGATGGGTGTTAGCATGGATAAAATCAATCAAATAACTTTTGAATAATTTTACATCTCTATTATTCTAGTATTTGTGAAGATATTTAATCATGCACTATCATGACTCAAATTTAGAAATTTTCAATAAAATTTTGAATGTGCTCAAACTAGTGGGTACTTACTATTTTTTAACTTTTGAAAAATCTTGCCTCTTCTTTACTCTAGTAATCAAAAAATTCGCTTAAGAGCTATCATATCTCTAATTTAAATCTACTGAAAAAATTTAAATTTTTCTCATAACAGATAAATATACAAAATTTGGTTGAAATTTATTAGATAACTTATTAATAGTTTTACATCTTTTTAGTCTATTATTCCCATGTTATTCAATTATGAGCCATCATATGTTTATTTAAAAAAATCTCAAAAAATGAATTTTGCCCAAAATTGACAGTTGGTAATATACGATATTAAAATGAATATTACTATATTATTTTTTCTAAATTTTACATTTTTACTCTAATATTTATAAAGATATTCAACCAAGACTTACATATCTCTATTCTGAAAATTTTCTATCGAAAATTTGAATTTTCTCAATATTTATGAGAAATTGGTAATTAGATAACTACTTATTAATTTCAAATCTTTCTTTATTCTAGAAGTTGCTATGATACTCAAACATGAGTTATCATACCTCCGCTTTGTAATTTGTTTAATAAAAATACGGAATTCTACTTAAATTGATAATGTTAATGTATGAAATTTGGATGAAATTTAATTTTTAATATTCTAATACTTTTACAATCTTTTTTATTCAAGTATTCGTCAAGATATCCAATAATGAGTTACCAACTCTATTCTGGAAATTTTCTACTAAAGTTTTAAATTTGCTCGAAATTTATTTGTTATACAAGATTTAGACGAATATGATTGGAAAAACTTTTAATAAATTGTCATCTTTCTTATTTTTAGTATTTTTTCAAGATATTCAAAAATGGAGTAATCATATCTCAATTCCAAAACAATTCTGCTAAAAGTCCGATTTTTTCTCAAAATTTATGGGAATTAGTATACGAAATTTGAAGCATATTTTCAGGAAAAGTTTTGAATAATTTAGACTCATTTTTTCGAGATTTGTCAAGTTATTTAATCATGAGCTATCATATCTCTATTCAGAAAAATCTGCATCAAAGGTTTGAGTTTGCTCAAAATCGATGAGTTATAGCATAAAAAATTTTGATAAAATGAAGAAGATAGTTTTTGGATAATTTAACATCTTTCTCATTTTGAAATATTCCTACTAAACTTATTGTAATTCTCTCAAAATTGTTAGGCATTAGTACATGAAGTTTGGTTGAAGTTATCTA
Source organism: Ottelia alismoides (assembly GCA_037367405.1). Taxonomy (NCBI): domain Eukaryota; kingdom Viridiplantae; phylum Streptophyta; class Magnoliopsida; order Alismatales; family Hydrocharitaceae; genus Ottelia; species Ottelia alismoides. The sequence goes on along the minus strand of JAZKJV010003352.1, from coordinate 1,459,248 downwards.
GATAACTATTGAATAATCTTTTCATCTTTTCTTATTCAACTATTTTGCATGATATTATATAATGAGTTGTCAAATTTTTACTATAAATCTTTTCTTCTGAAAAATTACACTTGCATAAATTTACTGGGTGTTATAATGAAATTTTAACAAAATTAATTAGGTAATTTTGAAAATTTTCACATATTTTTTATTATAGTATTTGTCAATATATTTAAATATGAAGCTAGTATGGTATTCAGAAAATTCTCTATCTTCTGAATATTTTACATCTTTTTTAACTCTAGTATTTTTCAATATTTTCAATTATGAGCTATTGTATCTATCTTCTGAAAATTTTTCTCCTAAAGTTTCGAATTTTCTCGAAATTTATGTGTGTTAGTATATGAAATTTGGGCGAAATTAACTGCATAATTTTTGAATGATTTTATTTACTTTTATATTTTAGTATTTTTTAATATATTCAATCAGGGTATATCATTTTTATTTCGAAAATCTTCTACTAAAATTTTCATTTCTTTCTCACAATCGATGAATGTTATATAAGAAATTTTGATGAAGTTAACAAAAGAACTCTTCAATAATTTTATAGCGTTATTTGTCCTAGTACTTTTCCAATCTATTCAATCATGAGCTATCATATAACTACTTCAAAACTTTTATACTAAAGTTTGGAATTTTGCTCAAACTTTTGGACAGTGTTGCAATAGTCGGCCGACTATCCCGAATAGTCGGTCCGACTATGCGGTGCGGTGGGATACCCGACTGAACAGACCTCCTGTCAGGCAATAGTCGGCCCGACCGAATAGTCGGTCGACTATTCGGCCGACTGGTCCGACTATGCAGTCGACTGGAGTTTGACTCATCGTATTTTATTTTTTAATTTTCAATTTTCAATATTTATGGGTTACAGCCACAAATGTCAAATTATATATGTCTATATTGATTGGTACTTTTATCTTGGATACATGTTAACTAATGACCACATATGTATAAAAATATAAGAATATATGTATTATAAATAATTTTTATATTTAAAAATACAAACCCGAATAATTCCGAATAGTTGCTCGAATACTGATTATTCTCTATTCAGTGACCCCTCTGACTGAATACCGAATACTGTCTTCTGCAACACTGCTTTTGGATGTTAGTGTACAAATTTTGGACAAAATTGCTAGATAAATTTTGAATAAGTTTATATCATTTTATTCTAACATTTATTAAAATATTTATTCATAAGATATTATATCTCATTCTAAAATATCTCTATTAAATTTTTTTAAATTTTCTTATAATTATGGGCGCTACTCTGTGAAATTTAGATAAAATTAAATATATAATATTCAAATAATTTTACATATTTTGCTTCTATTATTTCTCAATATATTCAATATAAGCTATCTATCTTTATTCGGAATTTTTCTAGTAAAAGTATTATTCTTTATCAAAATCGGTAGCTGCTGATATTCAAAATTAGGAAAAAATTGAGTAGATAACATTCTAATAATTTTACATCTTTTTCTTGTAATCATCATGATATTTAATCATTGATGATCATATATCTATTATGAAAATTCTATGTTAATTGATATGTGGTTGTATACGAAAATCATGGGAATATAACTAGATTACTTTCAAATAATTTTGCATCTTTTTAATTCTAGTACTTGTGAAGATCTCCAATCATGAATTATCATATATTTATTCTAAAATATATATTCTGAGCTTTTAAATTTTCTCAAAATTGATGAGTGTTAGTATTCGAAATTTGGATGAAATTAACTGTATAACATAATAAATAATTTTATATCATTTTTTATTCTAGTATTTGTCAAGATATTCAATCTTGAGATATTATATCTCTATCTTTTATAAAATTCCACTAAATTTTAAATTTTATAAAAAGTTGGTGGGTGTTAATATAAGAAACTTAGAGGAATTGACTAGACAACTTTTGAATAATTTTACATCTTTATTCAGTATAGTATTTGTCAAGATAACCAATCATGATCTATCAATGCTATTCTAAAAATTTTGTATTAAAATTTGGTATTTAATCAAACTGAGGTGTTAGTATACGACATTAGCAAGAAATTAACTGGAAAATCTTTCGATAATTTTACTTTTTTTGTTCAAGTAGTTTCAATATATTCAAACATGAGCAATCTTATATAGTCTGAATATTGCCTACTAAAATTTTGAATTTTCTCGATATTGATGGGTGTTAGAATATGAAATTTAGTAGAATTTAACTATGTGCCTTTTGAATAATTTTACACCTCTGTTTATTTTTATGTTCACCATGATATTCAATCATAAGTTATGATATCTCATTTTGAAATATTTCAACTAAAATTTTTGAAATTCGCTCAAAATTAAAGGGCATTAGTATAAGAAATTTGGTTGAAATTAACTCGATAAATTGTGAACTTTATATCTTTTTAATTTTAGTAGTTGTGAAGATATTCATTAATGAGATATCTATTGTATCTTTATTCTAAATATTTTCTCCTAAAATTTTAGTTTTTATCAAAATTTGTGTGTCAATATATAAAATATGGATAAAATTAAATGGATAAGTTTTGAAGAATCGTTCTTTTAATATATTATATCATGAGGTAGTATATCTCAATTCTGAAATATTCTATTAAGATTTTGAATTTTTCTCAAAATAGATGGGATTTAGTATACAAAATTTGGATAAATATAACTATATAACTTTTGAATATTTTATCTTTTTATTCCCATTGTTTGTCAAGATATTCTATCATGAGTTATCAAATCTCTAATAAGAAAAGTTTCTACAAAAAATAGATTTTTGCTCAAAATTGATGGGTGTTAGCATGGATGAAATCAATCAGATAACTTTTGAATAATTTTACATCTCTATTATTCTAGTATTTGTGAAGATATTTAATCATGCACTATCATGACTCTATTTTAGAAATTTTCAATAAAAATTTGAATGCGCTCAAACTAGCGGGTATTTACTATTTACCTTTTGAAAAATCTTACCTCTTCTTTACTCTAGTAGTCAATAAATTCGCTTAAGAGCTATCATATCTCTAATTTGAATCTACTGAAAATTTTAAATTTTTCTCATAATAGATAAATATACAAAATTTGGTTTAAATTTATTAGATAGCTTGTTAATAATAAGCTCTTTCTTCTTCCTTCCAAAGAACAAAGCGGTGAATGAAGGGCCGTCTCAGCAGAAGGAGAAGGACCTTCAATCAGAATAGTCCCGGGCCTTGATTTTCGAACGTCTTTCCCGAGTCCGGGATCCCTCAAAATCTAGAAGGGTGGGCAGGGCTTCCGCGACGAGCCTCAAATAGCCATAATAGAAAATGAGGAAAGCCGCCGCCAAAGAGAAATTCTATAGATAAATGCAAATCTATACTGAAATTAGTTAGCAAGGTAGCCCCTCGTCCAATAGTTCCTTTTCAAGGCCGGTAACCGAGGGACGTAATCATTCCTACGCTTCTTCTTTCCGCATAATTTTGAGCTGATCGCGCCTTGCTTCTAATCCATCTTGCTCCTGGTCACAGATCATCGTCAGAGGAGGGCCAATCTAGCCAATCATTTCCAATAAGCCAATCAATAGAGGAATTAAGTACTCGCCTCGGTACGTAGTATATTGTTGGAGGAAGAAGACCTAGTTCCCCCCTTCGGACCAGCCAGAATCTCAGATAGCTTAGCTGCTTAAGTCTATTATTCTCATCTATTCAATTATGAGCCATCATATGTTTATTTAAAAAATCTCAAAAAATGAATTTTGCCCAAAATTGACAAGTGCTAATTTACGATATTAAAATGAATATTACTATATTATTTTCGCTAAATTTTACATTTTTTTACTCTAATATTTATAAAGATATTCAACCAAGACTTATATATCTCTATTCTGAAAATTTTCTATCGAAATTTTGAATTTTCTCAATATTTATGGGAAATTGGTAATTAGATAACTACTTATTAATTTCAAATCTTTCTTTATTCTAGAATTTGCTATGATACTCAAACACGAGTTATCATACCTCTGCTTTGTAATTTGTTTAATAAAAATATGGAATTCTACTTAAATTGATAATGTTAATGTATGAAATTTGGATGAAATTTAATTTTTAATATTCTAATACTTTTACATTCTTTTTTACTCAAGTATTTGTCAAGATATCCAATCATGAATTACCAACTCTATTCTGAAAATTTTCTACTAAAGTTTTAAATTTGCTTGAAATTTATTTGTTATACAAGATTTAGACGAATATAATTGGAAAAACATTCAATAAATTGTCATCTTTCTTATTTTAGTATTTTTTTCAAGATATTCAAAAATGGAGTAATCATATCTCAATTCCAAAACAATTCTACTAAAAGTCCGATTTTTTCACAAAATTTATGGGTATTAGTATACGAAATTTGAAGCATATTTTCTGGAAAAGTTTTGAATAATTTAGACCCATTTTTTCGAGATTTGTCAAGTTATTCAATCATGAGCTATCATATCTCTATATTGAGAAAAAATTTCCATCGAAGGTTTGAATTTGCGCAAAATTGATGAGTTATAGCATAAAAAATTTTGATAAATTGAAGAAGATAACTTTTGGATAATTTAACATCTTTCTCATTTTGAAATATTCCTACTAAACTTATTGTAATTCTCTCAAAATTGTTAGGCATTAGTACACGAAGTTTGGTTGAAGTTATCTAGATAACTATAGAATAATCTTTTCAGCTTTTCTTATTCAACTATTTTGCACGATATTATTTAATGAGTTGTCAAATTTTTACTATAAATCTTTTCTTCTGAAAAATTACACTTGCATAAATTTATTGGGTGTTAGTAATGAAATTTTGACAAAATTAATTAGGTAATTTTGAAAATTTTCACATATTTTTTTATTATAGTATTTGTTAATATATTTAAATATGAAGCTAGTATGGTATTCAGAAAATTCTCTATCTTCTGAATATTTTACATCTTTTTTAACTCTAGTATTTTTCAAGATTTTCAATTATGAGCTATTGTATCTATCTTCTGAAAATTTTTCTCCTAAAGTTTCGAATTTTCTCGAAATTTATGTGTGTTAGTATATGAAATTTGGGCGAAATTAACAAGACAATTTTCGAATAGTTTTACATTTTTTTAATCTAATATTTCTCAAGATATTAAACATGAGCTGTCATATATCTAATCTAAAAATTTTGTACTACAAGTTTGATTTTTTTTCAAAATGAGGTGTATTAGTAGAGAAAATATGGACATAAATAGTTGGATAACTTTAGAATAATTTTATATCTTTTTTTATAATATTTATAATAATATTTAATCATCAACTACTATTTTTCCTTTCCAAATTTTTATTTAAAATTTTGTATTTTCTTAAAAATGATGGATGTTAATATGAAATTTGGAAGATTTAATAAAATAACTTTCGAATGATTTTTACATCTTCTATCATTCTAGCATTAGTCAAGATAATCAATCATGAGCTGTAAATATCTATTTGAATAAATTTTCTATTGAAATTTTGAATTTTGAAAAATTGATAAGGTGTTATTATACACTCCATGGACAAAATTAGATAACTTTTGAGTAATTTTAAAACATTTTTACTTTAGTATTTCTAAAGATGGTCATTAATGAGTTGCCAAATCCCTATTTTGAACAATACTCCTAATGGTCTAGTGGTAGAAACAGTGGCTCCCTTTAAAACATCAATGTTCAAATCTCCCATAAACCACCACCCCCCCTAGTATTTGAAAAATCCCAATTTTAAAAATGTTCTATTAAAATTTAGGATTTTGCTCAAAATTGATTAAATTTTAGTATAGGAAATTTGAACAAATTTAACTAAATAACTCATGGATAATTTTAAATCTATTTTATAATGTTTGCCCAGAAATTCATTCATGAGCTACCCTACTTCTGTACTAAATTTTTTCCACAAAACTTTTGATTCTTGACCCCAAATAGGTGAGTATTTGAATAGGAAATTGAGAGAAAATTAAATAATTATGCAACTTTTTTATTCTAGTATTTGGCACGATTGTTGTAATCGTGAGCCCTCACATCTCTTTTCTAATTTCAAAAAATCCCTATTAGAAAATTTTGTACTAAAATTTAAGATTTTTCTCAAAATTGATTATTAGTATACAAAGGTTAAACAAATTTAACAAAATAGCCCATGGATAATTTTAAATCTATTTATAATGTCTGTCGAGAAATTCATTCATGAGCTACCCTATCTCTGTTATAAAAATTTTCCATTAAGATTTTGATTCTTGCCCCAAATAGGTGAGTATTTGAATAGAAAATTGAGAGAAAATTAAATAATTCTGCAACTTTTTTATTCTAGTATTTGGCAGGATTGTTGTAATCGTGAGCCCTCACATCTCTTTTCTAATTTCAAAAAATCCCTATTCGAAAATTTTGTACTAAAATTTAAGATTTTTCTCAATTGATTATTAGTATACGAAATTTAAACAAATTTAACAAAATAGCCCATGGATAATTTTAAATCTATTTACAATGTCTGTCAAGAAATTCATTCATGGGCTACCCTATCTCTGTTATAAAAATTTTCCATTAAGATTGTGATTCTTGCCCCAAATAGGTGAGATTGGAAGAAAATTAAATATATGAGCAACTTTTTATTCTAGTATTTGACAAGATTGTTGTAATCGTGAGTTCTTATATCTCTTTTCTATTTTTTAAAAATTTTGAACTTTCTCGAAAATAACAACCGCTAGTATAGGAAATTTGGATAATTAACAAAATAACTTTTGAATAAATTTACATCTTTTTTTACTGTAAAATTTATCAAGATATTTGATCATGAGCTATCATATATCTATTCAAAGGTTTTTCTACTAAAATTTTGAACTTTGCTTAAAATTAGTTGATGTTAATATTAGAAATTCAGACAAAAACAACTAGATAAATTTTTAATAATTTCATCTTTTTCATTCTAACATTTGGCATGATATTTAATCATGAGCTACCATATCTCTGTTTTAAATTTATATGCAAAAATTTTAAAACTTGATCATATTAATGGGTTTCAATATAGGAATGTAGGGCAAAATTAACTTATACTTTTCAATAATTATACATCTTTTTAATTTTAGAATTTGTCAATACATTTATTCATGAGCTATTCTTTTGTAGAATCTACCAACATAAATTTTGAATAATTTAAATTTTACGTCTATTTCATTTTAGCAATTTATGATTTTAAATTATTAACTAAAAATATTACTCAAATACAATACCCAAAAATCACAAAAATAACATAGAACATGTGAACACATTATGTTTGTTTGCTGGAAAAACTGCTAAAAGTAATTAACATAAGATTATGAATCTCATCAAAATCCTATAAAAATCATTGAACTTTTTCTAAATATCAAAACATTTCGCTTATTTGAATAGTGATTCTTCCATCTTTGTTATGTATTCACATTATAAAATTTATAAGCATTTTCTAGAGGATCATAAGCATTCATGAGAATTAGACCTAACAATTAGAGATATTAACATTGTATTTTTCTTACTATTTGAAATATTATAGTCATTAATACTTTGTTTTATTTATATCTTAATCAAATTATAGCATGAGGAGCTGCATGGGCCATGGGGGGCTGAGCAAAGCTCAATACCAAAAAGTGCAGTAAAATTTTTTCAATGAAATTATCACGATGAATTTATCTTTTAATAATACAACAAAAGTGAATTTTAATCTCAAACTTTTTGAGAGGTTTGTCTAAGCATAATCAAGTATAGTAAAATGCCAAATGCTTCCCAAAGTTCAAAAATAATGGACGAAAATTGTTATAGCACAAATAAATTGAGGCCTTTTTTAATATCCACAAGGACTGACATAATCAAGTGTGCAAGGTTTTAATTATACATTATTATCCATCTGAAACTGAAAGAAACTCTTCCACAAGACAGTTCAAAACTATACAAACCTTGTTAGACCATTTCATAAGAGCTTCATTCATAACTTCTAAACGTGAGATACCAAGGCCCCTTGCCGATTTTGGAAGCGTAACCGATAACAATCTGCAAAATGGTCTCCTGAACTGTGTGCCTAACTTGCTCCATAAAATCTGTACATGGTTGACCCCAACCGACTACTACAAGCGTGGGTCTATATTTCTGTACCTAGCTTACACAAGCATGGGCCTCTATTTTCTGCCATATTGAAAGTGATGAAAGAGCTAGCCCTGAAAACTCTCAAAAAATCTTGAGCATTGTAGCTATTCCTCTAGTATCATTGTCTCCTTCGAGGAAGAAATTTGTCATCTGCAAACTGTAGGAGAGGGATACTAGTGTCATCCGTTGAAAATCCTGCAATGGCCTTATGATGTACCACCTAACTGACCATACATGACAAGACATCAGCAGCAATAATATCGGATCAAGGAAGCATCCTTGTCTCATGCTCAGCTAAGACTTGAAGAAACCCCCACATCCCCCCTGGTCGATCATTCGCTGGTATTAAGTAGGACAATGTACACGACGCTTCATCCAGGAGATCCGAGTGTCTAGGAACCCCCACTTTGAGAGTACAGCCAAAACTCCCAAAAGGACACAAGAAAGCCATCAGAACCTGGTGCAACCCGCATTGAGACTCCAAACCACATCTTTCACCTCCTCGAATGTAAAGTTAAGCATCAGACTGTTACCATGTTGTTCAGAGAGAAGCATCACCCCCGAGTCAGTCCATCTGCATGAACAGTCAGCAGAGCGACGTGAGATGTCACGGAAGTGATCCCCAATCACCCGCCCCATCTCTCAATCACCCTCCACACTTCTACCATTCACTGCAATGGAACGAATAAGGTGACACATGCTAGCAACCCTATCTTAATAAGCTGCATTCGCATCTCCTTAAAAGCAAGGGAGTTCGTGACCGCTGCTTCCGTTCGGTAGCTTTATCATCGTAAGCAATAATCTTCTGTTTCACCGCTTCAACCACTTCAACAGTAAGCAATAGTCTAGAAATCTCAGCTTCAACCTCTGTAGGAAGAGCTCTTCTCCCAATTCTAATCTCCCTGTACCTACAAAGTCTGATATGCAACAAAGTCAACCTCTGGCTGGATAACAGTTCTCTAAAACTCTCCTCCTGAATGCATCATGAATTATGCTGTTACATAATTTCCAACAGAAATTCCTAAAAGTCTTAGGTTGATAGAAAGAGGTATTCATATCGAAGCACGTCAACATGTATATAATTCATCCTCCAAGCAAACCAAACTAGATCATTGCTATGAACTTTGGCTGATGGATTCATGATTGACACATGCATCCAAGGATGGTATGGGTCCAGACCCAATGCAGCATGGCAGGATCACCACATACGTACGCCAACAGCAGCAGTCACACGAGCAGAATCATCCAACTACTGATAAAACCGGGTCACTACCTCTATGGGACCCTGCTGCCATCATAAGAAAGGAATTTAGAGCACAAGGAAGAACAGCAGGATCAGTAAATAACGTCAAACTACATACAGAAACCTAGAATAATTTGACAAAGATAGCATTGATGAAAACAAGTGGATGCAACAAGGCAAATATGTCTTAATCAAGAACTAACAATCAGGAGAGAACCCCATGTCGACGGTTTAAATCAAGAACTGATCTTTCAGCTTCTAATGGCATGCAAATATGTCTTAACCAAAAGAATCTTATACAATATTCATAAATAAGGCTGCTACTTTGCCTGAGATGTCAAATTGATGGAAGTTATAATTTTCTTTACAAGAATATAACATGAAGTTAAAAGGAAAACGTGGTGACAGTAAAATTTAGCTGCTTAAATTTGAAGGAGATCACGTATAAAAGAGAGCCTCCAATCGTGTAGCAACAATTGGATCACCAGTTTCATGTAGGCACTATACAAAAGGTGGCTTCTTACTGATCCAACAAAGCCCCCATCGTCTTCTGAAAAGCGCCATCAAATATATACAAACAACAGATCTTATCACAACAAAGGGAACATTATAAATGCAAAAGTAAATTCGTTCTTAGAATCAAAATGATACCAAGTACTGTGGCAAGAGACTATGATCTATAAACAGACTAAGATTCCATACATTATTCCATTGGCCTTAGACTGATCTGGGGTCCACGTGGCAAGTAGGTTATCATGGAAGCAAAGGCACCTGTTGGTGACTTTTGTGATGGAACCACAAGCCGAGCTATACCAATATTAAGATAGAAAGACGGAAGCTTGATATGATAAAGATGTAAAATTGGACAAGAGATTATGTTAGTAATCCAAAAGGACCAAAAACTATACAAGAAAACTGGAGACTAATTGGTAGAAACGAAGTACGAGAAACCTAGAAGAGAACAGGAGATGCTCAGAAGACGAGAAACCTAGAAGAGAACAGGAGATGCTGAGATGAAGGAAGTGGTATAGTTTTGGTTATATAAGGGTGGGCAGGGGATGGGATTCAACGTCTGGGGCGCAGGTTTGAAGAAGCTCCAAGGAATTGTTCGCTGGATTTGAAACCCCCCCATCCATAAAAAGGGGGAAGCACGCTACAGTGTTAGTCTCAAATATATTACAAAGCTAGATTCAGAAACACTCACACAAGCCATGACTCGAGAAGAATCTTGGCATGGGCAATTACATTATCCACATAAGAGCATTGAGAGCTAAAAATCACACTATTCCGAGCTGGCCACAACGCCCAGAGAACCGCTACGGGAAGGAGTTCATGTTTGGGTCTTTGCTTTGCTAGATGAAGAGACTCCCAAAAATAATTCAAGCTTTGCAGATTCAACCATTCTTAATTAAGCTCAGTCCAAACAGATGAGATTCCACGGCTGAAGGAAAGATGTTCCAACATCTCAATCTCCACCTCATAAAGGGGGCACAGGCTTCCACTACACAAGGAGAAGGTCTATCCAACGCTAGGTAAGCACGCTTCACGGAGAACAGTTTATATTTCCATACCCAGTGATCTATACCTTCAGTAGGCAAATCAATGTCCCGCAAGGAGTCCAGAAGACAAGGGAGGTTTTCTATACGTTGGTCTGAAAGATCCACCATATGGAACGAGGGCATCCAAGTAACATCAATCAAGCAATCTAAGATGCTTGCCTCCTGGTCTGCCGCCAGAACAAAAAGACGCAGGATAAGTGTAGACAACATGCCACTATAGGAGCAACCAAAACCTACAACAGGGCGAAAAAATCATGGAACCCTGGAAGCAATGATGTAATCCCTTTCCAGAAAGCCGATGGAAAGAACGAAGGATAGACGGGCCCTGGGCCTGAACACCGTGTATATACATCGAATAAGTCTGCAACAAAGGTCTTTGCCTCTGCCCGAAATTGTGCTAACCCACTTCATAAGAAGAGCATCATCCACAACTTCTAGACAGGAGATATCGAAGCCCTATGCCAATTTTGGAAGGGTAAATGTCATCCAATCTACAAGATGGACTCATGAACTGTATGTGCCTGACTTGCTCCATAAAAATCTGCACATAGTTGCCTCCAACCGACGAATCCAAACAGGGGGGAGGTGTGAAGACATAATAAACACAAGAATTGACGAAGGAACAACCTTTATAAAACCAGGTGGCCCCTATGCCAATTTTGGAAGGGTAAATGTCATCCAATCTACAAGATGGACTCATGAACTGTATGTGCCTGACTTGCTCCATAAAAATCAGCACATAGTTGCCTCCAACCGACGAATCCAAACAGGGGGGAGGTGTGAAGACATAATAAACACAAGAATTGCCTTTATAAAACCAGGTGGCCCCTTCGTGAAAAGATGGTTGCCTTCCAGCCTTCTCTCCACACTAAAGGCAGCCAATCATATATTCTAAAGTCTACCGCTAATCAATGGTAAACCTCGGTAACGGATCAGCAAAGAGCCTCTTTCTGTACCCACATCCACACCACAAGCATGTGCTTCTAATTCTGCCATATTGAAAGCGATTGCCGAAGACTTGACAATGACTGAGAGCCAAGACCCTCTTTTTGTACCCTTTCGGTCGAATTTCGAGCCAATTTTTTATCATTTCGGTCATTTTTGTACCAGCCCCCCCCCCCCCCATTTCGGTCGAAATTCGTTAACCGAAACCAAAATTCGGTCAAATTTCACCGAAATTTGAGGCCTCGTTCAATGAGCATTGTGGGCATCCCTCTAGCTTCCCCTGGCCTCGTTCAATGAAGAAAAATGTGTCATATGTGTAATGTAAGAGAGGGATACTAATGTCATCCATAAAAAATCCTGCAGTGACACCATGATGTACCAACTGGTCGACCATACACAAGACATCAGCAGTGATAATAAATAACATCAAAGCTAAGGGACATCCATGTCTCACGTCCCGTGGTCGGAAGATCCCCCCCCCCCCAAAAAAAAGTTTTTTTTTGAAGTCTAACGGTTCGGGGAGACACGGCGTGGTGTTCGCCCCAGCACTTTATTAAAAAGAGAAGAGTATTTACAAGAAAAGAAACAAGAGGAGGAAAAGAAGGGGAAGAGACCGGATCCAAACGATCCCCAACATACAAGAAAGCGCAGGTTACAACATCGACCAGTCGCAAGCTAAACGGCCCGCGTGAGCCAACACATTTTCTTTGTAGAATCTCTGGCCCCTAAAAATTGTTGCGTTACGCCACAGCCCCCCCAAAAAAAGTTGACCAATCACTAGCATCAAATAAGTCGACAGTGCCACCTAAAGAAATCGCCAACCAACTGTGTCATATGCTTTGGAAAAGTCTACTTTCCAAAGAATACCTCACACGACACCTCTTCCAATCAGCAATGATCACCATGGTCATATGCACCGGCAATAGTGGATGATTTATGAAAAATATAACAATCGAACCAAAATTTCAATTGCATTTTTTTGGTATATATGACAATCGACTGAACCAAAATGAGAATTGAAAGATATGAAATTTCAGTTGCATTCTTTGGTAGATATGGCAATCAACAACTGAACCAAAATAATAAGTGATAGATATGACAGTAAGGATATGCACTTTATTGCATTTTTTCTTTGATTTCAAAATAGTAAAATTGGAGTCAAAATGAACCAGAATGCTATGTTTAGTAGTACAGGTTGCACGTCATGTACATAGAACAAAATTTTTACATTTACGGCTAGGAGATGGCACCTCGTAGGCATACTCGCACAGTGAAGAAGAGAGAGCAAGGAGAATAGAGCTGAGAAAGAGAGTTGACAGAAAGTTGTGAATGAAAAAGCAACGCCACAGTGAAGAGATTTGACATCCGAATGCAAGTGTTGACAAAGAGAGAGATAGAGAGAGGTCGCGATCAAAGCAACTTCAATAGAGAAAGCATCGACCGGAGGCATTGGAGTTGATGGTTCGATGATAGAAGGCACTGGAGGTGATGGTTCGATGATCGGAGGCGCAAGAGCCATAGGATTTTTCCGTTTCATTCGAGAATTTATGATAGAGGGGTAGGGACTTGGGGATCAGGGCTCCCATTTATCATGTGGGTTTTTTTAGGATTGGACTGGGGTTTAGGTCCCAAAACATATGTGGCTGCATATGTGGCTTATTCCCTTTTCCTACATTAAACGAGTATGGGTATGTGGTTCGTTAGAGAGACCGACTCCATATATGAGGCAGCATATGCGATCACCTGGCCACCTTTCTTAACATTGGCAACCCTATAGAGATAAGATGTACTCGCATCTCCTTCTTTAAGCCAAATATTACGCATCCACAGCTACCATTAAGTATTTTTCTTTTATCATCAGAAGTAATAATCTTCCATGTCGTCGCTCCTCCAAGTTCAACATCCATTGAATCTCTTATCATTTTCTAGCCCGTCATGTCTAGAAATTTCAACTTCTACCTCTACCGCAGAGTTCTAGCAGTTCTAATCTTCTCCTTGTACCTACAAAGTCTGACACGCAACAAAGTAAACTTATGCACCATACATGTGTCTACGAACCCTGAGCAAACAGTGGTGGACCAATGGCCATATACCAATTCTCTAAAACTCTCCTCCTGGATCTAGGCATGTTCAAACCTGAAGAAGCCCTGAAGAGTCCCAGACCAGAAGTGTATAGTATGTTCTGGACCACAGTATAGAAGAAGAGGTCGAAAAAAAAAGGCCTCAAGGAGCTCGCCAGATGCCAAGAATCTATCAATGCGTGACCAAGAGCCAGAACTTTCCATGTAAATCCAGTATCTGAGGGGATCAATCACCTCTAGTTCCAGATCGTCTAACAACCCCATGAAATCTGACGAACCAGGATCCGGATCACCACATGACCACGGACGGTCCGTGAAAAGCAATGTAACATACAAGTCTCCTTCAACAAACCGAGCCACACCAGGAAAGAGAGTTCTAGCCTCATGAAGATCAGCCCACAACCTCGATCTCAGTATCAATAAGCATGGTCTGGACACACAAGAGACCAACATGTATGATCCCCGATTTATCATTCTCAAGCAAAACATTCAAAAGACGTCCCTAGCCTGTAATATACAAGGGAACATAGAAGTATTCCACACCACAATAACTCCTCATGCACCCACATCATCAGTCGTCTTGAAGTATGAGAAAGACTCAAGGATTTGACACATTTTTAGTACTTTACCAGAAAGTCCTTTCTTAATTCTAATCACTCTCTCAAATCAATGTGGTTCCAAGAAAGGTTAAATATAGGACCCTTACCATAGTATCCATGTGTGAGGAGAGAGAGATAAGGACTCAAACATGCGTCCATGCACCCAAAAGTCCGGAACAAAAAATGCACTAGACTATCATAGCAAACCTAGACAAAGTCCTCGGTGACAAAAAAATGGTCAGTCTAGCCCAGATTCTATTATGTGAGCAGGTCTAAGCTGAAGACTCTCGTATAAGAAAAAGACATCACCCTCTCATGGTCTTGATTAAACTTCATGTCCTTTTTTTCACAGATTAGAGCGAGTCGACAACCATCATTAAATCAATATATGGAATGCTAAGTCCTTAATAAATCATGTAATCACAAGTATATGATGTAGTGGAATAAGGGAGGCCCAATGCAAAAAAAAGAGCAGTTTACATCATTTTAATGATTTTAAGATCGTGAAGATTTATTTTAAAAAACAACGTACGTAATTTTAATCTAAACAAAATTTTGGGAGTTCGAATTGAGCCTGATTGGATCCAATAAAACCTCTGAAATGTTTCCAAAAGTTCTAAAATAGTGGACCACAATTCCTATATCTCAAAAAATGTTTTTACATATTAATATTGTAAATAAAGAATTACAAAATTGGCCGTGAGATTAAAAGTTAACCACAACAAAGCAAAGTTTGAAAGCCTAATACAACTATGAAATTTTGGACAAGCCTTGTTGTACATGATCTTTATTCAATGTTTGTAAGTAAGACTGATATTTGACACTAGGTAAAACTAACAGAAATTTCAACAAACTGCCTTAAGATCGTGAAGATTTATTTTTAAAAACGACGTAAGTAATTTTAATCTAAACAAAATTTTGGGAGTTTGAATTGAGCGTGATTGGATCCAATAAAACCTATGAAATGTTTCCAAAAGTTCTAAAATAGTGGACCACAATTCCTATATCTCAAAAAATGTTTTTACATATTAATATTGTAAATAAAGAATTACAAAATTGGCCGTGAGATTAGAAGCTAACCACAACAAAGCAAAGTTTGAAAGCCTAATACAACTACGAAATTATGGACAAACCTTGTTGTACATGATCTTTATTCAATGTTTGTAAGTAAGACTGATATTTGACACTAGGTAAAACTGACAGAAATTTCAACAAACTGCCTTAATTAACAAATGTATCATAGATGCTGAGGATTCTACAAACAAGATGTTTCATGTTAAAGAAAAAAAGTAAACAACAAAGCATTTTCCCACAATAGGTAGGGTCAGCTACATGAATTCTTTACCTCCATTCAGATCTATCCCGGGTCATTCTCGGTCTTAGATCCAAATAACTAAGATCACTTAGGATAGTCTCATCCCAACACTTTTCTTAGGCCATCCAAGCCCTCTCTTAGCCGGCACAATATCTAAAATCTAGCATCTTCTAACTGGTGCATCAGTCGACCGCCTTGGCAAATGGTCAAACCATCATAAGCAATTTTCTCTCATCTTATCATCTATCGAAACTAACCAACTTTCCTTCTGCTCGCGTCATTCCGAATCCAATCTTTTTTTGCATACGATCACAAATCCACCTTAGCATTTTTCATTTCTACTATTGTCATTCATTGCACTATGGTTCACAAGCCAACATTTAGATCGATAGAGCATAACAGATCTGATGCATGCTGCTTTGCAACACTTCCTCTGATTTAAGAGGAAAACTATCTGGAGCCAAAAAGTAATTGAGTTTATATTTTTCACAAAAATGAAACTTGAATTTAAAAGCAAAAGGTAACAAAAAGAGTTCAATTTAGCTACTTAAATTTGAAAGAAGACACATAAAAAGGCATCCTCCAATCGTGTAGCAGGCATTGGATCATCAGTTTTATACAGCCACCGTGCAAAAGGTGGCCTGTTATTGATCAGACAAAACCCCCGTTGTCTGATGAATATGCGATAAAATGTATACAAACACCAGAGCTTATCAAAACGAAGGAAAAAAATTATAAATGCAATAATTTAACTCATAGAATTAAAGTGTGACAAGGTATTGTGGCAAGAGTATGATCTATGAACAGGCTAAGATCCCATGCAATCTTCCAATGGACTAAGCCTAATCTGGGCTTCACACAACGGACATGTGCCAAGGAAGCAATGGCACATGTTGCTGACTCTTGTGATGGAGTCACATGATCCATGCCAATATTAAGATAAAAAGATGGAAGCTTGATATAATGAAGATGTAAAATAGGATGAGAGTTTGTGCTAATCCAAATAGATCAAAAAAGAAGAAGAGATACATGGAGAAAGATTGGTATAAGTGGAGATGAAGTCTCGAAAGAGAGGATGAGATGTTGAGATAAGGCGGCTGTGGGATTTAGGTTATAAAGGAAATGGCAATGAATGTGATGCACCATGTACAGCCAGGAAGTGAAGTTCCTCAGCTTTGGTCATTGAATGGGGCCCTTTTTTAAAGATAATTTAAGTACAATTTTAATCAATGTATAGCATGCTAAGTTTTTAAAGTAACATATAATCAAATGTGTCTGATGCAGTGGGTTGAGGGAAGCTCAATGCCAACGAGAGAGCAAATTATATCATTTTAATGAATTCCAGATGAAAAGCTTTTGTTAGAAAAAATCAGTAAAAGTAAAATTTATCTCAAATTTTCGGAAGGTTGATCTCATCATGATTGGATAAAACCTCCCAAAATGCTTCCCAAAGTTGTAAATTAGTGGACAACAAATATTATAACTCAAACAATTTGCTGTTACATTTTAATATTGTATATAATCTGTTTCAACATCATGATTGGATAAAACCTCCCAAAATGCTTCCCAAAGTTGTGAATTAGTCGACAACAAATATTATAACTCAAACAATTTGCTGCTCCCCAAAATTTCTAAGTTGTCCACAACAGAGCAACTTTACAATGGATGACATTACATGTAATCGTGCAACAGCTTCATTATACATTATTACTTATCTTAAAAAATTAAAGGAATTCCTCCTAAACAGTTCCAATCCTAATCCTATGTCATTAACATTGCACTGATTTTTAATTATAAGATTTTGTTTATATATGCTCTTATGGCATACATACATAACTGGCTGTTCAAAATCAAAAGATATACAAGATTTAAAAAATCAATTAATGTGATATTCAAAATTTGATGATTTTCCAGCATTTTGTCCAGAGAAGATTCCGCTCTCTGAAAACCAAGGGACAACCTCATGATAAGGATTTCGATCACAACTGATTTTTCAGCTTCCAATGCGCTGCAAATGTCTTGAGGAGAAAATATGTATATGTATGTAAGACAAGCTACCTATCCTGTAACTGTAATTTAACACTGGATATCAAACTAATGGACATTTCTGTGAACTGTCTTTCTGAACAAATGTACCGCGTAAGCGAAAGCTTCTAAAGACAAATCATCAGAAAAATATCTAGAGCCAAAAAGAAATTAGAGATATATTTTTCACAAAATAAAACATGTAGTTAAAAGCAAAACATGATGAAAAAGAGCAAAATTTAACTGCTTAAATTTGAAGGAAGTCACACATAAAAGAGACAGACTCCAATCGTGTAGCAGCCATTGGATCACCAGTTTCATATAGGCATCGTGCAAAAGGTGGCTTGCTATCGATCCAACAAAGCCCCTGTTGTCTGATGAAAATGCCATCAAATATATACAAACACCACATGCAAAAATAAATTAATTCTTAGAATCAAACTGTGACCAGGTATCGTGACAAGAGTCTATGATCTAAGAATAGACTTAGATTACAGGCAACCTTCCATTAGCCTTATCCAGATCTAGGCTCCCCGCGGCAGACAGGCTACCATGGAAGCAGGGGCACCTGTTGCTAACTATTGTGATGGAGTCCCAAGCCACCTATACCAGTATTAATATAGAAATATGGATGTTCGGTACAAAGAAGATGTAAAATAGGAGAAGAGATCATATTGGTAATCCACAAAGATCAATAACACAAGAAATCTAAAGAAAGATTGGTAAAAGTGAACACAAAGAGAAGCCTCGGACGAGGGGAGGAGATGCACCGTGAGATTTCTAAGTTGCCCACAACAGGGAAACGTTACAAGGGCTAAAATATTATGTAATTATACAAGGGCTATACTATACAGTATCATTTATGATCGAAACTAAAAGAAACTCTTCCTCTAAATAGCTCAAAATCAAAATCTTACACTGTAGGAAGAATAAAAGAAACTCTTCCTCCAGATAGCTCAAAATCAAAATCTTAGACTGTAGGAAGAATAAAAGAAAGTCTTCCTCTGGAAAGCTCAAAATCAAAATCTTAGACTGTAGGGAGAATAAAAGAAACTCTTCCTCTAAATAGCTCAAAATCAAAATATTAAACTGTAGGAAGAATAGAATCAAATCTTAAACTATAGGAAGAATAGAATCAAATATCATTGAAGAGAACCTAGGGCTCTCTTATATAGGAGAAAAGCCATAAGTTAATTACATAAGAGGTACATGAAGGAAATAGAAATAAGAAATAAACACAAAGAGATACAAATATCTCAACACTCCCCCCTCAAGCTCGAGCATATATGTCTCTCATGATCAGCTTGAAATATCTCAGAAATGGACCTCTACCAAGGGCTTTGGTGAATATATCAGCAGTCTGATTTCTAGTAGAAACATGAGAAGTGGATATGAGACCCTTCTTGATCATGTCTCTAGTATAGTGGCAATCTACCTCTAATCCTCTAAATGCTTGATCAGTTCATGGAATGCATGATTACTGTCAATAAACAGATCTGCTTGATTATCACATAAAAGCTGCATGAGAAGAAGTACCTCAATAACAAGATCAATCAAGACCGATCTAACCCACATCAACTCTGTGCTCCCTTGACCTATGGCTCTGTACTCAAACTCTACACTGGATCTAGCAACCACTATCTGCTTCTTGCTTTTCCATGACATGAGTGAGCTCCCAAAAAAATAGCAAAACCAGAAGTAGACATCATGTCACCAGGGCATCCTGCATAATCTGCATATGCACAAGTTGTCACCTCAAGAGATGTACCTCTGTTGAATAAAAGACCAGTACATGGTGAAGTCTTCAAATATCTCAGACTCATATAAACAACATACACATGAACCATCTTGCGATGCTCCACTAACTGGCTCACCTTACTTACATCAAAGGATATGTCGGGCACGATGATAGTAACATAAAGGAGCTTCCCAACACACCCCATGTATCTCCTCTAGTCTACCTCCTCAGTATCAATATCATATAATCTCATGCTCGGATCCATAGGGGTAGTAGCAGGCTTGCACCTTGTCATCCATGTCTCAAGTATAAGATCAGTCGCAAACTTCCTCCAAGTCATCACAAGACCACTATGGTTCCTGGTGAACTCTAATCCAAGTAACAAAGACTATCAAGATCCTTAGTCACAAAATGTTGACCTAGGAATTACTTCGTAGCCTGAATGTCCTACTCATCATCACCTGTGACAATAATATCATTAACATAAACCAGAATGGCAATTGTACCTCTCTGTGCCCTCTGAATAAAAAGCGAATGACCTGTAGTGGACCATGCAAACCCCCGATGCTCTATCAACTTTGATAGATTATGATATCAAGCTCTAAGACTCAGTTTCAGGGCGTAAATCGTCTTGTGGAGCCTACACACCTTCTGAGACTCCCCCTAAGCAGCAAACCCTAGTGGTTGCTGCAAAGGTTTTAAATTTCGATTTCGATTTTGTTTCGATATGTTGACAAAATAAAATAATTTCAAAATTTCGTTAAATTTCCGCTAATTCCGACCAAAATCAACCTAGATTTGTGGAGGAAGGGTATAGAATGAGATTTCGATTTCAATTTTGGTAGGGTGTCAAAACCAAAATTTCGCCAAAAATTCACGAAATTTGAAACCATGGTTGTTGCATATATACCCCCTCATTTGATCTTCATATAGAAACGCATTCTTTACATCAAGTTGGTAAAGAAGCCAGTCCCGACTCAAACCAAATGATAGCAGAATGCGCAATGTCGAATGCCTAGCAACTAGAGAGAAGGTATCATGATCATTGTTTCAATTTTAAAGAAATTTTGCCGAAATTTCAGTTTCGACAAGGAACCAAAACTTCGAGCGAAATGGCGATATGAGGGTAGTTTCCTATCATTTCTTCACAAATGGTGGTCGACATGGGCAAAATTTTGTTGAAATTTCGACAAAGTATCGTATTGACATGGTATCGATACGATATCCGAAACCCATATCTAAACCATTGATCATGATAGTCAACCTCAAAAGTCTGGATGAACCCACGTGATACAAGCCTTGTCCTTTAGCGATCAACACTGGCATCTGCTCGTTGCTAGATCGTAAAGATCCAAATACAACCCGTAACAAAGGTAGGAAGAAGAGTAAAAACAGCACTCCATGTACCACGAGACTGCAAAGTAGTCACCATGGCCTCAAATTTCAGCGAAATTCGGTCGAATTTCCGTGGAATATCGATATCCAGTCGAAATCGAAATTCGACCGAAATGACCAAAATATCCGAAATATGGAGGTCCTAGTACAAAAAATGACCGAAATGACTGAAATTCCGGTCGAAATTCCACCGAAATTCCACCGAAATTCTGTTTTGGTCATACCGAAATGGTGACCGAAACCGACATTTAGGGCCTTGGTAGTCATCTCCTCTATGGCAAGTCACTAGCTACTATCATGTACGGCGTCTTGGTATGTTCGTGGAACAGTGACAACAGACAGACCCATGACAAACCTCATGTACTCCTATGAAAGATGATCTAAGGAAACATGAGCAGCTAGGGGATAAGTGGTACAGTTACGACATGCCTTCCTCAAGGCAATAGGTACATTAAGATCATCGACCTCCCGGTTCTCTGATATCAACTCCTCCTGTAGAGTATCATGTGGTACAAACACATCAGCAGTGCCACTAGAAGAAAAAATGTGATTAGTACATGCCCGAGGCGTGCTGGATGATGGGAAGGCGGATGAGCAGAGGGGCGAGCAGAGGACTTGTAAATGCAAAACCATGACAAGAACTACGTCAGGGTAGACGGAGGTAAAGGGTTAGAGGGGTGGTAATGGAGATGATTGTGACACAACATGAGGTGGAGATGATGGAGATAACGGAGGAGGTGGAACAAAGACATCCTCCCCCGAGTTGGAGTTAGACAACATGTCACTTGTAAGAGAGAAATACATAATAGACTCAAAAAATGTGACATCATCACTCACATAATACTTTCTCCCTATAGGGTCAAACACTTATACTTCTTTAGGTACGAGAATAACCAACGAACACACATTTTACATTTTGGAGAGAGCTTGTCACGATCAAGAGTAAAAGTGTCGACAGATGCCACAGAACCAAAGACCTTGGGAGTAAGGGAGAATAGATCCTCGGGAAATGCAATCTAGAAAGGAACCTTTTCTCCAATGACAGAGGAAGACATGTAGGTCACTAAGTAGCATGAAGTGAGAAGCGCATCCCCCCAGAGCGAATGAGGAGCTCGACTCTGAATTAAAAGAGTCAACTAGATATCAAGAAGATAACAATGTTTATGTTCAGCAACACCATACTACTGCACTTGGCCTCAAATTTCAGCGAAATTCAGTCGAATTTCTGTCGAATATCGATATCCTGTCGAAATCGAAAGTCGACTGAAATGGTTGAAATGACCGAAATATGGGGGGCCCTAGTACAAAAATGAACGAAATGGTCGAAATTTCGATCAAATTTCAACCGAAATTTCGTTTCGGTCAAACACTAAAATGGTGACCGAAACCGAGATTTAAGGTCTTGCTAGTTGCTCCTGCGAAGTGTAAGCACAAGAAGTCTGATGGACAACACCAAGAGACCTAAGAAAGTTAGACAACTATAAAGTGGAGAATTCCAAGGATCGGTGCGAATAAACTTCACGTTAACAGAAAAATGTTCATAATGTTAAAAAGAAACGATTTAATAGAATAACCAACTTCGAACTTATTCTGCAACAAAAAAACCCAAGATAATCTAGAAAAATTATCCACATCGACCATACAGAATCGATGTCCCTAATGATAGGGAACATGACTAGGATCCCAATGTCAAAATGAAATAACTCAAACAATTGACTATTGTGACAACTCTGACGACTCGGAAAAGAAGAACGGTGGTGCTTCCCAAGCTGACATGCTTCACACTCCAAGGTTATACGAGTAGAGATCTGAGGTAGAACATGACACGGCTTCTACAGTGGAAGGTGACCAAAGCGAAGATGCAACATGAAAGGAGAAATTGATCCAGATGGAATGGTAACAGCACCAGTACAAGGTGGATGGACCAGTCTGTAAAGTCATCTCTGCTCACGACCACATCCAATCACATTGCCCGTAAGTATGTTCAGAAACATGAGAGAAGATGGGTCAAATATGACATGGTAATGCAAATCTTTCGTAATCTGACTAGCAGACAAAAGATTCATCTCCAACCCTGGAGCATGTAAGGCATTCTGCATACCCATCGCGGGGGCTAGGGCAATCTCCCCCAAAACAAAAATCGGTAGATGAACCCCATTTGCAATCACCACCATTCTACCAAGCGGGATAGATCTGTAAGTACTAAACCGAGCCCGATCCCCACACATATGATGAGATGCTTCGGAGTCCATGATCCAATCAGTCAAATCTGAAATGCTACAACTAGTAAGTGCATAAGCAATACCTGACGAACTCGTAGAATCTCTGGCAGTAGTTACAACATATGAAGATCCAGTAGCTGAGATAGACGGTATAATCATCATGTCTCTCAATCTAAAGACAATATCATCAAGTCTCGCATCATGAGTAGCCGAAGTAGTCTCTGTCTGCTCAACTACATGGGCAGACACAGGATACTCCTGCTTTAAATAGCATGTCTCCTCCGAATGACCTTGACGGTGGCAGTGTGAGCATGAGCCACGCAGACGTCCTCCTCGTCCATGGGATCCTCGTCTGCGAAACTTTGAAGTACACCCTCTATCGCGAGAAGCTGCCATCACAGAGAGAGTTAGGGTTGTAGTAGGAGATGAAGTAGTGATTCTGCTAAGCCTATTCTACACCACCTCCATTGGTGATATCGACTCTCCAGTAAGCAGTTGAGTATGTGTTGCATCCTATTCAGAGCCAAGGGATGACAAAAAGACTCATGTCATCGTTGCATTCCGGTATGCATGTTACAGCTCAATGCTAGTAGTAATGGGCAAAAAGCTATGAACACTCAAACATGCCTCGAAGATGAGAGAAGTGGGCATGAAGAGGCCGACGATCTAGTTTGGTCGAGAATATATCAAACTGCATCTGGAGGATTTTGCTCTTCTTGGCTAGCTCATATGTGTTAGCTAGGATATCCAGCATAGCCTTGGTTGTGGATTGATTAATGATGTCATTGGCAATCTCTATGGTGAGCGTCCTGGAGAGCCAAATCCGTGCATAGACATCATCTTGCTTTCATTAAGCATTAGCCCCAATCTTGTCCGTCGGTTCGGAATCAGTCAAAATGTGCTCTTTTTATGGCATTGCATAAGGGTGTGAAACTGCATGGACCACAACTCATAGCTGGTCACATCCATCTTTATGATGGGAGTCGGACCCTTGAAGGCACCGGATAACAAAAATATATCACCCTTATTCTTTGACATGATGAAAAATGCTGAAGATCCAGACCGAAAGTGGGACATAGACTACTCTTAGCAAGTCTACACAATGGTATGAAGGAATGGTAATATGTGTAGACTCATACAACCACCCTCTTCAATCCTTGGTGTAGACCGTCGAAAAACGTGATTTATATATCTGAAATCACAGTTTCCGATCAAAATCAGACCGTATAAGCCTACAGAGGCATACCGACAACAGTCTACAGGACGTGGGACACCCAACAAGGGAGCGACGAGAAACAGGGCCACAAGAAGGGATCTACCGATGGGAGGGGTGACCAACAGAGGGGGCTACATGCGGCAAGTGGCGACCTGCAGGGGGCGTTGCAGTCGACGGTGGCAGGGGCACTGCAAGCTGAGGGGCTAGGCAGCGGGTAGGGTTACGGTTTTTGGTGAGATACGGGAATCCTTGTCTAGGACCATTACTCAGATACCATGTTGGAAGAATAGAATCGCATATCATTGAAGAGACACTCACACTCTCTTATATAGGAGAATATCCCTAGGTTAATTACATAAGAGGCACATGAAGGAAATACAAATGAGAAATAAATATAAAGAGATACAAATATCTCAACATAGATCATTCAAATTACATTGATTTTTTACTATTAAATTCAATTAATATATGCTTTTCATGACATCATTATATGAGATGTCATGTTGTTCAAAATCTAAGTATATACAGATTTTAAAAAAATGGAACTAATGTGATATTATTTTTTTTTATTTTCCAACATTTTACCAAGAACACATTAATCTTTCTGACAATCAGGAGACAGCCTCAAGATGAAGATTTCAACAAAGAATTGAAGGTTCGGCCTCCAATGGTGCGTAAATATATGTCATGATCGAGTCAATCTTTTATGCAATGTTTGTAAGTGTCCTGAAATTTAACAATGGATGTCAAGCCAATGGGCATTTTCAGGAACTCTGTATGAACAAATGTACAACAGAAGCAAAATCTCCTACAGATATTTAAGAGGAAAATATAACCGAAGCTACATCTTAGACAAAAAGATAACAGGAAGGTAAAAGCAAAACATGATGAAAAAGAGTAAAATTTAGCTGCTTAAATTTGAAGGAAATCACACATAAAAGAGAGCCTCCACTTGTGTAGCAGTCATTGGATCACCAGTTTCATGTAGGCACCGTGCAAAAGGTGGCTTTAATTGATCCAACAAAGCCCCCGTTGTCTGATAAAAATGCCATCAAATATAAACAAACACCAGACTTTATACAATAAAGGAATTTTTTTATAAATGTAAACTAAATTAACTCTTAGAATCAAAATAATACCAGTTGTTGTGGCAAGAGACTATATCTATGAAACAGACTTAGATTCCATGCAATATTCCATTAGCCTTAGCTTGAACTGGGCTCCAAACCGCCGACAGGTTGCAATGGAGACAACTCAGACAAGGGAACTATCTGTCGACTCTTGCGATGGAGCGACAGGCCGATCTATGCCGGTATGAAGATTGAAAGATGAAAGCTTGAAATAATGAAGATGAAAAATAAAATGAGGGATTATGTTGGTAAGCCAAAAACTTCAAAAACATGATGTGAAGTCTGGTAAAAGATAGGTAAAAATGGAGAAAAGGAGAAGTCTCGTGCAAGAGGAGATGATGAGATGAAGCCGTGGTAGGGTTTTGGGTTATTTAGGGGAGGAAAGGGACGGGATGCCACGTGTAGAGCAAGGAAGCTAAAAAGTTCATCGGGTTCGGTCACTGGAATTGACCTTTTTAATTACTTTAAGTTATTATCATTTTCATCAATATATTGCTGTACAAGTTTTTAAAGTATCTTAAAATCACATGAGTCTGATTCGGCAGACCATGAGAAGTTCAGTGCCAATATGTGAGCAATTTACATCATTTTAATGATTTTAAGATAACTTACTTTAATAAGAAAGTAAAATTAATCTCAACAAACTTTTGGAAAGATAATTTGAGCATGATTAGATCCAACAAAACCTCCCAAATGCTTCCCAAATTTTAAACTAATCGATCACAATTCTTATACTTAAACTAATGGATCACAATTCCCAAATAAAGTATTCAAAGTAGGAGGCGCAACTCGAGATTTGAGATTTCTAATTTGCCCATAACAAAGCAACTTTACAATGGATAACATAATTGTGTAAATTATTAAAAAGTGGGAGAAGACTTCACCATTTTTTTATGCAAGGTCTTTACTATGCGCTATTATTTATTTTATAAACTAAAAGAACTCTTCCACAAGACAGTTCAAAATCATGATCTTAGGGCATCCACATTGCAGTGATTTTTTACTTTAAGATTTTATTTATTTTTGAGGAAAGAGTGTGTGACATCAAGGAGACGCCCATCCATAAACTTTAAGATTTCAGTTATACGCATTTATGGCAAGGTTGCATGAGATAAAAACTTGGTTGTTCAATATCTAATGATATACAAGCTAAAGAATAATATTAATGTGATTTCATTTTTTTATGATTTTTCAACATTTTGACTAGAGCACGTTCAACAATCTGACAATCAGGAGACAACCTCACGCTGGCATTTCAATCAAGAAATGATCTTGCAGCTTACAATGGCGTGCAAATATGACTTTATCAAAACAAACTTTTATGCAATGATTGTAAGTAAGACCGTTATATGTCCTGAGATTTAACATTAAATGAGAAACTAAAGGAACTTACATTTTTCACAAAAATATAAAATGAAGTTAAAAGCAAAAAATGTGGTGAAAAAGAGCAAATTTTAACTGCTTAAATTTGAAGGAAATCATACATAAAGGAGAAAGCCTCCAATCAAGCGGCAGCCATTTGATCACCAGTTTCATATAGGCACCGTGCAAAAGGTAGTGTGTTATCGATCCAACAAAGCCCCCATTGTCTGATGAAAATGCCAACATATATATAAACACCTGGTCTTATCAATTATCACTGCAAAGGAAAAATTATGTGAAAAAAATAAAGTAATTCATAAAATCAAAGTGTAACCAGGTATTGTGGCAAGAGAATTGATCTACGAACAGATTTAGATCCCATGCAAATTTCTGTTGGCCAGTGTTCACGAAAGCGGTCTGTGCGGCCGCATATGTGTATGCGGTGCCCTCAGCGCACCGCTTTCCTGAAGCCCCGCATTATGCGCCCTGTGCGCTTATGCGGACCGCATATGCGGGCTGTGCGGCCGCTTATGCGGTCTGTGCGGCCGCATATATGTATTTTTTATTTTTTGTATTTTTTAAATTTGTGCCACATTTTTATTGTGTTATTTATGCAATGTTTTTTCTTGCTTTAGCATGTATGCCAACCAAGTATTCCATGACCATTTAAATCCATCATCAAAGTAGTTGTACTGCGAGATTGGAGTAAACACACAAGGAAGAAAAAGAATAATATACTAATAATTTAGCAAACTAATTTAGTCAACTAATAGCTATTATGAATGCAATATATTATATGTAAAGTTTGGTACTTTTAATGGAGGATAGGTTATAAATATAACGATAGAGATAAATGACATTATATTCAATAATAGAGGCATTTTGTGCGCTAACTTTTTATTTTGTTGATTGTTGTCAATAATTTTGTGTTAATCGTTCTATTGAAGTATTGATATTTGATTGATAGAGATTGTTTTGAACTCTATATGAAAGTTATTTTTCTTAGATCTTCTATTGGACCACAATTATACGTAAATTTAGTTCTGTTGTAGTCACTTTTGTTTATATTTATTTATTTTTAAATAAAAAATTAGGAAACCGCATAGAACCGCATATACCCCGCATATGCCCCCGCATACTGCTTAAGCGCTATTCAATGACCTGTCCGAACGCATACGCATACCGCTTTCCTGAACCTTGCTGTTGGCAATAACCAGATCGGGTTCCACGCAGCAGGCAGGTTGCCATGGAAGGAATGGCACTCGTTGCTGACTCGTGTCGTGTGATGGAGCCACATGCCGATCTATACTAATATTAAGAGAGAAAGTCGGGAACTCGGTATAAGGAAGATGTAATATGAGGCAGGAGATTATGTTGAATCCACAAAAATCAAGAACAAGACTAGAAATCTGGAGAAAGATTGGTAGAAGTGGATATGAGGAGAAGCCTCGGAAGAGGGGAGGAGATGCTGACATAGAGGTGGTGGTAGGGATTTAAATTATATAGAGAAGGGCAAGGGATGGGATACCATATCTAGGGCCAAGATGCGAAGAAGCCCCTTGATTTTAGCCATTAGATCGGGCCCTTTTTATGAGAAAAAGAGGGAAATGCGCGAAGGTGTCTGCCAACTTTAAGATCAGGCCCTTTTTCAATACTTTATTTTATTGTTATTGTTTTAACCAATATATAACATGTTGAATTTTTTTCAAGTATCGTATAAGAGCTGAGTAGGCTCGATGCCGATAAGAAAGCAATTCACAGTATTTTAAAGATTTTAAGAGATTAACTTCTATTAAAAACACTATAAAAGTAAATGTCATCTCAACAAACTTTTTACGTGGGTGACTTGAGAATGATTGGATCCAATACAACCTCCCATACGCTTCCTAAAATTCTAAACAAGTAGACCACAATTCTTATAACTCAAAAACTGATTATTGTTACAATTTAATATTATATATATATATATAGTGTTTTAACCTTAGTGATGCTCCTCAAGATTTCTAAGTTGCCCACTCAAAAAAACATTGCAACGGCTAGCATAATTACACAATTATACAAGGGCTAAATTATACAGCATTATCTTTGAAACTAAAAGAAACTCTTTCACTACATAGTTCGAAATCAAAATCTTAGATCAGACACATTACAATGGTTTTTTACTTTAAAATTTCATTTCTATATGATTTCATGGCATGGTTACATGAGAAAAAAATATGGTTGTTCAAAATCTAAATATATACAAGCTAAAAACTCAAATTAATGCGATAGTGAATTTTGATGATTTTCCAGCATTTTGCCTAGATCTCATTAAGCTTGCTAACAATCGGGAGACAACTTCATGCTGACAATTTCAATCAAGAATTTGATGTGTCAGCTTCCAATGGTGTGTAAATAAGGCTTAATCGAGACAATCTTTTATGCAAAGTTCGTAAATAAGACTGACTCATGCTGACGATTTCAATAAAGAATTTGATGTTTCAGCATCCAGTGGTGTGTGAATATATGTCCTGATTGAGACAATCGTTTATGCAATTGTTTGTAAATAAGGCTGCTGCCCTGAGATTTATCACTAGATGTCAAACTGATGGAAGCTATATTTTCACAAAAATATAACATGAAGTTAAACGCAAAACATGATGGAAAAGAGTAAAATTTAACTGCTTAAATTTCAAGGAAATGACACAACAAGAGACAACCTTCAATCGTGTAGCAGCCAGTGGATCACCAGTTTTATATAGGCACCGTGCAAAAGGATGCTTGTTATTAATCCAACAAAGCCCCCGTTGTCTGATGAAAATGCCATCAAATATATACAAACACCGAATCTTATCCCAACAAAGGAAAAAAGTTATAAAAAAATGAATTCATTATTAGAATCAAAATGTGATCAGGTATTGTGGCAAGAGACTACGACCTATGAACAGACTTGGATTCCATATGATCTACCATTGGCCTTAGCCTGATGCGAGCTCAAGGCGGCGAACAGGTTGCCAGGGAAGCAAGGGCAGCTGTTGCCTACTCTTGTGACGGAGCTGCATGCCGAAATGTCATCAATAAGATAGAAAGATGGAAGTTTGGTATGATGAAAATGTAAAAGATGACTTTGGAAGTTTGATCGGCACATAATTGGATCAAATAAAACCCTCCCAAATGCTTCCAAAACTCTAAACTAGGGAACCACAATTTCATAACTCAAGAAAATGTACATTTTAGTATAATATAAAAAATGTTTCAAGTCGGTGATGTGCCGCGAGATTTCTAAGTTGCCCACAAACTAGTCAGGCAACCAACCCCCCTCCCACTAGGCTAAACAGACCGACTAAAAAACCTAGTCATCTATATTTTGCAAGCTTGCAAGCAATGTTGTTAAAAGCAAGAGGCGCTCCAAGGCGCTAGGGGGTGCAAAACGCCCGAGGCATTAGACGCTCCCTAGATGCTTGCCTGAGAAAAGCAAGGCGCCATATATAAAAATAAATAAATTATGCACGAGTCTATGTAATATATGCACATACACACACGTGTATGTATGTATAATTGTAAATATATGTATTTATAACTTATTTCAATCTATGACCAATCCAATATATTTATGGGTGTGTTTACATGCACATATATAAATGTGTACGCGTACTTGTGTGTGTGTAGTTGTAAATATACGTGTATATAGCTTATATTTCAATTTAAAACCAATCCAACATATTTGTGGGTGTGTTTATAAGCGTGTATATAAATGTGTGCATGTACATGTCTATGTCTATGTATGTGTATGTATATCAAGGTTCAAGAAAGCGGTATGCGTATGCGTTCGGACAGGTCACTGAATAGCGCTTAAGCGGTATGCGGGGGCATATGCGGGGTATATGCGGTTCTACGCGGTTTCCTAATTTTTTATTTAAAAATAAATAAATATATACAAAAGTGATTACAATAGAACTAAATTTACGTATAATTGTGGTCCAATAGAAGATCTAAGAAAAATAACTTTCATATAGAGTTCAAAACTACCTCTATCAATCAAATATCAATACTTCAATAGAACGATTAACACAAAATAATTGACAACAATCAACAAAATAAAAAGTTAACGCACAAAATGCCTCTATTGTTGAATATAATGTCATTTATCTCTGTCATTATATTTATAACTGATCCTCAATTAAAAGTACCAAACTTTACATATAATATATTGCATTCATAATAACTATTGGTCGATTAAATTAGTTTGCTAAATTATTAGTATATTATTCTTTTTCTTGTGTGTTTACTCCAATCTCGCAGTACAACTACTTTGATGATGGATTTAAATGGTCATGGAATGCTTGGTTGGCATACATGCTAAAGCAAGAAAAAACATGGCATAAATAACACAATAAAAATGTAACACAAATTTTAAAAATAAAAAAATAAAAAATATGTATATGCGGCCGCACAGACCGCATATGCGGCCGCACAGCCCGCATATGCGGCCCGCATAAGCGCACAGGGCGCATAATGCGGGGCTTCAGAAAAGCGGTGCGCTGA
Organism: Ottelia alismoides; assembly: GCA_037367405.1. Classification (NCBI taxonomy): domain Eukaryota; kingdom Viridiplantae; phylum Streptophyta; class Magnoliopsida; order Alismatales; family Hydrocharitaceae; genus Ottelia; species Ottelia alismoides. The sequence continues at coordinate 1,427,730 of JAZKJV010003352.1, read as the reverse complement.
GGGCACCGCATACGCATATGCGGCCGCATATGCGGCCGCACAGACCGCTTTCGTGAACACTGATGTATATGCTATCACCAAATTATATTTTGCGATCAATCCACTATTTATTAATATGTGTATGTATAGTGTACGCATGTACTTGCATATGTATGTATATGTATTAAATATTTGTGTTTGTGTGTATTTGTATGTATGTGTATCTGCATGCGTATATATTTGCATACATGTGAATGTGTTTATGTATAAGTATACGTACATGCTTATGTATACATGTGTCTTTTGTCTATTTATATGTATATATATGTATTTATAATACTTCAAGCTAATATATATAGAGAAGAATATATACTTTTTAGTCAAAAAGTATATGTAATATTTAGAACTAAGACATGAATGTACATGTATACATATATGAAATAGAAGTGTGTGTAAATTACATATACATGTGTGTGCATATGTATAAGTATGTGTGTTAATGATACTTAGAACTAATATATATCTAATATAAAAATCTAAACATGTATAAAAATCACACAAAGTAGGCAAAAAGCCTTACTTTTGCCTTAGGCGCTCAAGGCGAGCGCCTAGAGCATCAAGCCAGGCGCTCGCCTGAGCGGCGCCTGAGGCAAAACGCCTCGCCTGGAAGGAGGCCAGGCGCTAGGGCCTTGCCTCGCCTGGGAGTCTAGGCGAGCGCCCGGAGGGCTTTTGACAACACTGCTTGCAAGGGCTTACATATTTATGCAAGGGCATTATTATACATTAATATTAATCTTAGGAAGCTAAAAGAAATTATTCCACCACATTGCACACTTAAATATTGGTCTTTCACCACTAGACTATACATTCTTCTTTCAAAATCTTAATCTTAGGCCATGCACATTGCATTGATTTTCTACTTTAAGATTTCACTTATACTTGAGTTTATGATACAGTTACATGAGATAATAACTTAGTTGTTCAAAAACTAAGGATAAAGACATTTACAAAACAAATTAATGTGATTCAAATTTTCAAGATTTTCCAACCTTTTGTCTAGAGCACAATCAACTCTGACAGTCAGGAGACCTCATTCTAATGATTTCAATAACATTAATCTTCAGCTTCAAATGGCATGAAAGTATATTTCTTACTCAAAACAAAATTTTTGCAATGTTAGTAATTAGACTGCAACTTATCCTACACTCAACACTAGATGTCAAACTAAGGGACTTTTCGGGAACTACCTTTCTAAACAAATGCACCACAGAAGAAAAAGCTTCTACAGACAAAAGGTGTAATATTATTTGCAAAATAAAACAAGAAGTTAGAAGCAAAAGGCGGTGAAAAGGAGTAAAATTTAACTGCTTAAATTTGAAGGAAATCAAGCAAAAAAAAACACCCTCCAATCGTGTAGCAGATACTAGATCACCAGTTTCATATAGGCACCTTGCAACATGTGGCTTGTTATTGATCCAATCAAGTCCCCGTTGTTGGATGAAAATGCCATCAAATATATAAAAACACCAGATCTTAATACAACAAAGGAAAAATTGTATAGATGCAAAAATAAATTAATTCTTAGAATCAAAATGTGATATCAATTTTGGAAATAGACTACGATCTATGAACTGACATAAATTCCATGCAGTCTTCCATTAATCTTACCCTAGTCGAGGCTCAATGCAGCAAATGGGTTTCCATGGAAGCAAGGGCCCCTGCTGCTGATTCTTGTGATGGAGCCACATGCCGAGATATGTCAATGTTAAAATAGAAAGACGGAAGCTAAATATGATGAAAATGTAAAAGAGGACAACATATTATGTTCAAAATACAAAAATATCAAAAACAAGACGAGAAATCTAGAGAAAGAATGATAGAAGTGGAGGCGAGGAGAAGTCTAAAAAGAGATCGGGAGATGCAGATATGGAGATGGCGGTAGGTTTTTGGGTTATATATGGGATGGCAAGGGATGTGATGCAATGTGTAGGGCCAGGATGTGAAGAAGTTCCTTGAGTTAGGTCACTGGATTGTGCTCATTTTTATTAGTGTTATTATCATTTTAATCAATAATGCTAAGTTTTTTAAAGCAACACATACAATCACAACTCACAAGTGTCTGATGCAGTGAGCTGGGGGAAGATCAATGCCCGCGAGCGTACACCATTTTAACTATTTTAAGATGATGAACTTTTATTAAAGAAATTCAATAGAAGTGAATTAATCTTAAAAAAACCTTTTGGGGTTGACTTGAGAATGATCGGATCAAATAAACCTTCCCAAATGCTTCCCAAAGTTCTAAACTAGTGGACCACAATCTTATAACTTGAAAAAATATTGTTGCATTTTAATTTTATATATAAAGTGTTTCAACAAGCGCCAACATAATTTTGAGTAACCATGCAAGGGCCTTATTGTATGTAACCATTTATCTTTGGAAATATAAAATACTCTTAATTGAAGCAATTTTTATGCAATGTTAGTTGGAAAGACCGCTATGTGACATGAGATTTAATAATAGATGTCAAGGGAAGACCACTACGTGACATGAAATTTAACAATAGATGTCAAACTGATGGACATTTCTGGGAACGAGCTTAGCAAATGTACCACAGAGGCAAAAGCTTCTACAAACTGTAGCCTTAAATTTCAGTGAAATTCTATGAAATTTCTCTTTTCGGACTTTAGCGAAACAAATCCGAAATTTAAGGCTTTCTACGGACAAACGATGGTTTTCATGAGATCTTGAGTCAAAAAGCAATTGAAGTTGAAACACACAAATATAATATGAAGCTAAAAGCAAAAGGTAATGAAAAGAGTAATATTTAGCTGCATAAATTTGAAGGAAATCACACGTAAAAGAGGCAGCCTCCAATCATGTAGCAGCCATTAGATCATTAGGTTCATATAGGCATCGTGCAAAAAGTGTCATGTTATAGAACCAACAAAGCCCCCGTTGTCTGATGAAAATGCCATCAAATATACAAACACCAGATCTTATCCAAAATAAATAAAAAATTATAAATGCAATAAGAATCAAAATGTGAACAGGTATAGTGACAAAAAAATATAATCTATAAACAGACTTAGAGTCCATGCCATCATCTTCCATTGGACTTTAGCCTGATCTGGGTTCAACGCAATATTCACACTGCAATGGCACCTGCTGCTGACTCGTGATCAGAGGCAAATTGAAATAATCTATAAACAGACTTAGAATTTATGTAAACGACTTGTTCTAGATGGAAGGTATAAGAGTCTCTATTTCTGAAAAAGATGGAATGACATATTAAAGGGATATAGTGATGAATATACATATTTTTTATTTTCCAAAAAAAATTGGGCAAAATGGGACGGGAGCAACCCGTTGGCTGCCCCCAGGGAGCAGCCCAATTTTCCATAATTTATTATCATTTTAATCATTATATGGATATGCTAAATTTTTAAAGTATAATATAATCACATGATACTTAAAGCAAGCCAAACTCAATCTTTGTGGCTAACCAAAACCTAAGGATTGGTAGCCGAGCAAACCAAACTCAATCCATGATTGACATGGATGCAACCAAGAATGTCCGGGCACAGTCCTGATACAACATGGCTAGGTCGCTGAATACATGTGCAGACAATAGTAGCCGGACGAGCAGAATCATACAACTCAAGATATTGGTAGCCGGGCAAACCAAACTCAATCCATGATTGACATGGATGCAACCAAGAATGTCTGGGCACAGTCCTGATACAACATGGCTAGGTTGTTGCATACTTGTGCAGTCAATAGTAGCCGGACGAGCAGAATCATCCAACTCAAGATAAGAATCCAACACACTACTGATATGGAGTAATACTGCTGCCATTTTAGGAAGAAAGAAATCCCGGCACAAATAAAAACAGCAAGATAGATAAATAAAAACGGACTACACAAAAACTAAAAATAATGCGACAAAGCAAGGACGATGAAAAGAAGTAGATGTGGCTTCTCCAATTGAAAGGTAATCATCCCAAAACCATAAGAAAGCAATGACATATAGGCACTGTGCAAAAAGTGGTGTGTTATTGATCAAAATAAAGTCAGAAGACATAGCACAACAAATAGTGATGTGAAACACATCTTGCAAAAAGATCCAATGTTTGGAACGCAAGTGCACAGTTACTGTTGCAAGGAATTGTCATATATGAAAGCGGCTTACATTGAATTCAATCTTCAGCTGGCCTTTCTCTGATTCGGGCTCGACGCAGCGGACAGGTTGCTATGAAAGCAGGGCACCCACTGGTCTCTTCTAGATTAAAAAACAGAGACAAAAAAAGGCTCCAGATGAATAAGTAACATTAGACGAAGTTATGCTGTTAACCAATAACATTCAAACTAATACGAGATAGGAAGTTTAGTAGAAAGTGGACAAGATGAAATTTTTAGAGCAAACTCTTTCGTACTTATAAATAAATTTTGGGGCGAACACGACTGAGTCTATCCCCCTGTTTTTGGACCTCAAAAAAATGAGAGATGGAGAGTGGTGGGATTTGGAGTTATGATGATATGCAATGTATGAAGTAACTAATAGCCTCCTGAATACACCCATTCTATCTCTAATAAGTGTATATTTCCATATTGTTTATTGATAAAAAAGCTAGAATATTGGTTTCCAATGTGTTGCAGTTTTAATAAATTTCCATGAATTCCTTATCATGGTGTATACCTTTTCAGACGGACGGAACCATATCAATATCAAAAATGAGTCCCTTGACTAAAATAAATCACTGAGAAAGGAACGAAAAGCAGGAGAAAGAAATCATGTAATCCAACTCCTGTTAACAAGGCATATTAAAGCTCTTATGCAGAATGATTCTCCCCTTCTATTGGACAAACACCTATACAGTGAAAGTCCTTTTAAAAAACCGATTCTCCCCTTCTAGGATATTGTTTCGTACTAACCTAGCCACAAAATGGTACTGCACTTTTAGAGCTTAATCAAAAGAGCACTCTAAAAAAGTTGTTAAGAAATGGTGCTGATGTGATTAGATGATTCTAAAAAAATCGGAATCAATTACTTCATGGAACATTACAAGCCACCGCCTATCAATAATGAAATGAGAAAATTGTAATAGCAATGTCAATAAGAATGCTTAAAAGAGCTTGCTTTAAAGCTGCGTATAAGGATAGGAAAAAGGAAATTGTCACAATCAACAAAATAGTGAAGAAGGAAGCAAAGAAAGCTGTAAGCGAACCCAAGTCGAAAGCTTATGAAGTTTTGTACAAAAAACTTGACTCGAAGGAGGGCCAGAAGGATATATTCAGATTGGTCAAAGCAAGAGAAAGAAAGTCCATATATCTTTCTGCAGGAAGGACATGTGTCTGTTACTCAAAAGAGTATAGAGACTACATGGGAGCAATATTTCCATAAGTTTTTCAGTGGGGAAGGGAATAAAGAGATTACTTTGTGAGATCTTGCCGGTAGTGAATGTTACCTGAATCGTGCAAGATGTAGATTGATACAGAGGAAGAAAGTAGAAGAGGTTTTTAAGGTAACGAAACCTGGGAAAGAGGTATGACCTGATGACATTCCTATAGAAGTTTGAAGAGTTCTCGGTGAACGGGCTTTGACTTAGCTCACAAGTTTATTAAATGTTATTAGGCAAAACAAGAGAATGCTTGAAGAACGGAGGAGAAGCATTGTAACGTCTATTATAAGAATAAAGGAGACATTCATAATTGTTTGAAATATGGAGATATCAAACTAATGAGTCATCCGATGAAAATTTCGAAACGTGTGATTGAAAGAAGGTTAAGGCAAATTTCCAAAGTAACTGAAAACCAATTCGAATTCATGTCAAGCCACTGAACTATTCAAGTTATCCACTTGTTCAGGAGAACAATGGATATCCATAGAGCTAAAAATAAAAACTTCCAAATGATTTTTTATTGATTTGGAGAAAGCTTATGATTCAGTCCCAAATGAGATTTTGTGGAGAGTTTTTGGATAAAAGACAAGTACTTGTCCTATACATTGACCTTATAAAGGATATGTATGACGGGTCTTCATCTTGTATAAGGATTCGATATGGGAAGACTGGTTATTTTAACATTGGCATCGATCTGCATCAAGGTTCAGCTTTGAGTACATTCTTTATACTTTGATTATGGACGAGTTGACTAGCTACATTCAGGATGAGATACATTGGTGTATGTTGTCGCTGGTAATATTGTGTTGATTGATGAGATAAGAGAAGGAGTACATGAGAAGCTGGAGGTTAGGCGACATTCCTTAGAGATTAAAGAATTTCTTATAAGTATGGCTAAGAGTGAATATGTGTAGTGCACGTCTGATGGAAACAACTATAAAGGACTCAATATGAAGATTGGAGATGATAACATTCAAAAGTAAGCTTCTTTTAGATGCACGAGGACTATTGTGCAACAAGATGGAAAAATTGATGGAGATGTTACTCGTAAAATAAATGCAGGAGGAACCTCTATTGATCTCTGTGATAAGAAAATCCCTTGGAAAGTCAAAGGAAAATATTACACAGCAGTGGTGAGACCTGATATACTCTAGTGATCATAATGTTGGCACGTGAACCATAGACATGTTCAAAGAATAATAGTAGAAGAAATAAAAATGCTAAGGTAGATGTGTGGTAACACATGAAAAGATCATATTTTGAATGCGATCAGAAGGAAATTTGGTGTGGGTCTGATAAAGGATAAGATGAGAGAAAATCGCTTAAGATAGTTTAGCCATTTGCAAAGGAGGTTGGTTGATGCAACAATTGGAAAATGTGAAATTTAGGATGTTGAGTTGGTTAAGAGAGGGCGAGGAGGGCCCAAGAAGTATTGAAATGAGACTATCCAAAGATTTAAGTTATTTGGATTTAAGCCTACGAATGACCCAAAATAGATATGAATGGAGACAAAAAAGCTATGTAGTCGACCCTAGTCGGCCGTTAGTCAGTCCACCCGACTAATCGGCCGACTTTAACAACCTTTTTTATTTTTTTTAGTTTTTCACTTTTTTTAAAGCAACCATATTCTATTATGCTCAATGTTATATTTAAAGTCAATTACATCTTTTGTTTCATCATGATGTCATATAAAATGTACAAATATATGTGTGTATATAAGAATATATGTATAAAAATGATTTCTATATTTAAAATAATTAAAAAATTCAAAATCGACTAATAACCAACTGATTTTGATTAGTCGATCGACTGCCGATTAATCCTTAGTAGGTGACCCCGCCGACCGAGTACCAACTATCGCTTTCTGCAACCTTGTTAGAAATTGAGGATCACCTGCGGTCTTAGCAGCTTGAGTTTAAATATTATTAGGCCTTGAGTTCAAAATCAATAAATCGATATGTCAATTTTCCTCGAATCGTAATGCAAGATTAGACCTAAGCCAAAGCAAATGGCATATCATAGAAGTACATTTGCCCCTACTGATTAGCAAGAGGAAAGGATTATGAAGGAGATAGTGCACCTGCCATCACTAAACGTGGTTAGATTGGTTGATAGTGAAGATGTTGTGAAACCTGAGTTCACATGGTCACAACATTCCAAGCAAGTTACATATTGAAAAACTCGCAAAGGATGCATATGAATCATAAAAGATGGAACTCATTAGTCACTACTAGAAAAGTTGGGCTTGAGCTTTTCTATTATAGGCGATCTAGGTTCATATGTGCAAATTGTTAGAGCTAACATTCCTCAATTACAATTGATTTAAAGATGGAAATGTGTTAAAGGCCTCTTTTTTTGAAAATGCATGGTTGCCTAGAATAGTGAAGTTATCAATGTTACACAAGCTTTTAAAAAAGAAAATCATTGTTGCAATATTCGATCGAATGGACCGAATATTCGGCCGAATATTCTTATTCTGTGGGATAACCGAATAGAATATTGTCATTCGATCAATAATCAGTCCAACCCTAATATTCCCGAATATTCTGGTATTCGGTCGAATACTCGACCGACTATTGCAACGAACTCCTGATTTTTTATATTTTTAATTTTTTATAGGTTCTATTTATCCCGACATCACCACAAATGTTAAGCTTTCATATATGTAACTTGTTGGTTGATAACAATTATCTTAGACTCTTGTTGACTGATGACTATATGTGTATAAATATATAAGAATATATATAAGATCATTATTATATTTAAATTAATAAAAATACATAACTGAATTATTCTAAATATTCTTCCGGATACCGAATATTCCCAATGACCCCTCCAACTAAATACCAAATACCGACTTATGAAATACTGAAGAAAACAGGATTATCATATAAGGTATGTCTATCCACCATGTATTAAAATCCGGTTAAGATTTGAAGTCAATCAAATACCTTCAGTTCCACGCAGAATACAAGCGAGACACATGCCATCTAGCTCTGCATTCTCTACATGCAGCCTCTCAGGCCCAAACACCCATCTTGTTACAAAAGAAGAAACTTCAAAACGCTATCTTCTTTGTAAAACTGGGTAACATATATCAGTGTTCACGAAAGCGGCCCGTGCGGCCGCTTATGCGGCCGCATATGCGTATGCGGTGCCCTCAGCGCACCGCTTTCCTGAAGCCCCCCATTATGCGCCCTGTGCGCTTATGCGGGCCGCATATGCGGGCTATGCGGCCGCATATGCGGTCTGTGCGGCCGCATACACATTTTTTTATTTATTTTTTATTTTTTTTATTTGTGCCATGTTTTGTTGGGTTGTTTATGCCATGTTATCCTTACTTTTGATGCATGCTAACCAAGCATTACATGATTATTTGAATCCATCATTAAAGTAGTTGTACTTCGAGATTGGAGTAAACACGCAAGGAAGAAAAAGAATAATATACTAATAATTTTGCAAACTAATTTAGTCAATTAATAGTTATTATGAATGTAATATATTATATGTAAAGTTTGGTACTTTTGATGGAGGATCAATTATAAATATAACGACAGAGATAAATGACATTATATTCAACAATAGAGGCATTTTGTGCGCTAACTTTTTTATTTTGTTGATTGTTATCAATTATTTTTTGTGCTAACCGTTCTAGTGAAGTATTGATATCTATATGAAAGTTATTTTTCTTAGATCTTCTGTTGGACCACAATTATACATAAGTTTGGTTCTGTTGTAGTTACTTTTGTATATATTTATTTATTTTTAAATAAAAAATTAGGAAACCGCGTAGAACCGCATATACCCCGCATATGCCCCCGCATACCGCTTAAGCGCTATTCAGTGACCTGTCCGAACGCATACGCATACCGCTTTCCTGAACCTTGACATATATGACAACGGAACATCTCCATGTATTCAGGCGATGGCTTTATTTTCTGCACCGCGAGTCAACAAAGTGCACCTTGAGTACGAGGAATAAATATTTTAATCATTTTTTCAAGAACATGGCCAGATAATTGATTCTTAATACACAATATGCCAGAGATTATGGATGCTCAAGCAATTTAGCTACAAACCTACCTGCTTTTATGCATATGCAAAATCAAAAATAGTCCACAAATTCTTACATTTTTTGTGTATTACTTAAGTTCATAGCCCTAGTTGTCTTTACTTGTGCAGTCATTTGTCATAAATATGTAGTCGTTGCATATGAAACTGATGACAATGATATCGGCATAGTTTACATGAGTGTTTAAGCCATTTCCAATTGAACACAAAGCAAAAGCAATAAGCTTTGAATCCCAAAAGCCGTCGCAACTCCTCCTGAATATTGAATCCTAATTTACTAGACACTGATTTATTGAATATGCGATCCAATAGATGATGGAATTAAATGCAGGAATCAAACCAGCAAGAAGAAAAAATAGGGAAAATTACCAGGAAAATTCCGATGATGCTGGACATCTCATAATTTAGATAATTAGTATGTAAAAAAAGGATAGCAATTGGTAAACGACGAAATGGCAATACCATTTATGCGAATCAACATCCTCATATGAACAAGGAAATCTCAACCGTATGCATCCTCCATTGAAGATGGGATCACAGAAGCTTCAATGTGATCTTCATCGATTAGGCAGCAGCAACTTTAGCATCATCTGAGCACTCACCGATCAAATTTCCGAGATTTTTCATGTTGTCTTTGAATCTAGAGCTGTGAAGCCCGTGAGTCTTGCAGTCCCAAACAATCCGTGACAAGTCGTCCTGAGGGGCACCAAGATCATCACGTTTCACAGACTTGAACAGCTTACAGAAGAACTGGGGATCTTGCAACTTCACATACTCCCTCAGCACCCTTTCGTGGTCCGGCATCCAGTTAATCGGAAAAGGGGAGTAATCACAAGACGGGATCAGCGACATATGCGAGAACTGAACACCATCAATCGCATCGACAAGCCCCATCCTCAGGAGATCAGAAAATTGGGGAACATCGCTCCCCGAGCTCTCTATCAAAGGCTTGCTAAGATCCCGTGACGCCATCTTATAGACCTTGGCACGTGACTTCAACCTGTACCTTGCAGCGTAGAGCTTTGCCAGTGAGCTCCTGATCACATAGGCGCAGAACCCAACAATCTTCTTGCGATTATCCGCATACCGGTACCACTCAGCCATCGCCTCTAGGAACTTGTTCATCTGGGCATTGGTATGAGCCTGACCGGAGTAAAACATAGCGACGCACGGCAATGGCTCAGGGTCTCGATCCCCCTTAAGGAGACCAAGCTTACGGAACTGTGTGATACACCGCTCTAAGCTCGCGGTCACAGAGAGCAACGTCCCCACGCCCTTCTCGTTCACGATCTTCCCACCCGTTCCGGTGTACCGCAAGGTCGGATATATCACCCGCCGGCAGATTAAGTGATCGAGGAACCGCACGCCCCGCGAGACGTGCTCAATCTCGACACTCGAATTCGTGAGCTTGACTCCGTACCTCACCTCACAGAATTCGATCAATTCCCGACGGATCTTCACGGCATCCTCCCGGGGCCCGCGAATGCCAATCAGCACATGCGTACCATACCGCACAAAATCCATACTCCGTGTCTGATCCCGGTTCCGTCCTCCAGATGGAACAAACTCGGGCCAGGACGGATTATGGCAGACCGGATCGAGCTTCAATGGCCGGGAGTACGACTCGATTTGTTCTTCCAACCACAAGTCCAATTCGTGGAGGCATATGTTGGTAATCAGTGGGCTGAGGATCCCGCAGCGGCCAATACTGGGGACCGTCGCAGCCTCCTCGGGTGCGAAGCTGTCAAACACGCGGAGCCAATAAGGATCGGGTTTGGGCTCGTCTTCGCGAATCACCCGTTTCCTTCTCGTCATCCGCATGACCTTCCGCTTCAATCTCTTTCTCCGCAATTCCCCTTTTTCTCCGTGGCATTCTGTCGTCTCCGGTGGGATGGGGCTCCTAGCCACGGCGGATCGTATCAAGTTGAGGACTTTCCGGTCGGTGACGACCTTGCGGACGCAGGAGGTGACGGTGGAGGAGTCTAATTGTGCGGAGACGGCCGTGAGGTCGGCTTTGAGGAACCACAGGAAGGCAGCGAAGCGGGAGCGGATGGTGCGGAGGACGGTGCGTGGGGAGCGGCCGGGGCGGAAGGCGTGGGAGCGTGGGGAGAAGCGGGGCTCGAAGAGGGGCTCGAGAAGGAGGAGGAGGAGCTGCTGGATGACGAGATCCTGAAAGGGAGGAGAGCGGGCGGCGATGTAGTCGGCGGCGCGCTTCTTGGATGCGGAGAGGGAGGCGTAGGGGTCGAAGGGGGAGCGGAGGAGGATGGCGGAGGGGGCGGAGGCCCAGCGGAAGGAGGATGAGAGGAGGGAGTGGCGGAGGAGGAGGAGGGAAGGGGGAGGTGGGGATGGTTGGAGGGAGGTTCGGGGGCAGGAGAGGAGGTAGGCGAGGGACCAGAGGGAGGGGTTCTTGAGGAAGCCGAGGAGGTTCGAGTGGGGGGAGTGGGGGCGGGAGAAGGAGCGGATCCAGAGGGAGGTGATGGTCGGGATAGGATCGGAGGAGGTGACGGTGGGTTGGGGGCGCCAGGTGGAGAGGAGACGGGATCTGGAAGGGAAGAGGAGTTTTAGGGTTTGAGGAGGCATTGGGAGAGGAGGGTGAGGATTCGGGAATGCATAAATATAAATTAGTGTAAATTACAATTTGGATCGTCACATACATATAGATTCAACCTTAAAATGGATCCTTATATTTATTATAGTCCCAGTATCAGTATCGTTAGCGTAATGAATTTTTTGGAGTTGATGATGAATATGCGTTTATTTAAAAGTTGAAATCCAAATTTCCATTCCTTTCCTAGCAAGGATACATTCGTCATGAACCCTAAAATTTCCATTTCCTAACTGGTCTTGAGACCTGAATCATTACAATCTAAAGATAGGGACTCATTCTGAGATCTGACCCATAGATGAGGACCCAAATTGTAATTTACCCTATAAATTATATACGCCTACAAAACTATCCAAAAAATAATCAAATCTAAGATGGATCCAACATGGCAATTATATTCCACATGTCATCTAATGTGGCAGTCATACTCCATCTAGCATCCAACGTAGCATCAATCAAGTCTTTTAAGATTTCATTTTTTATCTCTATATGAGGAGTAAGTGGGCACCCTCACATACTATTTGGTAGTAGGATATTGTGAACAAGTGGTTACTATGGTGTATGGTGCGAGCAAGTGTGGTTGCCTGACGAGCGACAATGGTGGTCGTGGAGGTGGTGATAGTGGTAAGTGAGAAGAAAGGAGAAGGTTGTGATGGTGGTGACAAGTTGACTCGGAGACATGCTATCAAAATAAGCTAATAGAATAACAAGTCTCATAAGATAGAAATGCCATCAAAATGAATTGATAATATGGTATATGTGAGTGAGTGTGTGTTGAAGACCTTCCATAAAAATGATATAAAATGTGGCACGTCCCTAACTCGTGACATATTAGCCCAATGACTTGCAATGAATTCAAGTTAAACATGTGGAACATTCTTAAGCTTATACCAGGTTAACCAATGATCCGACAGAGTACAACAAAGTTGAATCGAATATTTGATATGACGGCTTTCGTATATTGTCGTATCATACACATGATGCTAAAAGTTTAATGCAATAATCATCAACACAAGTACAGTGAGACATGACTGCTGAAGTGCCATGCCATGTATATGTAAGTTTCGGCGTGCCTTTTTATCTGTGAGAACCATTTTCCTTATATATAATATTGGAGAATCGTTTGGCATATATGAATAGAGATGCAACTGGAATGGTTTTGTTGTGTTGAGATATAGTTCGGAAAGAAGGTCGAGGTTAGCAAAAGAGGTATCGAGAGGCGAAGGTGGTTCTCGATCGAGATTAGTTGACACATATGTATGATTTTTTTTAGAGCATGAGAGGAGTGAATATAGATCGTAAGGTATCACTGATAACGAATAACTCGGATTTTTTCTTCTCAACTCCCATCCCTAGTTCCCAACCCCACCTTCCCTCCCTACAATCGTTTTCTCTCCCCATAGCCCTTCAGGAAAAAGGTCGTGACTCCCCTCTTGCATGTTTCCTTCAAATGACCAATAACTCCACCATCCTCTTCATCTCGCCAACAGCTCACCTCCCTCGATTTTGTCCGTACTCCTTCCAGGCTCCGCCTCCCTTGCATCTTTATTGCCGCAACTTCTAATCTGACATCTTCACTCTGAAGCGAATGTTGTCTTCAATGGACGTACAATGTTCTCGATTAATAAGCAATGAGAAATATAGAGCTAGGAGGGCAGGGGCTTGACCCCTCTCATCTATGAAATGTCATTGTTTTTAAGTTATTCAAGTTATATGTTTCAACAGTAATTACACAAGTTCTATGCTAAAGGCCCTTCAGAATTTTGAGACTCGCTAAAACTAGAGTGAGAAACTATGATCTAATTTTATCTTTTCTATCGCATAAAGATGTAGACCTCCGTTCTTATAGATATAATGCAATAAAATGAGCTTTTGATGACACCATTATGAAACCCATAACTACATCATTTGTTATAAAATAATATAATAATGAATATTGTCATTGCAAATCATGACTTGTAGTTAAAATTAATGGCAAATGATATATTATTTGCTATATTATTAGCACAATTCATATAGCAACGATTATTCAGTGCATGCATCATTATAATTTAGCTTATATGTTGTATTTTTCTACAACGATCAGTATATACTTTGATGGAAAAATACAAATTATAATCATTATTATATGAAATGTTGCTAGCAATATGGCAATAAATATTGTAAGTATAACTCATGATTTTGCTACAAGTTGTATTAGTTTTATATTTAACATCGGACAATAGAGTGATAAATCATAAATATATGTCATTGTACTCATTTTGTTGTAGAGGTAGTGAGTCTCTCTTTCTATATCAAATCTTTTTCAAATCACATACCTTTGTTTTCCATCTACCATATGTTCACATGAAAAGTTGAAAATATCTCATTTTGAAATTTAAAATTTAATTAGAGTTTGATTTGCCTATGTAATCAAAATACTAAGCAAGGAGATGTTTTAAAGTGGTCCTTAGTCGTAGGATTGTGTAAAACGACATGTTCCATTTCAATTTCATACTAATGGAAGTTACATAAAAATTGATGGGAGACGGGCAACAAGCTGCGCCGCCAATCCCTTTTGAATGGCAAATCCAATCCTTCGAAATACAACATTCATAGACTTAGGAACCATAACATTGCTATGCATGATTTTTTGAATCCTCTTAAGGAGCTCCACTGCTTCACTTGCCAAGAACCCAAATGTATCAAAACCAAAGGGGATGAATACATGTTGATTGTCAATGCATGCCTTCTCATGCTTAGCCACTTTAGCTAAGACAACTTTTTGTGCAGCGCATCCCGCAACAAAATCACTCTTTATCGGACCTACCAATGGAGAAACTCCAGTCAAATCAACACATGCATGCTTTCCTCCAACCCATCCAAATATCAATTGTGTAAACAAATTTGAAATTTAGTTGGATAAAGTAGTTCCATACTTCTGAGAAAAATATTTTTTTTCTTTCAACAACAAGTTCTTCCTTATAACTAATCAGATTAGATAAATCAAATCAATTCTGTATTTTATATACATTATATGTGTTGCATGCAATAACAACAACATTTTTAGTTTATACCATGTGAAATGAAAACATGTAAATAAATAACAATAAACAAAGAGCTTTAATTTGATTTTTTAATGGAAATGACCACCATGGAACTTGTTCCATGCAAGATAAAAATTCAAAACAAACTGCTTTGTATCAAGGAACCCAACAAATCATGTCAACTCGATTTTGATTTTAAGTTTGTCAAAATTAATTATTTTATAGTTTGGTGCAAGAATTTTGTGTGAAGATCGAAATAATCCAATTTTACATAATCCTCTAAGATTATTCTAAATATCTACACTTGTATTTTATGAATAAACTCTATTATTTTGTCTGTGTTATATGGTGCCATAAGATTATATGTCATATGAATGAATCATGTCCACATTTTCACAAGTGATGTATAAATAATATTTCATATTATAAATTATAATAAAAGATATAATGAAAATAAATTGTATGTTGCCTCTCATTGGCATACACTTTATAGCTAATTATTATCTCATTTTTATGCTTTCGATATTTTTTGCTTTGTTTTCTATATTTATCTTTATGTTTAGATATCTATAGTAATAATGTAAGCGAATTTACTTAATTGCGCATATGAATATAAGTTTGATCTAGCTTTCCCCTCTTTCAGATTTTTCTTTCGTTTATGATTTTTCTCCCTCAACAATTTTTTATATATGTTAGTTATAGGGAACTAATATGAAATGTGTTCTGCATCTAACTTGTATAAATTCCTTTCAAGATAAATTATATATTTAAGACTTCTATGATTGCTATGGATCTTAAACTTTTCTCCATAGAGGTAATGCCGTCAATTTTTTAGAACAAAAACTACTGCAACTACTTCTAAATGATATTTTTCTCACGTAGTTTTTGTTTTGAGAGGCATAAGCAATGACTTTTTTACTGTGCATAATACTATATACAAGTCTAACACATGATGTATACGTGTGATCACAAGATGTTTAGTGTATTTGCTTTAATTATTGCAAACTTCTTTCGCACTTGTTTACCCTAAAAATGTTAGATTTGTTTCAGTGAGCTTCACCAATGTTAATGATATCTTTGAGAAAATTTTATGTGAATCACCAACAATCTTTGTCAAGCCAAGAAAAATGTTAATCTATAAATTATTCTCGACCAACTTCAATTCATCACATCTTACACTTAGCTTAAATCCATTGCAATGGCATCCTTGTAAATGACATGACAAAGGAAAATGAGATCGTGAGTATTCATTATCCACGCCCACCTTTTTCATTCACAGTAATCAATGACCCTCTCTTTTTTTACAAGGTGGATGACTTCCATGTTGAGAAAACATTAGGGCACAAGAATCTCTTACCAACACATCATGTATCTTGATTCTTCGACTTCAACATGTGCCATTCTAAAAAGAGCTTTCGAAATTGACGGTGGTTCTCGGAATAACATCAATGGAGAAATCAACCTCTCTAAGAGGAGTAATCCCCAAAGTTTGTCTAATGAGACATCAACAAAATCTTGAATAACATCTGCATCTTCAAGATGTATTGAGATGACTATGTACTAATAACACATGTTAATAGTTCATTTGCTTTTCATTTACACGTATTCCCTTGTCATACTTTTCCAACTCTTAGGATTTTATCGCACACTCTTCGACCATCTTATTCACGTGTCAAATGTATGAGATTTCTTATTTCTTGACATCCTTGGCATTCGTAAAGATTTAACACTCAGTAAAATGTTCAATAAATTTGCTCCAATTATGGTCAATGCCTCATAAAAGTGGTTTTTTCTTACATTAAATCCACAATCCTTTTGCATTACCTCTTATTGCTAATGCTTAGCTTTTTTGGCTCATGCTCTCCCCTTGGAGAAAAAAAATCTTCAAGAAAGTCTAATTACATCATTGCCATCAAGTCTAACAATTATCATCGTATTTTCATGGCAATTCGATAGTTCCATGATGTCTCACAATATCCTTTAACCTTGTTTCCAAGATAAGGAGACATCTCATTTAAAACCCAAAAGGTCAACTAATTGCTACATGCACTCAACTTCCATCCTTCATATCTAAGTCTTAGATTGTTGTAGTTTTTGATAAATTATACCGAAGCTAGCTCCATAACATACTGTGAGCATGAATCCGAGACATCATCGAGGAAAACTAACCCTAATAACATATTGGTTCCATTGGTAACCAACACAAAATGTTCATGCTGAGTTGCAAAATAGTAATCTCCACCTCTGTACCACATTCTCATATTTGTGGGTGTTTCATGTGGGACTATATTTGAGGCATTGTAAATATCCCTATCAAATAAGGTCCTCAAAAATGAAATGTATCGTTATAGATCCCTAAACATGGGTAGGTATCAAACAAGGTTCTCAAAAACAAAATGTATCATAATAAGTCCCCACATATGAGGTTGGTATCAAACAAGGTTCCAAGTATTTCCATTCTCATTGATATCTACCCTATATTCGGGACCTTATTTGATACCATCCCCATATCAACCTCATGTTTGAGGACTTACTATAATACATTTTGTTTGGGACCTTATTTGATGTCTACCCCTTATTTGGGGACCTATTATGATACATTTCATTTTCTGAAACCTTGTTTGATAGATGACCTGCATTTGAGGATCTATTATGTATTTTACTCTTTTATTATATCTTGATTTTGCTTGTAATATCTTTTTGTTGGCCGTTATAATAACAATATTGTTCAATTTCTTCCTCCTTTACTTTTCATACATACTAAAATAACTTCTTTCTCAAGTTCATGTATTCACTTTGCTACAATGAACATATTATGACAATAGCATTAGCTGCCACATTGGTTGCCGAAGAGAAAAGATGATGAACCTATAGAGGATAGATGATATCAAATTTAAGACTTATGATCATGCACAATTCAACATTTACAACTTTCAAAATGATATGGACATTCTTGAAGATGAACTATACAAAAGTCAAGAGTTATTGTCACTGGTTCATACACATTCTATCTACATTCTTATTTGTACTTGTATGATCATTTTCAAAGGAAATCAATTAATTACTTCTAGAAAATGTCAATCAATAATGTACATTATGACTACAAATATCTTGTATGCAATCATACAAATCCATCGCACCACTGCGAGGCACGGACCAAGCTACTAGCATGTCTCTATATTTACTAAAGTTGGATACCTTTACCGATGCTTTAGTCACTTCACGTTCTCTTTCAACCTTCATTGCAACCAAAATCGTACTATAGTGGCATTTTTTTCTTTCAAAACCCGTTACTAAATCAACCGCTGTTAAATATATAACAACGATATCACTTGTTGCGATTTTTTTACTTGAAATTAGCGACGAATATAATATCATTAGCATGGCCCATGTAGTGATGCTTATCTTTTGTTATTTTTTAAAAATTAATTAATTATCACTAAATTTTAAACTAAAAATTTAGCTGTGATTAGTTGACTTTAAAAATAACAACGGATAAGTGCCACTGTATGGTCCTTCACTATTGATATAGTAGCGGTCGTTGATTTCAAGTATAAAGATAATTTCGCAATGAATAATATCGTCGATATATATTTAACAGTGACATATTTTGAAAAAAGTTCTTGTATACCCTAATTTTGTTGCAGTGCTCCCTCCTTCGTTTTTTGGTAGGGGTGCACATGGATCATGTTTTTGCTCAATACATGTACAATCCACATCTAATGGATTTTTTATTTTTCTAATCCCAACACAATCTATTGAACATGCAAATCCAATCCACCAGATTATGGAATAGATCGGATCAGAATTGGATTTTTAATACTCATATATTATCACCTCATAAGCTATGATTAAATCTGTAGCACGATAGACCTTGATATTTGAATCATGATTCTAAAATTGATAGTATGGGTAAATGTAAATAAAACGATAGTTAATTTTTTGGGAAAAATATGCTCATTGTGATTTTAGTACGAACAACCATTAAATAACTAAATATAAAATGACATACTTGTACACCGTAGAAAATGAAAAACATCACGTTGACTTTGAATAAAACTGCAAGTCTGTGATATCAAATAAGAATTACAACTAACATGCAACTAACGTGCTTGGCTGCATGGTGCAAAAGAGAGGGTCGTGCATGAGGGAGGTTTGGGATGAGGACTGCGCATGACTGCACAGTGGGAGAGGGAGGCACCTGAGATGCTTGGTTGTGTGTACGCGAGGGATGTATGAGGGAGCCGAGGACGAGATCTGGTTATGCATGTGCAAGGGAGATCTAGCTATGTATGTGCGCGACTAGAGATGATGACCATGCGACTGAGGATGAAGATGACAATCGATTGGGGATGAGGTCTTGCTGCTTGTATGAGGAAGGCATAGTTTCATGTGCACATGGAGATATGGCTGCGCATGCACACGACTAGGGACGAGGACTTCAACTGGCGGAGTTATGTGCAACCAAGGGTGGGTATTTCGCTTGGAAGGGCTTGAAGGGGGTTTAGATTTAGGTTTGTTTAAAGAAGGGTGATTCATTTGGACTAAGTTATTTTGATATAAGCTTGAGAATGGCCCAAGATAGATCTGAGGCAAAAGGCTTTTGTTGCTGCTGGTGGTGTTTGGTTTGAAAGACTGGTAGGGTCCGGAAGGCATTGCGGGGTAAGTTTACTTTTTTTTTAAAAACAATAGCTGGGGTGGGTAAAGGTAGGGGTGTAGACGGGTCGAATAAAATCCGTAATCCGATCCAATCCGATGTTATCGGATTGGTTTGGTTTTATCATTCTAATGGATCAGATCGTATTAGAATTTTGGAATCCGTTAAAGTATAGATTGGATTGGATCTTTACTAAAATTCGATCTGATCCAATCCATTAATCCGTTAACATGAGCGTACATATGTAGATACATACATAAATGCATACATGCGTACAAACTTGCACACACATATAAATATAGTATCTATGTACACCTATTTCGAATTCCCTGCAAGGACATAATCAATATCATTCATGTCATTTTCCCATATCAATCTTGTACACAAGTCCTTTAAATATTAGCTCTTCTTCTCTCTTAAAAGGCAAATGTTAACTTCAAAATAATAAAGTATGAGAATAACTCGTAAAATTATAACCCATGTTCAATTATTCCCCTCACAATTCCCTCTCTATTATTTCACTATTGATCGCCGATATCAGTCATAATTCTCTCTCAGTCTATTTTCGATTATGCTCCTCCTGCATATTGTTATTCCTCTATAGCACAACACCTCCATCCCCTTCCTCGCGATGTCGCCGCTTCTCTCAAACAAAATAATCCCCTCCCACGTCATACCATTCGACCTCTCTATGCTTCCACTCTTTTGATCTTTGCTAAAAAAATAGATTTGGGACAATTGCCCAGTAATTTGTTAGATATTTTTCATCCTTTTGCTTTTTTTCTTTTACTTGTTCTAACTTGCAATCTTATTTTATGGATGAAATTGGATCATTTGCATAATCAAATGTGTCACATCCATCTAAGAAGAAATATGCATTACTTCAATACTTTTTAATTTTAATTTGATATAATTTTTTATTTGTATTTTTCGTAGAATTTGCATATTTTTACTATATATAATCTTATAAATAAACTCATTTACAAGTTCACTTTAAATGAGAGACATGATGCATAACTACTAGCTATATTTAAGTAACTTTTGTCTTGCATACTCAATCGAGTATGAATGTGCTATGATAATATATTATAGAACCTTGAAGGATGCTCTTGCAAGTGGTTGGGATTTGGTTTATCTTAACATTTTAAGTTAATCATGGACTTCATCAATGTTCGATAACTGAGATCACATTTCTTATTTATCTATATTGTCTTTGTTTACTTATTTGGCCACTTGTATTGTTCTTATTTGAATCATTTAATGGAAATAAACTGTAAAAAATAAACTAACGCATTATTTTTAAAAAATTAAAATTTAAATTCAACATAATCCTTTAGTTTGATTTTACGGTCTTCAATTTTTTATAAATATATTAATGGATTTCTTCAACTTTTATTTGTTTATGTAGTTTTATTTTCTTTTCTTTTACATCTATTCATATCATCGATTTTTAAGTCATTATTCAAATGTTTGAGTGCTATTATACTATAAAGTATAAATGCGCAAGAGTAGACTATTGAGTAGAAAAATATGAATGTAAAGAATTCGATTCAATCCGATCCAACATGTAATCCAATGGATTAGATTGTATTGGATTTAGATATTTGATGGATTGGATTCGAAAATAAATAACCATTAAAGTTGGATTGGACATGGATTAAGATAAAATCCGATCCAATCCAATCCAATCCAATCCAATCCAATCTGCATCCCTAGGTAACGGGGTTTTTCAACAAGCGAAATGAGTAAAGCTTGAGTTTGAATTGTTTAAACTATGAAGAGATTAACTTGGATATTGATACATAACTTTTAAATAAAAGTTATGCATACATATATACATATACATACATACATATACATACATATATATGTGCTCTAATGATACCAAATGAATTACTATATACTATTTATTTATTAATGGTAATGGATTGGATCCCAAATCAAATTTTGACAATAATCCGATCCAATCCATAAATGAACAGATTTGTAAAATTTCAATCCAATCATATCATGATCCAAACCAATCCATTAAATTTATGAATCTAAACCAATCCAAATTAATAACAAAGGATTCCATTGAATTACGGATTTTATTCTATTTATATCCACCCCCAGTTTTCGGTTTTCTTTGTTCTCATGCTTTATATATATATATATAGTAAAAAGATAGGGCAAAATTAGTAACTTGGCTATTTAGGTACGGTCATTTAAAATCTAAATCTATGGGGACAAAAAAATCGTATTTGTCAAATCATCAAACTTCTTACTTTTCCACAATAAAATAAGTGAAATCCGCGTGGTGCAAATGTGAAGATACAGTCCTGCGTCATATCGAACTTTTTACGAGGACATCTATGCAAAAATCACTGTTTAAATCGGTACTCTCTGCGCCCGCGTTCTTTTGACTATTCGAACTTGGGACCTTTCTGATATTATTTTGGAGGTAATATAACATCATAACTATCATATTTCAAATAGTTCTTTATGTAATTAAACATCAGAATTTCCAGTATATAAAGCATGTATGCCACGTATTAATAACATTGTGTGTATATTTATTTATTTATTTATCGGTGTTGATACCCACAACACTCACTGATAGTCGAGGAAGATGAAGAAGAAGAAGGTGAAGATAGCTACGATCACAGACGTCCATGCTCGTTGCCGCTCCTCATAGTCGGAGAAGATCCCATACAGGAGCAAGAACAATAACGTGATCGCTAGCCACCCCACGCCCCTCTCCCATTCGCTTGTTTCCTCCTCTTCTCCCCATCTGCGTGCCTCCTCGATCGCATGTGACCTACACTACAATAAACAATACAAGTACACAAAGCCCCATTAGATAGAAGAGCATGGACCCTCTGCTTTGCCACACCAGGTGCATTAATACAGAAAGGCTTCTACGAGGGCCGTTCGATCTCCATCAAATGGCCCTCGGCATTACTGTACCTACTGTGCTACAATAGACATCCCGTTCCCTAGATAGAATCACTGTCTCGAGTAGAGAAACATCGACCTGACCTGACCTGACCCGATCCTGATGCTCTGTCGCATAGGCAGAAGATTGCACCCAGAAGAAGCAAGCCAACGATTACGCTACGCAGGAGGATGAGGGTGAACGTAACTAGAACCACTACCCCCATCATGAAGCTCCCACCGTAGGCCATCAGAAGGAGCGTCAATGGCAATGCGACAACCCCAAGGGACGTCATCACCACCTCTGGTGCGCCGGATGACCGGGGAGAGTCGCCACCGTCAATCAGGTAAGGGCCTAGCAGGAGGGCGAGGACGCCGCCGAGGAGGAGGAGAGGGGTTGTCGGAGATGGGCTGGTCGCGCCGGTCATCGCTCTTTGTTCGATTGGATTAAATCGAAAAAGAGCCGGCGGATCTACAGATTTGTGGATGAGAGTGTGCACGTGAATCATGTGGTCATATTGGCGGCAGAAGGTTAATGTTTGGTGGAATTCCAACTGCATCCAGATTCCTACATTTTATTTTTTCCTCCCAAAACTTTCCATTTGGATAGAAATATCCACTTATTGCAATGCACACCTACTTTTTCCTTCTGATTGCAAAATCAAAACCTCCCTATTACGCCATATATTCCCAAATTTATGGATTTCTTTCTATAATCGATCAGAGTAAAAAATTATGGAAATTTCTGTTTTTTCCTTTTTAGTAACATAAAAGCCTTTCGAGGAATGTACTTGCAGAGGCCTTATGTTGCAAGCTCGATCCAAGATTTACCATCACGCGAATGCGTCTATTCATCGATGCCGACGGTGGAGCCAGAGGAGGGCTGGTATGCACGGTGTCTAGACTTGGTCGGTCATGACCGCTTCCAGTTAGCTACTATAGTTGGTTGAACTAACTTCGCCAATGTACACATCATACTATACTCAAAATACTCCTCCAAACCTTTTCATTTTACAAATACCCATATTCACGAAAAGATCCCTATAAACTTCTTTAACAAATACCCATTTCAATGCACCAAGGGAAATGTCTTTTTGCAATGTTTGCATGGGTAATTTCACAAAGAAATTACCAATTTAAGCTTTCAAACCCTTCGAAATTAACACAAATATCGAGTGGCAAGTTCAAAAAAATAATTTACCACGATTTAACCATCTTTTATGGAGTGCATTTTTTCCGCATATCATTATAAAATATAATTTAAGAATAAAAACGAATACGATCAAATACTATCCACCACCACCACAACGAAGCTAGCTTGAGGGCGATGTTGATAGTTATTTTGTATTTTCTTATTTATCTCATCTCTATCATGTAATTTACTCTATAGGATTTCTCCTCTCTCTATAAGAGAGCATTATGGTCCTCATAATAAAAATATACTCTATTTTTTCCACAATACGAGTAGGTATCTTAAGCTCCCAGATAAGTTTGCAATCACGGATAAGTGGCTCGAGCGTCATAAGAGACTGTGGAATGAGATTTTTTTTGCAAGATGAGCCTTAAAGAATAGGGGCATTGTCATCGCAATTACAATCTTCAAAAGGTGATAGTAAAAAGATACAAAAATAAATCGAACCTCATAGAATAAAATCCTAAAATAAATCTTCAAAAGATGCGGGACTCTTTATATAACACCATTATTACACTCAAATCAAGGAGCAAGACCTGAATATAAAGTTTATCATCAATCGTTAAAGATGTAAAGTGATTATTCAGATAAGAAGCTATAACAACATGTCATTAATATGAGCAAGACCCAATCAATATCAAGAATGTGGCAATCTTTGCCTTCAACATTACCTTTCTATTAAAAATTATGAGCCCCTGTAAAAAATATGCACAACTTTTACAATAGAGTCAAACTGTATCTTCTTTCATGAGGATACAGATTATTTTATTGAAGACTTCGACCTATTTTCGAATAAAAAACACCCATCATAGACAAACAAAATCAATATCCGTCATGATTGAATAGTACCAATGCCAAAATGACATAGAATGCAACTCGAACTCGGGCCTGTTTGGTTGCTGGGTTGAACTAGGTTGAGTTGGGGTACACCGGTGTACCCCTCCTTCCAACCCCCTTCCAACCCTATCAATCCTCCTCACAGTTTACTATTCACTGGGGTACCCCAACCCAACCCAACCCAACCTTGTCCAACCCAGCAACCAAACAGGCCAAAGATAGAGGACGAATATTGACAGTCAAATGATGGAAAGAAACTCCAGTGATGCTATCATAGCTTAGCACGTGTCACACTCAGCAGGAGACAGATGAGGTAGAAGAAGTTGATATTGTCTGATGGAGACATGACCAAAAAGATTGGACAACAGAGTCGGCTGTAGGAGTTGGAGCCACTGGAGCCGCTCGATCTTGATCAAGTAGTTCCTACGAATTTACACTTTTTGTGGGCACGAATCATGCGAATTCATGAGAACCGCTCGATCTTGATCGAGCGGTTCCCACGAATTTACACTTTGTATGAGCCTGGATCATGTGAATTCGTGGAAACCGCTCGATCAAGATCGAGCGGCTCCAGCCCCTATAACCGACTTTGCTGCAACAAGAACTGCATCAGACGATCCATCTCACATGACCAAAACATCTCGTACGAAAGCACAAGCATTAGAATACTAATAAACAATGATATAAGCAACAAAAAATGACTAGGGAGAAGGCAAAACCCACTTCTTCATAGCTCTGAATACTTGTTCTCCCTGTCATAATGTCTAGAAAAACCTTATATACAACGCCAAAAATAGTCAGACAGTGCATACACCTGCTCTATTTTGCTGTTGGTGATAGCAAGCCATCTACCACCTGCATCATCCTCCATGGAGGAATCTGCCGAACCTTATCGATCGATATCCTGTCTTTGCAGAGGTAAAGCAATGCATTAGAATCATACTTCACGAGCTAACAGAATGAGCTTGTCTGAAAAGATTGTGGAATCATAAGCAAATGTGGTGGCCATCATTATCCAGATTGATGCGAGAGGGTTACAATACCAAACCCACCCCCATCAAAGGTATCTATGCGAACAATGTGAGGCTTGTAGCGCTTGGTCCAACACATCTCTTCAATGTCCACCACAAGAAGTACATTAGGTCATACAATATTCAATAGTGGTACATCTGCTGCAACCTCTGCCATTCGCTCTTGTAAATACATTATGTCTTCTCCCGTTCATCTTGTTCCGTCTGGGAGAAGACATGACTGGTGCAAGATTGGAATCTTGTCACCCAACGCAGAATCAGACCTTGAGGCAGGACGATGGTGGCAACATTGCCGACTTGAGCAATAGTTCTCAAATCAATATTGGCAAACACTTAAGGTTCGTTTGGTAGCCAGTCTACACCGGTGTACACTGACATACCCCTCTTTCCAACCCTGCCAACTTGGGTTGGGATTACTTCTATTGACCATACAATTTCTTTCGTATAATGTTATTAAATATGTCCAAAAAATTTATTAATATAAAAAATTTATTATAATCATTATAAAAGTTAATATAGCACATAATCAATATCACATCACATCACAATTATCACCCCAACCCTCCCAACCCTCCAAACAACTACTATTCACAGGAGATACCCCAACCCAACCCAGCCCAACCTTGTCACCAAACGGACCCTTGATGCAGGTAACTGTGGAAGTTGTAACCCCTAATGTGATAACGATGATAGTAGAGGTCACAACTTTTTGCTTAGTGAGATCTTTTCTTCTCTCATGATGACGATGATGGTGGAGGTCAAAATACCTCATGCGCTGACAAGGAAGATTGGCAGTGCATCATGCAATGATGAACGTTTAATCAGGCAGTCGACTGCTCTACGCCCTGATGTGATTGGCCATGTCACCGGTGGCATCGTGCAAAGCTCCTGCTTGGGATGGTGGGAGCAATCTAGAATAGGGGTGCCAATCGAATCAAAACATTTGAGCCCATCACGATTTTAATTCAATTCATTATAAGAATTTCGAATCCGAACCCGAATTGAATTTCAAATGAATTTACTAATTTAAATTCAGATTCAATTCATTTTGGGTCTCGAATATTAAAATTCGATTCATTTTATTCGAATTTGAAATGTTAATCGATGTTTTAGAGTGTATATAAATAATATTATATGAAGAATAATATAATATAAATATTTTATTGTATAATTCTAATTTTGAATGTGTATTACTAGGATGAGTTAAAAAACTACATAATCAAAGAAAATGGTAAATTGATGAATCTCCATTTCATCACCTTTATCCTATCATTTTGGCCTTAAAAACCCTAGCTAATGCATGTAAATAAGCCTTAATTTGTAAAGTAGCATCCATCATTTATTACAATTATTGTGTAAATAATACTGTTTTTAATGTCAAAATTAGAGAATAAAGAGAAGAAAAGAAAATGGAATAAGATATTGAAAATATTTTATGACCCTAATCCCGATACCAAGTCCAGAATGGAGTTGGTCGACAAGGAATAAAGTAGGAGAAGATAATGGCCAGAAATAGAATAAAACCCTATTCTATCATTCATTATTTATGCATTTTTAGAACCTATTTTATTCTTTAATATTTATCCATCAAATGAAGAAATTTTGTACATAAAAATTGTAGGTAATAATGTGAATAAAAATACAAAATTGAGTTTGTGCAAAAATAATACACTATGCACCTTTTATACCCAAAATAAAAGCCAGAAATCAAACTTCACAAATTCATATCTTTCGAATTAAAACTCAAAACATATCAAAATCATCTCTAATTGTATGTAACTTTTCATAAGCTATTTAATGGAAGTGGTTTTATATTTGTTGGAGTTACTATATGAAAGTTAGGTTTTTGACCCCTATTGTACATTCTATCGATTAAAATATTTATTTTATTCATTGTTTATTATTTTTATAAATTCATATTTTTATAATTTTGTAAATATTATTCATAACATATGTGCATATTAAAATTAGAAAAAACCAAAAAGAAAAGGGAAAATAATTTAAATCTATTAGAAAACATAGATGAAATACCTATGCTATATACGTATATAAATAAAAGGGGAAACATATTCTTTAATTCTTTATTCTTTTATATTTTCTAGTATTGTAAATATTATATAAATTTTATTAAAAATACAAAACCAAAATAAAAATCATAAAAATACATTAAAATAAAAGGTGTATATAATACATAGGCGAAACACCTATAAGTATACATACATAATATACTTACCTATTTATTTAAGTATACAAATCACATCCTAAAAATAAAATACAAATATATTTATACTAAAAAAACAAGTTATAAATATATAAAATAAAAGAAATAAAATAAAATAAAATATACAAAATAAAAATAAAAATGCACAACACATAGATGAATATACCTATAAATACACTGATAAAAATTAACTACTAATAAATTAAGCCTAAAAATTAATAAAAATCACAATAAAATACTATCATAAAAGAAGAAACATTTTTTATTTTATACTAAAAAATTAATAAAATCATTTACTACTTTAAATTAATTATTTTCTAATAAAACATGCTATTTTATCGCTTAGCGGCTGAAGTGGACCAATGGGATCGCGTCAAATGTTGACCGAGGTCAACTGCCTCCTCTGCCCTGGATTTGATGCACACATGCGTTTCCCTGCAATTTCCACCCTTTTATCTGTGTGTCGCATCGCTCAATCGTCGTCGATCCCTTCATACAAAATGATCATTAATCATTGTACTTACACGCCATACCTTCTAATCGAGTGTACATACGCCCAAATTCTTGTTTTTCCCCAGTCAGTAAGGGTGCTCAATTAGGTCTATAAATAAAGCCTACCGCCTCCTTCTTCAAATTTGATCACCATTAAGCCTTGCGAGCCCCGGTTCAACACCTTGGATTGTTCCTCGTGACAGGAGGATCGATTGCCATGCTTGACCGAGCTCCAGGAGCAAGGGTGCACCCATGGCTACCGTCGTCGGTGACCTTGCTCCCTGGGAAACCCCAGGTATAAAAGATGTTTCTTCTTTATTCATTTTTGTGTATTTTAGTCTTAGATTTAATTTCCTGTCATTAGTTTAGGAATTAGTTAAGTAAATTAGTCTTAATCGATCCACCTGTACTTCGCCGGAGTTGAGCTCCGGCAAGCTCCTCCGCGCGTCACCATCACCGCTCCGCCGCTTTTTCCGCTTCCATCTTCATCTTTATCGCCTCCCGATCATTCCTCCTACCTCCAATCCACCATGAGCGCCTCAGTTCTGCGAAACGAGGATCTCCTCCGTTGCGTCGCTGGAATCCTCTCCGCCCGACCTCATTCCTTGTGTATCCATCTTCACAATCGGTTGACGAGGAGCCCCCTCAAGCCACATTTCATTCCTGTGCAGGTTAGGCACGTTAATACGTGTCAGGAGACACAGTGAAAGTTCGCTGGAGGTACCTAGAGCACCACGTCTTCTTCGACCTTATGGTGGTGCTCTGGTGCACCTCCACCCATTCTGATGCATCCTGCATGTGGAGCACCTCGTTAGGAAGCTGCTCGACCATCTCGGAGCCCAAATGAATGCCGGAGGAGGGAGATCTGACAGAGGAATCTCGCCTAGGCGAGTGTTCTTCCTCGTTCTTAGACCAAGCTCCTCCAACGTTGGATCAGATGTGCTGCCCCAGATCACACCAGAGCTATAGGATGCAGCCATGTCTCCACCGTCAGATCGAGCCCTCCGATCTAATATCCACCGTGCATTCGCGAAGTGGTATCCGCCATCCGTTGTGCGTCACGTGTTCAAGTGAAGCATATCCAGCCGTTGGATGGCACACATATATGTGGTAAATTGCATATCTTCCCCCACCAATTTTGTATTTAATATTTAGTCATATAAATAAATTATAATGGGTTAAATATATGGAAATTTTGCATATATTGTAAATAGGTCCAATCCACGTCCCTCATGTGTCGTCCCACGTGAGGTGGTGAAATTGCAGGGATACTCCTGCGAGTTTTGTAAATTAATATTTAGTCCATTAAATTGAATTGCACGTTGTATATTCTTGTAAAAATTGCTGCGAGGTCCCTGAACTTTATCATAATTACATTTTGGTCCCTCCCAATGCGCATCACGTGTCGTCCCACGTATTGGGATAATTTGCATGCACGCCTTGACGGGTTTTGTAATGGTTAAATAGTACATTAAAATGTTAATTACATTGCAAACTTTGGTATTTTTTCACAGAGCCCCCTGTACTTTATTTTATTCGCAAAAATACCTCTCCTAGGATCTATATTTTTGTGTGTTTCATCTATTTATTAAAAATACCTACAATGCTCATAAAAATTCATAAAAAATAGGATTAGATGCTCCATGTCATATATTTTCACGCCCATATTTTTAATTGACATTTTTTGCATTTTATACATTTATTAAAAATGAAAAGGAACCTAAATAATCCCTATTTACCTATAAAAATTCCAAAAAATATAAAAACTCTTTAAAAATTACAAAAAAATATAGTATATTTGGGTATTTATTGAGTCCAGAAAATAAAAACTTCTAAAAATAGAAAAAGAAAATAAAAAATAATAAAGCTCCAAAATCCAACAAAAAATATAAAAATTCTACAAAAATACCAAAATATGTTTTTCTATGTTATAATTATATCTTTACTATTATACAAATATAAAAATTAATTTGGGTAGTTTTGGGACTATTTTCTATTTTTAAAACCCAAGTCAATTTCGGATTATTCATCAATCCCTTATTCAGGATATTTTTACTTTAAAAATATATAAAAATTATCAAAAGTTCTAGAAAAATAAAAAAATTGAGAATTTTAAAACTCATAAAATATTATTTTTACTCTATTTTATCTATTTTTACATTTCCATATATACATAATAGTTATATATACCTTTTGTTGTATTTATATATGTACATATATACATATATATTATCTAAATAAAAAAGAAATATAAAAAACGAAAAAAAATATAAAAAAAAAATACAAAAATTAGAAAACCCAAAAATAAAATAAAAATATAACATCCAAAAACCCACAAAAAAGGACCTATAGAAATAAATGACTTGGTTGCACATAAATAACCTTAGGCTACCTGTTTTGCTCTCGGTGGTTCGACCTCTACATGCTTGACTGCTATGCATTTTATGGTAGAGTACATAAAATTTAATTCCACACTTTGCTATCAATTGTTTCATCAATTATTGTGGGTTAATTGCTAAATAAAGTTGGGTTTTGTTGAGTGGTCACATCAGCGACGCTAATTGAGTTTGATTAGCAGACCCTTGCAAAATCCCTCTTTATCAAATGGCATCGTTGTCAGGGAGCAATGAGCGTAGCCTATTTTTACCCGTGTAAGTAATTTATTGATTCATTATTGTAAATTAATTACTTGATTATTCATTAGCTAATTTGCAATTAATTATCTGCAATTAATTCTTTAATCATTGTTATGAATATTCATCGATTTATTTGATTATTTATTCATTAATTCTTTGATTTGATTATTTGGTTATAAATGCTAATGCCATATTTTTCAACTTTGATGCAAGGGCTCGCCACGTGAGGACTGTTTCCTAGGAAACCGATGCAACCAAGCTTGGAGGAGGTTGGTCTTCCCTTTATGACCAGCTGGAGAGAGCATCAAGGAAGCAAGGAGGAGGAAATATCTTAGAAAAAAAATTCAATTTTGTAATTTATGGTGAGAGAGAGACAATTTTGGCATGTAAATAACTTGGACTCTACTCTTCACAACGAGGTCCAGTGCTCGGGTGTTTGTCCACCTGGGGGCCTCGTCGCAGTTTTCCATGTTTTCTCGCTTTCTTTTATTTTGTTTCCCGTTATTTTGAGCTTTCCGCCTTATTTTACTTTGTTTTATGTGCATGGAACCCCTAGATTTAGGTTGCTTGACTTGGTAACTAGATCCACACCTGAATAAGAATGCATGTTTCCATAGTCTCTTACGTATGGATCTAGTCAAATTAATAACAGTTAATTGTTTAAATTCAAACCCACACGCCATGAGAGACGTCATACATCCCTGAAAGGACTCGCTGTGGTGGGATAATGGAATTAGTTTCATGCCATTTGGAGTTAGGATGAATTAATAAAAATAGGTGAAGTTAGGGAAATACTTGAAAATGTATATGAATGTAGAATGGAATGCTAATTTATGCAAATTATTTACAAGTGCATGAATGCTAATTTTGAGATATAACATATAAATGAACCTAATTTCTCGAGATGAGGCTTTATTTTTAGCTAATTAAAGTGACGAAACACAAATTCAACAACCTCCATATACTTAAACCTTGCTCATCCCCGAGCAACGAAAAATGAAGAGGTGAAATGAGATTGGGTTCCATACCAAGATCATGAATAAAAGGTGAAAATGGAGTTTGATCCGACCTTTGGATTAATAGTTTGGGGGAACTCCAGGGAGAATTAGGAGTTTAAAATCAACAAACTCCAAGTTCTATACATCATTATACAAATTCATCTGAGAAGTCATCTTACATCATCCCCCTCCCAAAGCATACCCCATGAACATTGAACATCTGCCTCCTATGTGTGAAGGGTGTTAACTCTCCCCATGCGAAGTGTCAGACTAACATACAAACCTCTCCTCCAGTAACTCATCCTCGGGGAGTCAGGTATTTCCTTCTGAGTTTAGATACATGCTAGTTCACAACGAATATGGAGGGAGAAGTCTATAAGAATGAGAAAAGAACTGTAATATGAATAGTGTAGTGACATCTCCTATGAAGCTTGTCTAGTTTAGCCAAGTATCCGCCAATATATGCATGCTATCTGAAGCTTGTATCGTTGTGGTCAATAATGTACTTGGGAATTGACTTCTTTTGATATGAATTATTGTTGCTCCACGTTGATCTTTTTTATCATAACAATACAAAACCTTTTGTTCCACCCATGTTTTGAGGTCTTAGAAGAGTTGTGCTAGCAATCCATCCCTCATCTGATGCTTTATTTCTTCATGTACTATGGTCTTTAGATGTTCACGACTAGAAAAGAAGCCCGCACAGTATTCCAGCATCCCATCTGAGTTGAGCTGAGTGCATAGTGCTAGAGTACAAATTAATTTCCTATTCCAGAGTTATACTCAGAATGAGGTGACCGTGTTAGACACTGAGAGTTGAAGTATGAACATTATCATATAAAACTCAGAGATTTAAGTCCAGGACCTGAAACGTCTAAAATCTTATTTATGGATGAAGTTCCTTTGAAAATTATGTGGATTAAGGTCAAGTCAAGACCGCTCTCGATTTTTACTCGTGGCTCTGTTCAGAACCCAATGACTTCACAAATGCAAGTGCATGATAGAATGGAATACATATGCATTTGGTGCATTTTTTATTTTTTTTCAATGTTTTTATTATTTTTAAGATTTTTACACATATTACATATTTACAAGTATTGTACATATTATATGATTTTTAAAAGTTTTACAAAAATTACCTCATGTACCCATATAAGATGAATATTATATGAAAGAAAATATAATACATTATAGTACATTACAATGTAGAATAAGTACATAAATGAAAACCACCTCTCATATACTTAGCGAATGCTAGGTATAAATGGGTGCAAATGAAGAAAGGATGATTGTGATAGAAGTCAGTTGTCCTCTATACTTAGGCTCTGGTCAGCCTAAGTATAGAAGAAAGCAAAAACAATGCGTTCGAGGACATGAGGAGAGATGTTGAGTATAAAGAAGGTGGGCATCGATCCCCCTATACTTAGTTCTTTGCCTAAGTATTGAGGAAGTAGATGGGAACCGATGGGATCTGAAGGATACGGAAGGATCCTTAAATACATCACGGAAGCGTGGTGATCGTATCATATACGATCAAGAGCGACTAGTCATACTAGTTGCTCGGTGTAGCAGAATTTAAAATTTTTTTAAACGACGAAACCACATGATCCATACACTATTTATGAATCGTTTCGTCTAACCACATAGTAGATATAGGAATACCTGTTGTAGCGTGGCTGCGATCGACCTTCTAAGAGAAGAAGCCTCCTGTCTCAAGTCCGACCTTCGGAGGAGACGCTTGTGAGCGCGGGGATGAGTCGCGGGGATCTCGCAATCCAAGTAGTTGTCCAAGCAAGTGAACTCCTGATCTCGTCACATGAGATCGTATGTCTTCTTCGCGAGCGAGATGCGCCAAAGAAGATGGAGTACCGAGAGTCGTCAAAGCGACAACATAACGACAAGGTGTATATACATGATTAGGATATTATCTACATTCTTAGAGATGAAATTCTTTAAGAATCTCAAGGTCATAAAGTAGGCATCCAATACCATTCTTTATTTTCCTAATGAAGTAGCACTCTCTGGTGCTAGATTCCAGCTTACTTGACTGGAACCTTATTAAGAATATATATTGTAGTCTCTACTACATATATACCTTGGAAACTAAGAGATAACTATGCTAAGATTAATCATTTATCAAATCATGTCATACATGATCTAATTGTATCTCCCTACAACTCTATTGAGTTTAGGTGTATTAGGAGAAATGAGATAGGAATGATATTCCTATCTTCACAAGGTCTTCCTTGAATTCATCTAATAGGTACTTGCTACCTAGGTTAGATCAAATTCATTTCATCTTTCTTCAAACTTTGGTTCTAAACCAAAATTGTGAAATCTTTGAACATTTCAAAGATTTCTAAGGTGAAAGGAAGGAATCTCATATCACAATTAATCATCGAATGATATCACGTATCATCAATATTTATTATGATATAGATGATCCACATACATCAATATGTGTAAGATATTGAATACCTTGGTATCCTACACAATTCTCAGAAAAGAGTGTATTGGACATATTTACTTTGAATACAATATTCACAAGTATGTAAGATTTGAACCTTTAAACAATCTAAAGTTCAATATCTCAATAGTCCATCGATCATATCAATAGACATATGTCCAAGACTTGATGTCAGATCATTGTCAGATGATCTTCATCCTCCTATTGATCTATTAAGGTTTAATTTTCAATATTAGAAATGTTAATGAACCTTTCATTAATATTCTAATTTAGTAGAGTCCACTATCATAACTCTTTATATAGGTCTATTCCAGAATACATGTTCATCTCCAACAATGAATGTATTCTAATATCTAGGTCATGGATACATTCTCTAAGACCAAGGGCTCTCCTGCTGAAAATATGAAGTCTATCTATCCTATGGCGATTGTTGCAACAATTGTATCAATTCCCATATAGATGGCTATTAATCCTTAAGATCAAATTTACTAATCTTCTACAACATATGCAACAATTGCAAGTACCATTAGAAAAATGAGATATAATTATTAGACTTTTCACTTATCTTATAAGAAAGTCAATTTCAATGATTAAATGTAGATTATTTCGATGCACTATCCGAGTCCTTCTCTAAGGATCTAAGATAGTTCAGATAGTCATATTATCAATACATCGGTTTATTGCAGTATTGGTATTCATCCAATTCTTTAGATGTCATATGGAAGTCACGGAAGTTTAGTCAAATCTTTGACTCTCCTTCTTACTTGGGTCATACCCGTGCTTCCACTGTGCTCCCATTATTTATAAACAACCATTGCTTAAGACAAAGGTTCTCTTATGTTGAACTCAAAAGATTTCAATGTAGGAGTATTTCAACATTTATACATGCTTCATTTAATTCATATGATATGAATATTATGGAGATTCATGAATGACTTGAGTATAGATAGTAGAATGATGACATTCATCTACATCCATCTAAACTTTTAAATACTTTGGTCAAGGCATGTATTCAAACATTTTGAATACATCATCTCTTTGTAGAGCTAGCTACCGTTCTGTATAATGCAGTGAACCATGTCATTCATGATTAAATGTTGAGAGCACATATGTATACCAAAACATCTTCTTTGATTTTATAAGGATTAATTTGATAATTATCATCGATATGTCACGTTCAAAGTACACTCGATGAGGGATTAAGACTATAGAGACATACAAACCCTGAGGTAATGTCTTATTGTATTATTTAATTGTCATTCCTCATTTTGATGAGGAAACTTGCATATTGCAACCACACACATTATGTATCCAATTGCAAGGATAATATCTTGAGCATGAATTCAATTCATGATATTACACTGGTTATTATTGAGTATAGCTTTGATTTGGTTTAATGAGGATTATCTGAAAATTTGAATTAAATATATATACATATACATATATACATATTTTACTTTGATTTAGGAATTTTTATATCAAAGTTGTCTTGCCTTGTCAACATTGAAAGTTCATTCCCTTAATCACTTTCAATGTAAGAGATATTCTTACCATTATATCTCTAGCAAGATGCGGGATCTCCTTTTTACCTTTGTTACATCCCAATAATATGAGAACTTGTAACTCGGATAAAAAGAAGCGAGAACATATTCCACCTTGCAAGTCCAACTTGCATTCCCAATTCGGTCTTTAACACCTAGGCCCACCACCCCTAAGGTGGTGTTGACCCGGCGGGACCGTCAACAGGAATAGCACTCGTTATGCGCAATTCAATATCGCCCCAATAATATGAGGACTCGACATTGGGGTCACTACGCATAGTCCGTACTCTTTCGAGAAGCAAAGAACCCGATCCAGATGCGCTTGCATACATGAGCTGTCACTTCGGACAGACGTTTCCTACATACAATCCCTGACGACGGAACCATTCGCCTTGACGGGAGACCATGGATTTCACTTATGTTATCTTCCACCAAATATTCAAATTTTAATTAATTATCATGAATCCTATTCATGTAATTAATTCTTCCAAGGGAATCTCTATTTGTCCATATAATATAAGGATATGACATTTAGTGTATTGCACTTGTGAGAGTCGAGTCGAGATGTCACCTATGGTCATAGTCTAGGAGACTCTCATCTAGACCTAATCCTCAACAGTAAGGAATAAGTCGATTCTTGCATTCAATCCACAGTCTCATTAGTTTGTCAGACTTTGAAAGTATAGATGGAAGTTTAGATGATGGATGGCATAGGATTGTATATTTTCTTCTCTCCCTCTCATTGGAACAAGGGTCCTCACGAGTGCCTTATTACTCAATGCATGTATATTTTTGTTTGTTGACCAATGTGTTCGTTAAGAGAGCTTGGAGTCATCTGCATTTATTATCCTGGGAGTACACTAGGGTGTGTCTCTTTTGAGTATCTAAGATAGCTTCGACACCCGGACCTGTTTCACTATACGATGCAAAGTCATTTTTGGATGTTAGCTTGACTCCTTGGTCCTAATAACATTGGTCTAAGTGGACACTTTAAAATGGTTGGGAGCGATCGCCTTTGGTGGAAGCTTGTATTGTAATGAGAGTGATTTTCCTTGTACGAGAGAACTTCTCTTGAATTTTATTTCATTGATGATTGGCTAGCTCCACTTCTTTTACCAAGAGTTGGCGTACACTGATCAACAAGTTTATTAAGTTTCATCGCATCCTGGCACATAGGTCAATATCAAAGATAACATGTGAACTTGTTTGCATAATGGCTAGGGTTTGCTGCCACTCAGGTTCTTGAGGCCTTCATTGACTTTATCCCATCCTCGAACATCATTACATCGGGTCTAAACTCAAATCCCATGTCCCAGTCCCTCAAGTGATAACCGACTAGTCTCATCAATCATGCAGTTGTGAAGGTGATGTATTGATCATATTCTTTAGAAGGTAGAGAAGAGTGCAATATATCGCTTAAATCTTCAAAATAGGGAAGTGTGAATTATTTAGTTTCAGACTCTAATGACTAAGGCCAATTAACTCGGTCTCTCAAGATCTCAAAATCCAAGTGTCCTTAAGCCTTGAGTGATAATGAATGTCTCGGGAATACACCAACTCAAGAGTTAGTGTTTTTTTTATGTTTGAGTTTTGCAATTTTATTGGGATTTTTTTAATCTTTAGAGAAACGATGATTGGCCCTAGCTCATATGGATAATTACGTCCACTTTCAGCCAGTATGGGTAACGGACCGTTAGACTGCTACCCGTATTACTTTAAGACGATGTAAGATGCTTTGTCTTTTAACCACCCACTCTGTTAAGGGAGACCGTAGTTCCCTCACTGAAGGGTAAATACTCCTTTTTAAGCTTAGTGGTCAGAATCTCTATCACAAAAAAAATTTAATTTTTCGTATTTTTATGGAATTTTGAATAGGGTTAATTGTATTTACAAAACAAGAAATTAGTCCCTCATTTTTGAAAATATCTTTCAAACCAAGTCACGTAATATATATATATATAGGGTAAAATGTGTATGCCCCCTAGGGGGAGCTAACTTAGCTCCCCCCGCCCTTTTTTCACAATTTTTTTTATTTTTTTTGAAATCTAAAACCGTGTAAATTCATTATTAAATCCTTATATTATGTCATTCAAATTTCATGCGAAACAGAGACTCGTACGACCTCCATCCAAACGGGGTCGATTTAAAAAATCTTGTTACCGTTAAAAAATGACTGACTGGATGGAGGCCGTAGGAGTCTCTGTTTCACACGAAATTTTTATGACATAATATAGGGATATAGTGATGAATATTCACGGAAAAAAATTTCAAAAAAAATAAAATTTTTTGAAGAAAATAGGGCGGGGGGAGCCAAGTTAGCTCCCCCTAGGGGCAGCCCCATTTTCCTCATATATATATAGATTCTAAAAAAAATTTCAAATGATTTTCAAAACGAATAAACCCCGATTTTTAGAACCAATGTCAAATATTTTGTAAAATAGTGTAACACAGTTAGAAATTTTTTCAAAGCATTTTCAAACATTTTAACAAAAACCACTTCAAGAATACTTATACCCTATCCCTGAAAAGTTTCAAAAATTTCAAAATATGAGGTATGGCTAAAGTATATATACAATATATATGGTATACCCCCTATACTTAACCATTTCTATGTCCTCATATCAAAAAGTGATGTGAAGCCATAGCTCCAGTCAAATACAAGGTGATATAGCAGAACTGACTTTGACGACCCACCTATATTTAGGTCAAAATGATCTAAGCAAGACAACAAGAAGAGGGAAGAATGAATGACTTGGGTCCCCCCTATACTTAGGCTGAAAATAGCCTAAGTATTGGATATGCAATAAGGATGGAGGGACCTGCAGTGAGTGATCACTGATTGTACAAGGTTCTCCCTATACTTGGACTGAAGAGTAACCTGAGTACAGGGATATGCAATTAAGGATGGTGAACCGGAGATTATTTTGGAATAGAGGAGGGGTGGATATATAGAGATGACTGAATGGAGATGGGGTGTTGGGGTCATCTAGGGTTACGAGAGGGTTGGAGATGACACATGTCGGCTCAACTAAGCAGACAATACCCATTGATTCACCGACGTACACATGAAGACCAACAAAGGTTGGTCATCTATCTTCTCATTTTTATTGGTGATCATTCAAAATTGAAGTTCATTACGCATGTTTTAGGCTAGGTTTCGGAAACTATCTAGGGGATACGTCCTCACCTCTCAGCAATAAAAAACATCACGCGTATAATGGAGGGGGCTGCTCTTCCATAAACCAAGAATGAATTTTATTCCAATTTATTTAATAAACTTGTGTCATTAGTCCTAGCCTTAGCTTTAGGTTATCACTGAAGTTAATGTGAATACTAATCAAACAAGCATCGTTTAGGGGCCAGTCTCAATTCCATTAATATCATAAGTGATAAATCAGGGGAATATTGAGAAAAACCAATGTAGTCGTGAAAATAATGATGCATGATTGAGAAAAAAACTTATGATGCCTCCACCTTTCTCCATGCATATGCATGACTGAAAACCAAATGCATGCAAGTCGAAGAACTGCACCCTAAATATGCTTATATTAGCGGAAAAGAATTCAATTAATCTAGCTAAGTGAAGCGATGTACGTGCATCTCGTGAATTATGTGTGTCCTAACCTACAAGGCAAGCATAAATGATAGAGAAATTAAAGAGCTTGGAGAGTCGTGTTCCAAGCCTTAGGTCGACACTCAAGTGGAGCCTCAAGCGGACTGGGGTGAGACTTTACATACCACATGCAAGGTTCAAGTTCATATTTTACACATGCGAGACCTCAAACGAGGACAACTAGAAATGCAAATAATACAAATATATATAAGATAAAAATGCATGAATGAAATGTCAACTAAGCTCCTTGAATCCTTCTAAATTTCTTCTGTTGCTCCTCGCAGCGGGAGCTCTCGACTCCACGTCTCCATGGTCATCCTCGGTCTCCATGGGCCCTACCACAAAAGAAAAACGTCAAAAAATCATCAAGAAAATTAACCAAAAAATGACACAAAAAACAGACACATGGTGAAGAACTTATTTTTTTGAAAAATAATCACAGCAAAATAGTATAATAAAATTCAATAAACAAATAAGGGTGAGTTGTGTCTCCGACAACGATGCTATTTTATGAACCATATTTTCTACCACATTAATAATCGTACTTTATCGTAGTATGGGTGATAAAAATGATTCAACAAAAATCACAACTTCGAATATCTAGAAATTATTTTACTTGGTAAGTGTACCAAAGTCAAACATAGGGACACGAGTCTTCTCATATATTCATAAAAAAATATTGATTAAATCTAAGTGATTACATTCTCTGATCTAGGTCTTCATATGCAGATGTGATGCACAACACGTAATGCACGAATGCAGAGATGTAAATAGAGTGGCAGATACATGGTGCATGCATTTTTTTATTTGTTTTTTAATGCAATTAAATAAGATGCACGGTATAAGATATGCAATAGATGGACATGCAAACAGTGGATAATGCAATGTTTTATGCAATGACAAAACTATATGATGCGTGTGTAGCAATGTACTATTATGCCCTAAAAGTATGAAAGTTAATGAGCAATAAAAATTAGATCAAATTCAGAAACAAATGATGTGTTAAAGAGATTTAATGGCATTAAAATCAAAGAGTAGATGACATAATAAAATTAGATGTGATCAATATACTGCAAAATATCAAAATGGAGAATAAATGATGCCACTAGATATAGAACAAAAAGAGCAACAAAGTGAAACTGAAATCAACCAAATCGGAGTTCGTATACTCAAGATTTGATCATCATAGTACAAGGGCATAAATATGAAGAAAAACATGTAAATAAAAAACAAAAAAGTTTATTATTTCTTTTCTTTTCTTTGAAAAAAATGTTTTTATTGCATTTGCATTTTTCAGAATGAAATTGATGCTTAAACTAGTCTGGAATAAAATATGGAGAATGGAGCTTGGTTAAGACCTTAATACACTTAATTTAAGGAACCTTATAGGAACTGGAGTTGAGACTTTTCAGATCATAGCGACTTAATTTTTTGGTTCCATAAGACTATGTTTACATGTCACCTTGATTGGTCTAAGTATAATATTTCATATTACATGCATGATTCTTTTAGACAATGACCTAACTTGGACAAGCACTTCACACATAGCTCTTCTCCAATGAGGTGGTGAGGAGTAGAATCCTATGGCAAAAGACGCATGTGAATGGAAACATAGGCAGTCACCTTGAGTGGCCAGAGCACATCAACCTAGTCTAATGGCATGGACGTCAAAAGATGGGTGTTGTGGGTTGAAATAAAGCTTTGGATGAGGGATGGCATGCTGGCATAATTTTTTTAAGACCCCAAAATATTGGGGGAAAAGATTTTACATCCGTCGAGGCACAATAAGATCAATGCAACGCAACAATTCCTTCCGCCAAATAGAAGCCAAAAGTTATACCAAATAAAAAATAATAGTGACCACAATGGTCCAGGTGCAGAGAACCTACATATCTTAGTGGAGACTTGGCTACACTGTCTGGCTTCACAAGGAGATGTGGCTACACTGGCCACACTCCGGTTCTTTTCTTATTCTTCTTTTTTTCTCCCCATTCGATTGTAGACACAACACGTACCTGAACTTAGAAGGAAATGCCCCGTTCCTCTCAGGGAATTAGGGTCAACTTATTAAGAGAAGGTTGTTCTTTGTCACTTCTGATGTGGAGAGCTATATTTCACTTACACAATACAAGTAGATTCATAGTCATCAGAATTTGTGTCTGAGGGCCTGTTATGACCTCACTGTTGTGGCGACCGGAATAGAGATATGTGGAACTTAAAGATCGTTAGGTCTTAACTCCTATTCCCAATAAAGTTCTGCCAAACTAATAATCCAAAGGTCTGATCGAGCTCCATACTTTGATTTCATGATAATTTAAAAATCAAAATTATTTTAAGTTCTTTATTTTTCATTTCTTCGTTTTCTTTTTAGTCACTTATTCTTCAAATAAGTGTCTGCTAAGGGACTAGCAAAGGTAAAGTATAGGGAGATGATGAATCATCAATTCATCATCTTTATTCATTTAATTTAGCTTAAAATCCCTTATGAAACACCCGTGTTGCAATAGTCGACCGACTACCCCGAATAGTCGGTCCGACTATGCGGTGCGGGGGATCCCCGACTGAATAGACCTCCAGTCGGGTAATAGTCGGCCTGACCAAATAGTCGGCCGACTATTCGATCGACTGGCCCGACTATTAGGCCGACTGGAGTTTGGCTTTTGATTTTTTTAATTTTTTATTTTCAATTTTAAATTTTTATGGGTTACATTTTACCACGGTATCGCCACAAATGTCAAATTCTATACATCTATTATATTGATTGGCACTTTATCTTGGATTCATGTTAAATAGTGACCATATATGTGTAAAAATATAAGAATATATGTATTATAAATAATATTTTTATTAAAACTACAAAATCGAATAATTCCAAATAGTCGCCCGAATACCGATTATTCTCTATTCAATGACCCCACCGACTGAATATCGAATACCATCTTCTGCAACACTGTGAAACACATGTAAATATCAATAAATCTCTTCTTTTATCAAATCCTTATTTACATGTAAATATTGTATATTTATCAATGTTTCTAATCAAAAATAAATAAATAAATAAATAAAGGAAAAATAAAGAAAATAAAAAGACTGTATATATGAAATAAATACAAGCCGACTCTAACCCCAAGAGTAGGTCAATACTTGACCTTATTGACAAGGAATAAAGTAGGGGAAGATGAGGCCTTTATTCGGAAAGATCAAGAAAAGAATCCCCACTTGTGTATATTCATCGCTTATACATCATCGTATATATTATACATTTCTTATTCTATTTTATTTACCACCAAAATCATCTCAAATAAAATGTTTTCTTCTTGGAACATGTACACAAAAATAAATCTTAAAAATAATTGCAAGAAGAATCATTGTACATATTGAAAATAACAACACTTTGAAAAAGCCGCAAACTCAACTTGTCAGATCAATATATTCTTCATAAAAATTCAAAATAAATCAAACTCAATTTCATTATGTTCAAAATTAAATAAACTTTAAAATGAAAGTGATTTCATTAAAATCGGAATTAAGTTGTGAAAAATGGCTTTTTAGAATGATATTGTACATTATGCTTATATTGTATATTATATTATTTATTATATCTATTTATTTTATTGTTATTTTTGTATATATTATATTTTTAAATATTTGTATATATTATACTTTATTTATATAAAATAAAAATAAAATTAATAAAAAATAATAAAAATACATACTTTTATTTATTGTATAGGTATTGCATACCTATAGTGTATATGCCACTGTTTATTTAACTTAATAAATTAATTCATAATAATAAAATAAAATATTTAAAATCCTTAAATAATGTTGTAACTTTATAAATTAATAAAATATATAATTTTTATAAAAATAATTTATTAAAAATCAAATAATTATATATAAAGGTATATTTACGTATAAATAAAGATGTTATTTATTTTCACCTATTTATTTTATTTTATTTATTAAAAATCACATAAATTAAGTTAATTTATTTATCAACAATTTTTATTAATAAAACTTTTTATTTAAATTCATTGTCTAATTTATTTTTATTTTATTTCATTTTTTCATTATTTTGTCATGTAGTGTGTTTGTCCTATTCGAACTTTCACCCTATTGGTTGGACCCAGGTCCAGTGACCCGGTTCAACTTCCCTGCTTCCAGTCTTACCCAAATAACCGACTTCACTTCCTATCTTATCTGATTTTTCCCAGACAATCCATTGATCTTCCCAACCCTACTTCTTCAAATTTCTTATCCAAATAACCAACAATCACGCCCAAATAACTCTTCGATCCCTCGTTCCTCGATTCACGTGCTCTCTTCTTTTCAAAATTCATCGCAACTATAAAATCCTCTCCAGATCAAACCTCGCCCTCTGATCCATTTTCCATCGATTTTTTGCCTGTTGTTGATACCTGGAGCTAGTAGTTGTGACATGGCTCTTATTCCATAGCTGGGAGCTCGGAATTTGGTGTGAGAATCGAGACCTGCTACATTTTCGGAGCTCCGCCAGCAACGTCCAAGCTTCTTCTCCTACCACCGGAATTGAGGTCGAGACCACTCTTTTTCACCATAGGCTAATATAGTTTAGTTTTCCTTTAATTTCTATTTTGAATTCATGCCTTCTTGTTTCGATTTTAAGTAAATTGATTAATCCTCGTTCATCCTTCGATCTCTGTGATTGGAGGCCCTTCTATTCAATTTTCTTCCCTCCGACCTTCGTTATACATCCACCGACCCTTCTCCATACGTCCCCCATCTCTGATCATCCAGATCTGTCGTGGATCTGGAATCCGACCTTCATTCCAGCCATCTTCGCCGGAGATCCTCATTCACCCTCCATTCCCTTCTATTTTGAGCTAATAGGTCAGTCAAGGAATCCACCTTCGAGCAAAAGAACAACATGCAGGGCTCAGGACTACGTCTGGAGCCTTGAATCGAAATCTAGAGCATGAAGGTACACACACAACCATTGGTAGCTCCAGGTCGAATATCAACCGGATCCATACCTCGTTGCCACATCCAATCGAGCGGGATTGTCAGAGCAACCTCTAGCGACCTTCAGACGAGAGATCAGCTGTAGATCAGAGGAGTTCTCGGCGATTCAAGCTCAAGTGCAACAACCTTCAACGTAGTTCATACATGCATCCTCTCTAGCGTTAGATCAAGAACACAACAGCTAGATTCGATCCCTGTCGTACGATTTCCCTCAAAGTTAAGCCATCGGATCCAAGCTTCCAAC
Source organism: Ottelia alismoides (assembly GCA_037367405.1). Taxonomy (NCBI): domain Eukaryota; kingdom Viridiplantae; phylum Streptophyta; class Magnoliopsida; order Alismatales; family Hydrocharitaceae; genus Ottelia; species Ottelia alismoides. Next base: position 1,382,800 of record JAZKJV010003352.1, on the reverse strand, counting down.
TAGGAATCAAAGTCATTGGATCCGCATGTAACTTGCCACGAGAACTCGATGAATTTTATTTTTTAGCTCCTACGTGTCTTTATTTTGTAAATAAATCCATGCATGGACACGTGTCGTGCAATTTTTCCGTGAATAATTGCAATTGTGCCTTTGTTGTTTTCTATATTTGCTCACTAGTACAATTCGAACAGTTTCACGTGATCTGCATGTGAGTCCTTCCGGTATAATTGCAATAAAACACTTGGTGTTTCTCGTTACGTTTTGCCCCCGAGAATTAAAATAATGACATCGAGGTCCATGCCAGCGCCTCTCACGTGCGCCGACACATGCCTCCATTTGGAAAATTGTAGAGTTCGTCTTATATTTCTTTATTTTGTTACTTGTTCAATCCGGATTAGTCCATGTGTTCCAGATCACTCGTTAATTATGCTTAATAGATATCAAATTGCCTTTAATATTTCTTAAAAATTTTCTTAAATCTTTGCTAATAAGATCTATCACCTCTAATTTTGGTTTGCAATTAAATGAGTTTTTGCTAATTTTTAAAATTCAAAAACCACAAGAAATATCATGTTTGCAGTAAAAAAGATCATAAAATTTTAAAAATAATTTTCAAAATTCCAAAAAAATGATGTATTTTTGTTTGATTTATTTTCTATATAATTTTGGTTTTAAAATTCTTATAAAAACCCTAAAAATTGTAAAATACAAAAGACACTAAATCTAATTTAAAATCATTAAAATCACAAAAATACATAAAATAGCTTTATTTAAAGATTGAAAATTATCTTTTTGTTTGTATAAATTTCTAATATTTTTGATTTATTTTCTATTTTAAAAATCCAAAAACAATGCCTTGACTTGTTGTTTAGTTTCTTTTTAATTGTTTTGGAAATCTTAAAAGATTTTAAAAAACCCACAAAAAATACAAAAATCAATAAAAAATTGTCAAAAACTCAAATATTTTTGGTTGAATTTTCTATATATTTCTACCATTTTCTAAAAATCCAAACAGAGTGATTATTTTCCTTTATTATATTTTTATTTTGTTTTGTTTTAAAAATTAAAATTCAATAAAAAATATAAAAAGGTTAAAATTTAATAAAAACTCAAAAAGCTAAAAAAAGAAGAAAAAGACCTTATTAACTCTTAATAATTAATAACCTTCGGATATTGTAGTCTCCTTGAATTCAATCTTGCAAGCTATAATCTTGCAAGCCATACAGGTAAAATAAATAACATACTTTATTTCTCTTGCTTGCTTTCTTTGATTATTTGTGCTTTAGAATAAAAAAATAATTTTGGATTGGAGAGACTTAAGGTTGCAATGACATTGTTCACATTCTTTTCTCATTAGTAAATTTAAAACCCTAGATTCATCGAATAATCAATATCTTGCTTGTTTCTGTTAGCAATGCAGATTAAAGGTCCAAGAAACATCTCAAAGCCGTTATAAGAGGCCATGTATCCTTTATGCACATTATAAAATCATCGGATTCTATATGCTACAGGTAGGAAAAGGTAACAACATGAAAATAATAGAGAAATGCGACATGAATAAAGAATTTCTGACATGAGATCCATATGTATGCATCTTTGACACCAATAAAAGTTAAGACCCATAAAAAAAACTGTGTTTTCGACCCCACTGGATTTAAGACATTCGTTTGCCTTCAAGAACTTTTGGTAGGTTGTCCAACAATCACCAATTATGTAATAGTACACAAAATGAGTACAATCACCATCCATACATTTTTATTAAACATACAAAATATATTCACAGGGAGATGTGCTTGCTTCTAACAAGAAGCGTGCTAAAAGCCTAAATGGATGCAGGACCATTTCGACAATTCCCCGAGAAAAAAAGAATCTACTAGCCGATGCATTGACTATAATCTATTTACTCGCGCCGGAGTTGTCTTTCTCCCAGTCGGTGCCATCGTCCCAAGTTGCCGATCCACCTGCATTCGCACCCCCACGAATACGTTTCTGGAGATGTTCCAAGCTAGCAACCCGTTGCAAAGACCCAGTTCTTCCCATTTTATTACCACCAGTTGTTTCGTTTGCTTGGGAGGTATCGAGGTCGAGGTCTAGAATGCCCTGGAGGAATTGAGCAGGGTCATCATGCACGGGTACGGCTGCATCGGAGCTAGCATCGGGTGGACTGGCAGAGAAAGGCATGCCAATGGCTGTAAAGTCCCCCATGTTCGGGAACATGGGGTTCAAACCAGTCACTCTTTTAACAGTGTCCTCTGCCATCTTTACCTGAAAGAAAGATCCACATAATTGATGAGGTTAATTCCACGAATGCAAACTGCAAATGATAAAAGTGTGCGGGAGTGGTCGTTAGAGATAAACCGGGCATGCAATAGAATGGAAGTGTTTTTTAACACCTGAGCTACTTTACGCAATACCCAACCAAATTACTTAGACAAGAACACTGATCTTGTGTGGAGGAAGGTCCTGCATCTCTGCTTTAGAAAGAGAATCAAGGATGATTTTCACCTCACACCCTAAGAAGCACTGCCTCATGCCACAAAATTTTAGATAGTTTTTAAGTCTATATTATGCTATGATTAAATATGCATCGAAGTTAAGTTTTAAGTATTCAGAAAAGAATTGTTGATATGCTCTCTTAAAGTAGTCGTTCATGCATAGATCTTTGGTTCTACGACCGCCGACTACAGATTTCCAGGATATTACCATTACTAATTGCATACCAGTTTTCAGGGCCACCGATCACAGATTTGGGTTCACAGGGCATTACTTGCTAGATTATGCAAGGTAAGTCTGCGCAACGTGAATCCGTGACCATCGCTGTGCTGATTTACAGCAGCATTGAAGCATTGTCGCCTACATTTTGTGAGCATCGCCACCCTATAGTAGTGGCATTGTTGCATCACAACATCTCCTGGCCACGGCTTCTTCACCATGAATCTGTGAAGCTATAGTCACATCATCTCCTGGCTGCCGCAAGGGTGGGGTAAAGGAGCGCATTGGGCAGTAGGGATTAGAGGTGGGTTGCAGGAGAACTGGAGCACAGCAACGATGGAGAAGGCACTGGAAGCCTGGAAGCAAGCCCTAGCAGTGGATCAAAAGAAATTCGGGTTGGATCGGTTTCCAAGGGGAGTCGATACACAACCAGGTGCCAGTCCTTCCATTGGATTTTCCACCAGGTCGTGAAGGTTTAACGGGTCATGAACTTATGGGTACCCCACCGGAGATCTCTTCGCGGATACCTGTGAAATGCGTCAGAATGGCTGGGTCAGGGCGTGTACCCATTTGACCCTAGGATTTTGAACACCCTACATTCCAGTCATATAACCAGGTTCAGTATATCACGGCTGATTTTTAGCCATGCTTGTTTATATAAAACTACCATTGCTAAGAACTGCTAACTTCTAACCAAGGTTTAAAAAAGCGTGAGGCGATCCGAGGCATTTTCTCCAAAATTGAGGCGATGCGTAATCCTCAGGGCAGTCGAGGCGTAAGCCTCAATATTTGGAAAAAAATAAAATTAAAGCAAAATACATTGAAAAAAGTATATAATAATATTAAGCTTTGCAAAAAACACATTCAAGAATAATTTTAAACTAGTAAAAGATACAATACATAAGCGATGAAAGCATTAAAGTTTAAAAAAATTAATACTAAGAAACTATTATATGGAATATCAAGTTCTAACTCCAACTTCAATGATTCTATGAGTATTGAACTAAAGTCTATACTTGATACTAAAGTACAATAGAAACCATAATTTTTAGTGCTCGAAGTAAAAAAATAGTAATATGCTTTGAATCCCAACCATTTGTCTCGTTGAACGTAGTTGGAGAACCAACATATGCATCCCCTCCTACCATATCATACCCCAACAAGACGGGGGTCTCGCTTCATGTTTTATTATCAACTTTGCTTCCTCATATATGTGATAATTATTCTAAGATTTACAACTCATACAACCAAATAACAATGTTAAGTTGCAAACTTTAACTAATATAAAATATTTATTACAATTCAAACTCAAATCTATGTGCAATAGAACTAGTATGTGTAGATGTATGATAATTGAACAAGATGTATACAAAATCATTGAGCTTCTTTTGTTTCAAACGATCTTTTCTTTTTTTGCATGAAGCTATACATAGAAATATGCAACTATGCAAGGTTTAACATGAAAACAAAAACACAAACATAAGAAAAATAATACTTAGGTAAAAATAGGGTCGAGTGCAAAGCAAATAATCAAAAAGTTGGAAAAAAAACCTCCAGCTCAAGGATTACGCCTCCGCCTCACCTCGACCGCTTCACGTCTAGAATGCCTCAAGCCAAGTTAAGGCATACGCCCCAACCCAAGGACCTGAAGCATGCGTCTCGGGGCAATTTTGGCACACCTCGCCTCGAGGCGTACGCATTTGCGCCTCGAGGCGCCGCTTTTTAAAACCATGCTTCTAACTACAACTAGATTTGAGTTGCGGATGAAGCATCTAAAAAATGTACTAAGCCTTCTCCCACTATAAGTAGGGTCGGCTACATGGATTCTTGCTTAAATCCATGTTGAAAGATTCGACTTTTTTTACGCTGGCCGTCGACTACCTAACACAACCCCTGCAAGAGTGGGATTTGAACCTTTGTCTTTTGTGTGGTAGACACACTGTACTACCACTAGACCATCAAGCGGAGACGGCATCTAGTATAAAAAATGTAATAGTACATTAAACAGAGAATTGGTTTCACCCTTCCCTAAACCTTAAACACAACAGATAGATTCATGCACATGAATACCCTTTACAACATATTGATGGGTACTAATATTCATAGCCTCAAATTTCAGCGAAATTCAGTCGAATTTCTGTCGAATATCGATATTCAGTCGAAATCGAAATTCGACCGAAATGACCGAAATATGGGGGTCCTAATACAAAAAATGACCGAAATGACCGAAATTTCGGTCGAAATTCCACCGAAATTCCATCGAAATTCTGTTTTGGTCGATACCGAAATGGTGACCGAAACCGACATTTAAGGCCTTGCTAATATTTATCATAATATAATAGTAAAACATGATTTCTTTTAGAGTCATAAAATGGAGACATATTTTCATTTGGTTCATCAATATTAGTCCCTTAGTTTTATAATTAGAGATGGATTTCTGTCCCACTTTTTTTCTATTGATCTAATGAAAACGTGCACATGGGCCAAGAGGATGTTAATAATTCTATAGCAGAATGATTCGTATATTCCGAGCATGGCCTCAAATTTCAGCGAAATTCGATCGAATTTCTGTCGAATATCGATATCCAGTCGAAATCGAAATTCGACTCAAATGACCGAAATTCCGGTCGAAATTCCACCGAAATTCTATTTTGGTCGATACCGAAATGGTGATCGAAACCAACATTTAGGGCATTGATTCCAAGTACTACAATAAAGATGCAAAAAATAATAGGCATTTCGCATTTTAAGCATCCAGACAACAGCCACAAGTTTCAGGAGGTTACACAAAACAAGACAGGGTTGGTGATCCCCCCCACCCAACCCCCAAAAAAGGAAAAAGTTTTTTACTAACAAGTCGAAAAAAGGGGAGGGCAAGCTCGTATTACTAATGATAACAAACCACCTGTCTGTTTTCTTGGTGATCTTTTGAATGGAAAAGAGTGCATCATTATGTTTACAAATTTATTTTCCAATTATGACTAATGGTGAAAAAATATAGCAAGAAATTTGGTTCGCAATGGGTAAAAGTGACGGAGTTAAAAAAATGTCAAAGCCTTCTCCCACCATAAGTAGGGCCGGTTACATGGATTGCTCAAATCCATGTTGAAAGATACGACTATTTTTTATGTTGGCTGTCCACGGGAAGTGGAAACATTAGTACAAAAGTGACAGTTAAAATTAGCAATGTACTGCTTTCCACCTAATACCTCATACGTTAACAGTACCAAGGAACAAAAGTATAAGCCAAGGATATATTGGATGGGTACATCAGGAATAGCATGCTGTCATGGGAGCGTTGTAAGAATATTTTCGCTTAACGAGATAATAATTCACAACGCAAGTCTCTCTCGCACAACTTACAATCAATCATAAATAAGGTACTATGCATATCCACGGGAAAATAATTGGTTAGGCAAAAACCCCAGGAGCATTTTGGATGATAGGAAACATTCATCTTCTCTTCATTAACTAAAATTAATAAAAAATGTGAAAACTACATCATATACAAGAGATAAACTCAAGAACAAAAAAGGCATAAAGGGGGAAATATCACAAAATATCCATCAATTGGGTTACCTTAGCTCTCATTGTTTCTACATCTGCTTTCAAGATCCTGCTGTTAACAGCAGCTTCATTGAATTTCTGATTTATCTCAGTGAGGCGCTTCAGCAATGCTGAGTTCTCGACCCTTAGCTGTGAAACCTTCATTGGACAAACAAATGACTTTTAGTTGGAACTTGCAAGTACAACAACAACAAAGCTTTTTCCTACATTAAGTAGTAGAGTCGGCTACATGGATTCTTTGCCTCCATTCAGATCTATTTTGGGTTAATTTCGGACTTAGATCCAAAAAACTAAGATCCCTTCATATAGTCTCATTCCAACACTTCTTGGGCCTTCCTCGTCCTCTCTTAACTAGCTCAACATCCCAAACGTGACTTTTAGTTGCAACTTGCAAGTACCAGTGAAAAATCAAAACATGGGGGAAAAAGGGCGAACCTGAGCTTCTAGGTCACTCAGATGAGCTTGCTTTCGTCTCCTAGATCGCCGAGCTGATTCACGATTCGATAGCATCCTAACAACATAGAACATGTGAAATAAAAACGTAAATACTAACAATAATTCCATCGGGTTCATCAATTAAAAATCAAATCCTACCACCTGTAAAAAAAATCAGCTTATATTGATGACCACCTTAATGTTACTAATGCACATAGTAACCGTCAATGTAAATCACCAGTTACAGAAAACCAGATTTTTTCTGTTTTTTGAGATGCAAAGTGAAATCTGCAGTACTTACAGAGCCAAACTTTGGTGCTGCATTTACTGAAATGGAAATCGTTTACCACTGGAGCTGGTTCATCATGTTCACGTTGAATGGATTTTATCTTCTAACTGTGAAACCGTGCTTCATTATTCAAAATATCAAAAAAATCCAGCAATTTAATCCTAAAATTTTATTGTTTCCGTATTTTTCTGAAAGAAAATTTTAATTGTTTTCGTATCTTGTTGTGTCATACCAAACTTTCCAAAACTTGTGAACAAGTAAACCTTGTTCAAGGTGCATGCCTCGCCAATGGCGTCTTGTGACATGCATCATCCCATGAGATAAAGTTGCAAAAATGCCTCCCTTCCATCCATCCAATCTTAATCATTAGATCATATTTATTCTCACATCTATTGACATGTATTAGTCTCAACCTCCAAAGAAGAGACATTTATCCTCAAGCATGTCCAACCTGTTAACTCCCACTAAGGACCTAAGTCTGGCATCTCTATCACGCATGTTAAATAAGTTTCGTGTTATCCGCTAGAGAGAACCTAATCAAAGAAAACTAATTGGCCAGGTTTGGACTGCAGCCTGTTGGCCAAATTTGGACTGCAACCTACCACAGGTAATTCTATCCAATGCTATTGTTCTAAATCGCTAGCCAGTTCATGCTACAAGGAGTGCTCATATTAGAAATCAATTCAACAATATTTCGGAAGGGAAAGTGTGGTGAAACATGAGGGAAGATAAAAGAGAGAAGGATATCAAAGATGGAGGCTGACTTTTCTATTTCATAACTTGACTCAAAAAAAAGCATGTCGACCAACCATTCATATAAAAAATGATGAAATTGCAGAAAGAAAAAAAAATCAAATCCTGAACGAAATCTGATTGACTGATTGGCTCGTACCTTTCTAAAAAACAACCCTTGCCTACTTGAAGATAATGATTGATCTCCTAACCAATTACAAAAAAAAATAGGCTCGCTTAAAAAAACAATGATAACCAACTATAACAGCAGCTTTCAGCATGCATCAGTATATATCTGTAAAAGCCGATATTTTTATTGTGATTAAAGAGGTGTTAAGGTTAGTTTTAAAATCTAAAGATGTTTTAGAGATGAATTGAATCCAAAACTAAAGGGATAATTATACCCATAACCCTAAGTAATTTCGCAATAACATTCATAACCCTGCATAATCGCGAATTACATGAGAAACCCTGAGTAATACTTAACTCTTACATGACATAACCCTGTGTCAAGATCCGTTTGAATAGCCCGTTATGTTTGACGATTTCCATTAAAAAAATATGAAATTACCCGTAATGTCTATTGTTATTTGCAAAACATGCCATCAACACCAACCCCACCACCACCACCCCTGCACGGCGCCAACCCGACCTCCATCACCCCCCACCTGCAGCCCCGACCGACCTGCAGTTTACCCCCCACACCCCCACCCGCGACGCCCACCCGGCCAGCCACTGCCACCCCCATCTGCCATCCACGACTGCCCCCATCCACCGCCACCCCCTCTGCCCCCGCGACTAAGATTACCAAAATCCGGCGGGAAATCGCCGGTAAAGGCGTTGGCTTGGAGGCTGAGAGTTCTCAGAGCAGTGATCCTACTGAGAGTGTTGGGCGGTATCTCCCCACTGATGCCTAATCCAGGGAGGTGGAGCTCCTCCACTCGAAACCCCTCGCTGCTGCACACGACCCCAATCCAGCTGCTGCACACGGGAGTGCTGGAATTCCAGTTGAGCTTCCGGACTCGAGGAATCCCGTCCATGAAATCCAACAGAGCCTGATTGTCCTCCACAGGCTCGGCCCAAGAAATCCATGAGAGCAAGAAGAAGACTGCGCCCCCCCAACCCCCCCCCCCCCCCGACCTGCATCCACCGCCACCCCCCTCTGCCACCGCACCACCCCCCTCTGCCCCCGCGACTGCCCCCCACCCCCCCCCCCCCCCGGACGCGAACTTCACCCTCGTTGCGCCAACCCGACCCGACCTCCATCGCCCCCCTTCCCCCACGCCGCACCTCTGCAAGACCACCTCCCTCGTGCCGCAACTCTGCAACTCCCCCCCCTTCCCCCGCGCCGCACCTCTGCACGACCCCCCCCCCTCCCCACCATTGCCGCAACTCTGCATCGTCTCTGCAAGCTTCCCGCGTCCGCACAGTCCCTGCAAGCTTCCCACGTCTGCACAGCCCTGCACGCTCCCTCTTCCCTCGGATCTTGCCAGCCCCCCGCACGGCCAATCACCCTTTCCACGGCGTCCACGTAAAGCTCGTTAGGTTGCAGGTGCTAGCTCAAAAGAAGATGGGATATATATTTTTATTTAATGTAATCTCGGCCGTTGGATTGTAGAGTGGTTAGATTAACTCAATATCTGTTTGAGTTAACGAAGTAAAGTAACGGAAGGTTATAGGTGTAAGGCGGCACACTTATTAAGGGTCATGATTGTAATTCGCAATTATGCAGGGTTATGAATGTTATTGCGAAATTACTCAAGATTATGGGTGTAATTATCCCAAAATTAAATAAGGAGAAAAGCACTACCTAAATACACAAAAGAAACGCCCATCCCAAGACCTGAAATGTTTTCCACACAAATTTTAGGAAAAACGTGAAGATGACATAATTCATTTGCCATGAGATATTCCAAGTCCCTGGGAAAAATCATGCCCTTGCATCCCTCACATTCAGGGAAATTAAACGGCATCCATTAAATAGTTGCCAGTATGGTAGCTGATTTACTGAATGCCTGCAAAAGATCAACCTAGACAGCAAACTTCTTCAACAAAAGCATGCACATTATTTGTTTTCATAAAGAAAAATATTCGAATACCTTCTGTACTTCTTTGCATCGGCAGGATCCATATTCTCCGTCGTTTCTGCGTCTCCTTCCAAGTCATCATCGTCTGACTGCTCTCTTGATGATCCACTATTGGCTGATCTAATCTGGCTCATAATATTCTGTACACTGGAAAGTGCAGGACTTCCAGTTGGTCCACTGCCAACCTTCTCTTTAGGAAAAGTGAGTATAGATCCTGTTATTGGGGGGTTCCAAGCAAAAACAGAATCAAATTGTATAAGTAGAAAAATAGATTAAAAGACATAACTACTATTAAAGGGATCTGATAACACAAAATGCCATTCTATGCAAACATGAAATAAGAAAATGTAAGTGACTTTTCACAGTTAAGCACTTCTAGAGTTGTAAAACAATATGAAATTAAACAGATGATATTACTGCAACAAAATTAAGATCCGATATCAGAAAAACAGTTAAAAGCAAAATCAAACTTAGTGGCGCGAAAGGAAACAAACAGAAAAAGCTAAAAAGGGACTTTACATACATAACCCTCTATATTTTCATTATTATGCATTGAACTCTCTATAATTCCAATTTACATGGAGAATCCTGGACAGTGACTTCCGTTTACGCATAGACCCCTTCATTAACTCAACCACACCTGTTGATTAATCTAACTAGATCAAATCTGACTCTTGATAAGTATTTTATTAAATTTATTTTATTCCATCCCTTCTATTATCCTCTTCCTCCCCCACCACATCCTTCCTCCCCTGACCCACGCCGTTGCTGCCCCCACCACTGCCCCCGACCTCCACCTCTCCGCCCTGACCTCCACTGTAACGCCAAATTCCACACTATGAGTAGCTTCCCTGTCCAGGTCCCAAGCCTTCTCAACTCCAACACCTTCTTTGAAGAGTACAAAACTGTGGTTGATTTCAATGTCGATTACATGGCTTCGAGAACTGCCAGTACCCCAAATCCTCCCAAAAATCTAACGTGCATGCCTAGATTGCAGTGAGTCGCCCAACGACACCGTCTCCAAGGAGGACGGTGTTGCCAACATGGAGTGGTTCTTTCTCATCTCCATGACTCGATCTTTCGCTAATGGAATTGGCCTCCCAGGCAGGTCGCCATCTCCGAGTGTTCTATCCGGATCTCCAGTGTTGCCATTCTAGTGGAATCTGAATGCAAAACGGTGTTCGGCATGCAGGCAATGGATTTTTTCCTCATGAATTCCGGCGTGGTGGAGTTGGGATCCACGAAAGTTATGTGCCAGAGTGGAGATTCGGAACATGATCAAGACTTTGTTCGATCGTGGACATGGATCGAAATATCTCGATACATCCTCAACATATCGGCGATATATCCATATCAATAAGTCAGAGATACCGATATTATCCTAGATATCGATACCGACCGTTGTTAAGTATTAGAAAATAGGAATGCGAAAGCGAAATGATAAACAAAACATGAAATAGAAATATAAACTTAGAACACATAGTTTTTACGTGGAACCCTACTCCCTACACAGCGGGATAAAACCACGGGAGAATGCCTCAAAGGGTTGATATACACATTGCTTTTCACACTGGATAAAGTGGGTATGGGGCTTCCTATATAACCTCCTCAGACCTTCAAGTCCCACCACTGGTAGATGTGGGACTAAACTCATGGATGAGATAAATGGATCCTGGAGAGATCCATCTACCCATTAGTACATGTAATGCATATACTCCAACATTCCCCCTCAAGCCGGAGCATGCAACGCTCAGCATGGACAAACAAAAAGAAATGTCAACTCACAACACAAGCACTACAGACAATATCAACTCAACGCGCACAACTGTCGGTTGATGTTGAGAATGTTGCTTCTCATGCCGGAAGACGAACATGATGGAGTGTGAGTCAACTGAATCTCCTCGTCGAAGAGCATGCGCTCTGTACTACGCATGTCAGAGTTATTGCAACTGAAAATGAGTCTCTACACGGAGAACTCTAGCCCGCCACAACAATGCAGACAACTGCTCCATCTCCAAAAAGGCCAAAAAAGCATCGCTAATTATCCATGTGTATATCTCTGAAGATGGGTCTCTCTCATAGGGACCTCAAAGTGGGTTCTCTCTCATAGGAACCACGGAAGAATCATGTACTGGAGTTCACGATCGCTTGAAAATGGAGCATGAAGAAGTCTCCTCGACGGAGTATTGGGTCCCTCCCATCTTGCATAGAAATGGTACTCTACTCTGGAGCATGGAATGAAATTTCGGTTTCGAGAGGTCATGGGTATCGAAATTCCTATATATATATATATCAATTTCCCGGATTTCGATCGAAATTTCGGTGATATTTCGACATTTCGATCCATTTCGACCCATTTCGATTGAAATTCATGGATCTCAGTACAAAATTTCCTGGATTTCGACCGAAATTTCGGTGATATTTCGACATATCGACCCATTTCGGTTGAAATTTATGGATACATGGTATGTTGAGACAAGAGGATATTTCGACATATCGACCCATTTCGGTTGAAATTTATGGATACATGGTATGTTGAGACAAGAGGGTACATACATCGATTATTCAACTTGGGGAGCTTCTTCCCCTTTGGGTTTAAGCAATGGAGATGAAAAAACTCTATAACTTCTATATATTTGATGTAGCTTGTTCTTTTCATTTGTTTGTCATTTATCTTTGTAAATAGATGCATCTTTATTGTAAGTATTTAATTAATTCTGTAATTCATTCGAACTTTGTCTGTGACGGTTATTTCTATGAACAAAACATTGTTTAATTAATCATTATCTACATTTTTAAATAAAAAATTCTTTTCTATTTTTATGAACAAAAGATATCTTCTAGGTGTTGTTAACTTAGTTATTTTGATTTCCATTTCCAGTATCTATCAGACTGCTCAACAATATGTCTGATATGACCGATATGGTGTGATATAAGGCGCATGGATGAGAGATGTGTGTGATATAAGTGTGCATTTGTAAGATGATGTTTTAAGATCTTGGATTGGATGATGTTAATTTCCAGTACATATCAGTCAAGAATCAACATTAACATCAATTTGACCGATATGCCCGATATGTGCGATCTAAGGGGCATATATAAGCAATATGTGCGGTATAAGTGTGTATTTGTAAGCTATTTGTTGTTGTAATAACTCAAAAGATCTTAATTTTCAAAAAAATCATCGAAAAATGGCTTTTTGAGTCATCTTCGACATTTCCACCGAAACGGTCGAAATTTCCTGAAATTTCGGTTTTGGAGGGGACCAAAACGAAATCGAAATCGAGATTTCGAACTTTGCTCTGGAGTCCCTCTGAAACCAGCTGAAAACCATATCCCACATGGCATAGTGAATGGGATCTCGACTAAGAAATTCCTATGGAACACATGAAAACCATGGCCGAAACATAAGAGATGGGGACCACACAAAAGATGGCAAACATATGCACATCTAAAAAGACTGCATACATGCGTGTATCTGAAACTGAAGACTCGGAAGACATCTGAACGTCGAGTTTGAATATATGATCATCCGTAGAGTCTAGAAATTGGTTGGTCCGGAATCTAACATCTCTGAATCTGAATCCGACCAGTGACTCTACACAATACCCCCCTTTCTCCCATACTAGTCGGAATATATGTCATCAACTATGTTGGGAGAAGACAAGAGAAATGGGGAGAAATCATAAATCACTTAGCCGATAATAATATTTTTTTGGCTTTCTCAATCATTTTTCTTTAAAATCATCATTTTTTGTAGTCGTTGCATCATTTTTTACATCTTTCCCTTTTTTGCAAAAAATAATTTTTTCAGCGTAAGATTTTTTTGTACACACCTTTTTTTTTAAAGCAAACACTTTTTTTCAAATAGGTCGTTCCTTTCTTTTTTGCCTTCAAAAATTTCCTCTGTTTCATACAACCAACATTGGTCTGTGAAACTCAGCCCCTCCTTTTTAAAAAAAATAACATGTCACTCCCCCTCTTTATTTCTTTCTTTCTTCATTTATAACGTGGGTCTCTACTTAAGGTTCCCAACTGGGAACCCTTGGTAAACCTATCTCAAATACGGTCTCACGCGCACGTCGCCCCCCGATGGAGGTCACCACATTTCGACGTCGCCTGGAGGAAGGCGGAGGGGTTGTTGCCACACGAGGGAGGGCATCAAAAGGAGGGTCTCGTTGTTTGAAGGTTCTCACACGTTGGTGCGATGAGTTGCATCGTCGGAATCATGTCGCCTGGAAGCAGAGAAGTGGAAGATGTTGCCACCAGGAGGGGGGTGATGGGCTTCGAGCTTCGAGGATGTCGGCAGGGAAGAGGAGGAAGAAGTCACGCTGCCTCCTGCTGGAAGATGTCGCGCTCCCCTGGGGCTCCGTGTGGGAACTCTACACAAGCGCTAAGTGCCTGGAGAATCTTCGACAAGGGTTGGGGTCGAGATCGCCTGGGGTTTGCACGTTGTGGTGCTCTACGCGCAGCCGGTGCGGCTAGGGCCGCTGTTGCGACTTCACTGCCGATGTCTTTGCCAATGAAGGGTTGTCAAGATCGCGGCCTGGATCGTGATTTGGAAGTGCGTGGGCTTCACGCCACCACCGCCTGGAATGCAACCACCTTTGCAAGATTGATTGCTCGTTGCAACTAGGGTTTCAGAAGAAATCCAAAATCAATGATGAGATCTTCAACAACACAATCTCCAATCCTGATTACAACATGAATTTAATACAAAATAATATTTAAATGAAAAACTGCTCAATGAATCGAACCATAAATTTGAGTCGATTCTTCCAAAAATTTGTGACACTGAAATATTAGGGTTTCAAGAAACCATAAATACGAAAAACAAACTTGACCGATCTTGAAAAAATAAATCTTCAAAATCAACTAAGAACGACATGATCTAATACCATGTTAGAAAATAAGATTGCAGAAGCGAAATGATAAACAGAGCATGGAATAGAAATGTAAACTTGGAACACAGAGTTTTTACGTGGAATACTACTCCCTAAGGAGCGGGATAAAACCACGAGAGAACGCCTCAACGGGCTGATGTATGCATTGCTTTTCTCACTGGATACAGGGGGTCCAGGGCTTCTTATATAGCCTCCTCAGACCCTCCAAGTCCAACCCTGATAGATGTGCGGCTAAACTCATGGATGGGGTAAATGGATCCTGGAGATATCCATTTACCCATCGGTGCATGTGACGCATATACTCCAACATTAAGCAATATATCGACAATATGTCATCTGATATCACCAATACTGATGAAATTTTAAGTATTTGGTGGCAACTTTCCATCATTTCGAGTTATATCAACAGAATCGTGTCGATATCGATGCTCTATCATCGATAACAGCTATGTTAATTGACTTTGGTGCTTCTTTTATAAGGAAAGAAGCTTGGAAGATAACCTTATTCTTTACGCTTTAAAAGTTGATTTGTTGAAACTTTCTAGCCACTCCCTATATTAAAACATTTGCAAACAAATCCGATGCGAGGTAAATAACCAAATTTATGATTTGTAACATGGTTCAAAATATCGGGACACATTAGCAATATATCGGTCGCGAAAGGGATGGTTTCAACATTCAAGTGTATACCGAAATCCAAGATATCGACGAAATATATACAATTCATCTCATATTAGTCAAAATTGAATATTCGGTACAAAATTTCGCAAATATTTGTCAATATCAGTCGATACTATCGATGTGGTAGGTATCGATATTGCTCAAAATCCCCATTTTATTTTTTTGATATATTCCTTTGAGATTTTGCTTGTATTAAAAACACATTATAATTTATATATTTTTTTAGGTTAAGGGTGCTTGAACGGAGGGTCCGCCTCCTTTTGCAATGGAGATTCGGAAATTCCAATGACGAAGAATAATTTAAACAAGTGCGGCTATTTGGCTGACAATGTCCGCACAACCCCACTTTCCTTAGAGTACTTGGATGCACAAATCAAACAATTAACTAGACAGGTCGCCACCTTGACCGGTTACATGCAGGGGAGACAACACAGAAGGAGTCAGAGTAACGAGTCGGGCCAGGAATCGGGGACAAGCCATACGTAGTCGCATACCTCGAGATTCTAGTTCCTCCATATTTGATGGACACATTACTAATTGGCACAACCAAGAGAGTGGAGAAGAAAATAAAGGGTAGAACAAGAGAACACTTGTCGATTGCGAGAGATTTTGGGAAGAAGAACCATAGAGATCCAATCAATTGGTTAAAAAATCCCAGAGCAATGATCGTGAGGATCGATTGGTACCGGTTATTGCCCCAATTGATGCATCAGGTGTTGAAATTTCTGTCGCTTCGAAAAATTCGTCTCCTGATGAATTGCTTGATTTCTAGCTGCATGTATGATAAATTGGTCTCGATTTGATCCCCTAATTTGTTACATTTTCCCATCTTCCATATTCCTTTTGTATTCTAGGGAAAAGAGGGTCGTAAATGCAATTTGTTTACCCCTTCTATTAAACAAAATTCATAACATAAGTTATCCTCCAATTGGTCCTTTAAATAAAAACTCTTGTGAGGAGGGGACTACTTGTAATTTTCCTAAAACATCTCATCCCTTATTTTAGGGGATCCAATTGAAGACGAGTCTCCAACCCTCGTTAAGGTTTCTTCTCCCTTCAAGTAACGATTGCAGCAGCTTCGACTTCGAATGGGAAGACAGCGTCGGAGCTCCAAGGGCTATGACGATGGCCCGATCGCAAGTCACGATCGTGGCCTAAGTGGCAGCAGCAATGGTGACGGTGACCGTGCTTCTGTTGACGCTGCAGCGGATTTGCGATACAGGTCTTCGGAGGTAGAGGAGGTGCATGCAGCGGGCCTGGAGCAATAGTTGGCAGGGGCGGTTGTAGCATCGAAGGAGATGGTTGCACAGCTATGGGGGGTTGGCTGTAGAAGCAGAGAAGGAGGCAAGGGTGTTGGGTTGGCCGGAGGGGGTAGGTGGTGATGGTGGGGAAGAATAGGGAGTAGAGAAGGATTGCAATGAGTTTTGTGGGGTTATAGATGGAGCGATCGGTGTTGTCAAAGCAGGATTCAATGCAGTTGGGACTTCCAGAACTTCCTGCACATCAGTTGAGGAGGATTAGTCTTCCTCTTTTTTTCTTAATTATAGCCTTTAAATTCACCTTGTATGGGTGCAACACTAATAATATTGTTCTGGGCAGCGGATTTAAGGATGGCTTTCTTCGGTTGGTGTTCCACAAACTTGATAATCATTGGATCCCGTAGCAATTTCAACAAATGTGTATATTCGACCGAACCTGGAGCACAACACATTTTCGTCCTCAACCCATGTTAAACTGCTTGTTGAATGTGATGCTCTGACCTTGTGCCGTGCAAATGCATTGAAGGATCGTCAGATTGTGGGGATGATCTGTAGGTCATGCTTTGATATCAATTGATGCAAATGGAAAATTCCAATGGTGAAGATTAATTTTAACGATGGAAATACTTGCTGGAGAAAAATATATAGGGAGAAAGAAGAGAAAACTCGTCGATTGTGAGATATTTGGGGAAGAAGAACCGCAGAGATCAAGTGGAGGGAAAAGAGAGAAGGGGAATGGATAAATAGAGAAACTCCAATTTAATTCAACTTCAACGGTCCAAAACAAAGGACTACCATCCCTTTTATATAAGGGTGGTGGGATTACAAATATTGAAACAAGATAAAACTCAAATCTTAACTTATCCTAATTGACTCTAAATGGACTCTAACCAACTAATAATTGATCTAACCATTTAACAAATTGGTTCAAGATCGCATGTGATCTCACTATTTAATTAGAAATAAAATTGCAACGACTCAATTAAGCGTAAATAAAATTAATCTAGTTATATTAAAAACTTTAATTAAACAGACGAAAAATTAAACCCTAATTGATAAAATTCAATGGACCAAAAATCCTAATTGAGGTCCAATTCGTCGATACACGCTGCATCAGCTCTTTGCCGCTTCGCAAAATCCGTCTCCTGATGAGTGTCTTTGGCTTGCATTGCAACATTCTGGAGTCCTTATAGAAAGAAGAAATGCAGCAAATGTAGCAGAGCCCAAGCCATTGCCGTGATCCTCGTGGAACCATCATCATGTTGGAGAGGGTGATGGTCGAGGAACTGATGTGGAGTGTATGGAAGCATCCATGTCATGGCAGAAATTCCCATCAAGTTGTTATGTAGGAAAAATTGATGTGGTATCTTCATAGGTGGAATCATGGAATTTACCTTGATGCTTGACCGGAGACAGTGTTTGTGCCCCTCATGTCGTTAACATGACCCATGGCGACGACTCAAGTTGAGTAAAATTCTCTAAAAATCGACAAGGTATTCGGCTTGCCAAAAAATGCCCTCTCAGGACAAATCGTCAGATCGTGAGGACGATCCGAGGCCATGCTCATATACCAATTGATGCAAATGGGAATTTTCCAATGGTAAAATATATTTTTTCCGATGGTGGAAATTTTTGAAATGGAAGAAATTTGGAGGGAAGAGAAGAGAAAACTTGTCAGTTACGAGGTATTTAGGAATAGAAACGCGTAGATTGTGTGGAGTTTAATATCAAACATTTCACATTTATATAGACAACCATCGATGGAGGAGACAAGGTGCCATGAGCGTGAAGGAGTACACCGAAGGATTCCAATCTCTCATGCATCGCAACCAATTATAGGAGACTACAATCCAAAAAGTCACATGCTTAATGCAGGGACTTCGTCAAGCTATCCAAGATGAACTCTACATCCACAACTGTCAAAGTGTTGATGAGGCCAATAAGCAAGTTGAGCGAGCCAAAGCCAAGCTCGTAAAAACACAAACAAAGAAGACATCTTTCTCATCGAACACTATCCCACAGACTAGTGTCCCTATGACGACCTCAAAAATGGCTCCTCCATCGATTGTTGTTGGTAAATCCCAAACGAAACTCTCAGTTGTTGTCGCCGCTTGCCCATCTACTGGAAATCCTGAACCATGCATTTTGAGAAGTCGACCTGTTGTGGGACGTGATACTCGTTTCAGGTGCTATCAGAAGGGACACCGATCGATCGATATCCAAACCTTGGGCAGTTGCCTCCCATCTATGCACCACTGAGGACCTTAAAAATTATGCTCCATGTGATCAAGAAGCATTTGAAGAGGATCAAACTGTATTAGTTGCCATCACCTTTGGAGGAGACGAATACGAACTTCTTGGAGTTGATGGAGACATATCCAGACCTTTTATAGTGATTGAACATAATTGCTTTATTGATCCTGACAATACACCAACGAGTATCTTACTCGCCCCTACAGCCGATAATGCTGACAGCTGGTTGCGATGCAGCATATTCAGAACCACATGCACCTCCGGAGGATGTCGTTGCTCATTGATTATTGACGAAGATAGCGTAGAGAACTTTGTGTCCCAAGAAATGGTCGAGAAATTGGAATTGTCAGCTTAACAACTCGAGAAACCTTACAGTGTGGCATGATTTCGAGGTGGCACGCAACTTCCGATCAACGTTAATGCCTCGTTAGCTTCTCGATTGGTCCATCATATAAAGAGGAGGTATGTGCCATGTGGCTCATATGGATGTATGTCATGTGCTACTAAGGAGACGATGGCAATTTGATAGGGATACTGAGCACAAGGATAAGTTGAACACAAAGTACGAGTGACCCTCATACCGCAACATGAGGCCCTTAGTCTTCGACAAGTAGCTTCTCTTTGATTTACGGCCACTCAGTCTGCTAAGACTACTTAGCAGTCAAAACCTTCAACTACCGCTCCATTATTGTTAATGGAAACTCAAACTTTCCAAACTTCCATTGAGAAGTTCAGGAGAGCCCTACTATTTACGTGTTGGTGGACGCGAAGGGGACAGACAAGAGGCAACCTTAATCGAAGTTAGGCTTGACATACAACCGATCATTCAGAAGTCCTTGGAGCATTAACTGAAGGTTTACCCCATTAGGTGACATCCAAAACCACATTGATCTAGTCCTTGGAGCAAGTTTACCACATTTACCGCATTATCAGATGAGCCCGAGCAAACATGAAGAGATGAACAAGCAGATCAATCTTCCGCAACGTGGTTATATTCGTGAGAGCATGAGCCTTGTAGTCGTTCATGCTCTATTTACTCCTAAAAAATATGGTATATGGAGGATGTGTGTGGATAATCGTGCAATCGACAAGATAACTGCCAAGTATCGCTTTTTGATTCCACATCTTGATGATATGTTTGACATGCTATCGGGTGCCAAATAATTTTCCAAGATGGATCTTCGGAGTAGGTACCATCAGATTCGCATCCGACCAAGTGATGAGTGGAAGACAACTTTTAAGACCAAAGAGGGTCTTTATGAGTGGACAGTCATGCCTTTTAGACAGTCTAATGCCCCAAGCACTTCTGTGCATACCATGAATCGTGTGTTATGACCCTTCATCGGCAACTTTGCGGTTATCTACTTTGATGACATATTGATCTACAACTTGACTAAAGACGACCACCTAGCACACTTACGGCAAGTCTTGGAAACATTGAGAATCCAACAATTGTTTGTCTACCTCAAGAAATGCTCCTTCCTGTCTAACATGATTTTCTTCCTGAGATGCATTGTCTCTACAGACATACTCAAAGTTGACCCCTCCAAGGTTCAAGCCATTCAGAGCTGGCCAGTGCCACGTACCCTCATTGAGATTCGCAGCTTCCTGGGGTTGGCTTCATCCTATCGACGATTCATTTGAAATTTTAGCGCATGTGTTGCTTCGTTGATAGATTGCAGTCGCAAAAGCACATCCACGTGGACCACAGAAGCATAAGTAAGCTTTCACAAGCTGAAAAACCAATCGATCAATGCCCCAATTTTGGCACTTCCAGAATTCTCCAAGGTCTTCGTAGTTGATTATGATGCCTCACATGTCAAAATTAGTGATGTCATGAGCCAGGAAGGACAACTTGTGGCCTTTTCAGTGAAAAGTTGAATGAGGTTCGATCACGATATTCCACATATGATGTCAAGTTCTACATTGTGGTGCAAGCCCTTAAGCATTGGAGGTATTATTTGATTGAATGATAATTTGTCCTCAACTCTGATCACGAGACATTGAGGTATCTGAACTCCCAAAAGACCCTTAACAAACGCTATGCCAAGTGGGTTGATTTCCTCCGAGAATATATCTTCCACCTTGCACAAGGCTGGGACCTTGAATCGTATGGCAGATGCATTAAGCAAGCACACACATGTCTTAGCCGTAATCAAGGTTTTAAAAAGCATGAGGCGTATCGAGGCGTTTTCTCAGTATTGCCTCGAGGCGTAAGCCTCACTCGTGAACGAACATTTTTCATAAAACATAATAATTAATCGTAATTACAATTTCCAAGTTCTAGAAATTAAATAGTTTTGATTAAATACATAATTTCATGACATTTCAAGGCTAACATCATGGTTTAAACATCCAACTTGTTATATAACTCTCTTTTTTGGACTCTAAATCTGCAAGGAGTCAAGTAAATACGGATATGCAACCACAATAGTGGGTAACTCTCCGTAAAATTTAAAGTCTTGAATAAAATTTAACTAAAGGGACTAGATGTAACATACCATTTTCAACATTAGGTAAGATACGTGTTTCATTTAATTAAGAAGGATAGGAGAGTAAGCGGTGTATCAGGGATCACTTTTTACTTTACCATAAGGATTGGGGGATAAAATACTTGAATATTGCATGTTATGACCATCTTTGTTCATGCATGCTTTGATGTATATTAATTTAGTCCCGATTGAATAGAAGAAAAGATGAGACATGTTTACAAAAATATACTTTTCTAAATTTAGGTCAAAGTAGGGGACTTGTATCCAAACATTTAATAAAGAAAGCATTTATGCTTGATTCATACTAAAGAGTAAAGGCATTAGATTTAAGGACTCAAGACTCGTTTTTTGTTCATGTTGATTTATAAAGAACATGCATAATAAAGTAAAAAAAACGTAATATGTTAATAAATTAAAAAAGATAATTTAGTGAATCGTGAGCTTAAGGACTTGAAAATACTTGCCTACGAAAGATGAAAAGCTCACAATCAAAAGAAAAGAAAAAATATTGTATAAAAAAAATAAAAAAAATCAACTCATACATGAGGCAACGCCTCAAAGCGTGCCTCGAAAACCTCAAGGCGCACGTCTCACTGAGGCTGCATGAAGCTATAGCCTCGAGGCGTGTGTTTAAAAACAATGGATGTAATGACAGTAAGCACGACAGGATTTGATGCTCTCAAAGATCTTTATTCCATTGATCCTCACTTCGGTCCTATTTATAGAGTGTGTTGGCATTGGACAAGATTCGACAGCCAATTGTGTCCATTGTGAGGGACTCTTGTTCAAGGCATACACATGTGCATTCCTACTACACTTCGTGAGAACCTCATTTTTGAACTGCACAACGACAGGTTAGCTGGACACTTTGGATGAGATAAGGCCATGATACTCCTCCAAGAGCGATTTTATTGACCACAATTGAGGAAGGATGTTATAAGGTTTATGTAAAAATGTCAAACGCGCAAGATATTCGAAGGTCATAGGCAGAACAATGAACTTTATACACCTCTCTCACTCCGTATGCGACCTTGGGAAGACATTATCATGGATTTTGTGTTGGGATTACCTCTCATGGTTCGGAAAGTTGACTATTATTTCCATGGTAATGGATAGATTTTCTAAAATGGCACATTTCATCGCATGGAGAAAAAGCCTCAGATGCATCTCATATCGTTGATTAATTTTTTCGTAATGTCGTTCGATTGTATGATGTTAATTGTTCTTTTACATTTGATCGCAATACCTAGATTTTTGAGTCATATTTGGCGCACGCTTTGGTCTCCTTACTTGTTTGTAATACAAAATTGTTTATCATCCACAAATAGGTGGATACAGTGAAGTACTTAATAGATCTTTGGGTAATTTATTGCAATGTCTTGCAGTAGACTCTCCATCCAAATAGGGTCAAATTCTTTCCCAAGCCGAATTTTTGTATAACAGTTCCATTAATAGATCCGTCAACAAATCACCATTTGAGAGTGTGTACGGCTTTACAATTCACTAATTTCTATATCTTAACCTCACAACCAAGCATGGAGGACTAGTGCAGCTGTTGAGGACACGATCGAGCACTTAACCCACCTCCATACTGAAATCCCGAGCCAAACTCCAAGCCATGACCCAGAAATACCAAGCCCAGACCAACCTACACTATAGAGAGAGTGAGTTTTAGAGTTGGAGATTTAGTGATGGTCTACCTAAAAAGAGAGAAATTCTGATTGAGTACCCATTAAAATTTGAGTGCTCGAAAGATTGGCCCCTTCAGAATCCTCGAGCGAATTGAACAGAATGACTATCTCCTGGATCTACCATCAGATGTCCAGACGTCACCAATCTTCAATGTTTCATATCACTTCTATATCATGGAGATGACCAGCCAAATGGGACAATACCAATTGACTATGTAGATGATCCACACCAACCGCCAACTACGACCAATGCCTCATATAGAGTATATTGTCGACGTATGAGATATGATGACTAGACGAGACCTCTTCCCAATGATACTTAGTCAAGCGGAAGAGACGATCTCTGACAGATGGGACAATGATTGATGAAGATGAGATTCGACGACTTCGCCTTAATATACTCAAGAATTATCGTGACATCATCTCGATGAAGCGAGATTCTTTTCAGCGAGGGGAAGCTGGTGCAGCATGAGGAACTCTATGGATATTTTTATTTATTTCCATTCAATTATTACACATAATATTTTTTAGGTTAAGTAGTTGAGTCTGAATTTTAACTTATTCAAATATGCAAGAGGTGCTTTGTTGTATTTTTCTTATTTTATTTGGATTCTTAGTTTTATGTTTACTTGTTGAAATTTTAACCTATATAAAGGCCCCCACCCTATGGGCAGAGGACAAATGAATAAGAATATTGTTTTCTCCCACCAATCTCTCTCTTTCTCTTTCTCTTTCTCTCCCCCCTTTCCTTCTTTCTCTCTTGAACCCTAATTCTTCTCTTACCCAACACCGCCGCCATCCATCGCCCTTCCCATCTACGTTAATGCCGCAACCCCCTCATCCCTCTTCTGCACCACCACCCCTGCCTTCCCAACCTATATTATGCGACCCCAACACCTCTTCTCCGTCTCGCGTACCTCCATCCCTACTAGATCCACCTCTCGCATGTGTCGCCGCCACTCCCGCTTCGCCCCAACTCTGTTGCAACGTTGCCACCACCTCGCGTGCAAGGTTTGAAAAAACTAAAGGCGGAACGAGGCGTTTTCCTCGGAATCGAGGCGAGGCATAGCCTCGAGGCAGTCGAGGCGTAAGCCTCAGTTTATAGAGAAACTATGCATAAAACTATAATTATATATATGCCAATGTAATTATATGTTATTTGCCCAGCATATAATACTTAACACTATAAGATATGATGAAATAATAGAGATAAGAACCCCAGAATATAAGATAGAACAACATCGTATCCCTTTCTACACATTTTCATCCAATCAAATAAGGTATTCGTCGTCAATAAATGTCGTGAAAGAATTAAATACTATTTTGAAATATTATTGTAATTAAAAGTACAATTAACGTCGAATAAATTTGTCTCTCTAACATATAATATATGATCGCGAGAGAAACCATAATCATATCCAGTTCGAACAAATCTTTGAAATATTATTATAATAAAAAGTACGATTAAAATATGTTGAATTGTTGATATGCCTTGAATCCTAACCGTCTGACCATTGTTGAAGAATTGTGTGTGCATCCCTCCTGTTGTACCATACCCCAACAAGACAGGAGTCTAGCTGCCCGATCAACGAGCTTAATGAGTCCGGGGGGAGCATGTACACCCCCCTGCGGGGGTGTGGGGGCAGCGCCCCCAACGAAAAATTTCAAGAGTGGTTCTATTTGTATTCAGGTATATGGATCCTTCTATTTTGGGTACGAAAGAAACATCATATTTAAGCATACTTAATAGTAGACATAATTAATAGTAAATATGAAAGATTTTGCTGAAATAGTTAGACATAATTAATAGTAAATATGAAGTTATTGACACAAAAGAAACATCCAATTTAGCCATTTACTTGTATAATCATTATCCTCAACAAGTATATAATTATAAGCTTCTCAATTCACCAAGTAAGCCATTAAAATAATAAAAAATACTTTAAAAAAGCCAAAATGCCTCGGAAAACGCCTCGACCGCCTCAAGGCGGAACGTCTCGAGGCTATGCCTCAGCCACTTGAGGCGAACGCCACACTGGACAGGGCTGAGGCGCACGCCTCGAGGCTAAAATCACTGCCTCGCCTCAAGGCGTATGCCTCGACCGCCTCGAGGCGCGTTTTTTAATACCATGCTCGTGTGTCGCCACCAGACCCCTTATCGTTGTTGTTGCTGCAATCGTACCCCCATACAGCCCCCGACCATGTATGAAGCCTGTCTCAAAATCCCTTGCTGGTTGTGGTATGAATGACCTTTTCCTCTAATTTCATGTCTCCTTGCTCTACTAGGGTAGATTGTTATATTGCCGATTGGGATGGTGAATCCTTGAGACCCCCGACCTGCATAACATCACCATATTTTATATTCATCTCTTAGTTGCTTTGGATTGCCTAAGTTTGTGGATAACATGTGTTGGCAATCGTGGTTCCGATTGGCTAGCATTGATCTTATAAGGCTTGGTTCTGGTATTATTTTTTCATCTGCCAGATTTCTCTTATTCTGGAATCATGCCTGACATTTAAATTGAATTTAATATGTTGCGCCTTTAATTCAATTTATTATGCTGCACATGTTTGCTAAAGTTGATTAAAC
The DNA here is from genome assembly GCA_037367405.1 of Ottelia alismoides. NCBI lineage: Eukaryota > Viridiplantae > Streptophyta > Magnoliopsida > Alismatales > Hydrocharitaceae > Ottelia > Ottelia alismoides. Next base: position 1,357,108 of record JAZKJV010003352.1, on the reverse strand, counting down.
TGTAGTAAAAGGAAGAGTTTATTTGCATGTTCAGTTCTACATTTTTCTTTGTTATTTCATTTTTTGAGCCATGAACATTTCTGTTATTTTGACTTGGTTATCCTCTGGATCAAGTTCAGTCCTAGACATGACTTAATCTGAGTAGTCATTATGCCGTCACATAGGTTGCATCAAGATGAAACAACTCTATAGCCGATCAAGGAATATATGCATACATAAATGTCATTATGCCCATTAGCTTGTTCCTATGATATTCGATATAGCTCGATATTCTCTTTATATATAATATGTGATGTGATGTAGAGTTAATGTGCTAAATATAGATCCTCAATGTCACTAATTATCGTTTGAACTTCATCATTTCCTTTCTAATATCTCTCAGCAGTCAACAATCAATACTCAACATTAACATTAGCGATAAGTGTGATATAATGTGTATTGATCTACTAAATACATCACATTCTTATGTATAAGTGAATATTTGTATGTATTTATTGTTTTAAGAACTAGTATGATTTTAATTTGAAAAAAATGCTTTTTTGCGTTATTTCTGAGATTTCACTGATATCGTCGATATATCCCGATATATTCTCGATATATCCTTTTTCAAGCTAACCAATATGGTATCGATATCGATATTTTGAACCTTGATCATGGAGACAAATTGTCGCTGCCACCGATGACGGCATGGATCTTGTGACGTTCAGGCTGGCGGATCCGAATGGTAGAGATGAAGAAGCCATCGGCAACTGCCATTGTTCCAGAGTTCACTACCATTCAAGAGTCGCCAATTCCGTTCAAGAGCATCACGGAGAACCCTTTAAGCTCCTTCAAATCGTAGCATCAGCAGAACCCACAAAACAACATCGACAAAAGGGGGCTTACCTTCTCCGAGCTAGACCTTGCAAGCTTCCACCCATCGAAGGTCATCCCATCCCACCCTCTTCCTTCTCGTGCATCAACCTAGTTCCCTCAAAGCCCCTGGTAGAGCTCCATGAAGCCCTTCATCTCCTTCTATGTAACCAATCCGGTCAAGCTCGACAATGGTGCCAAGGCCTACATGCCTACGCATCCTACAATTGTAGATGGAGGAGAGAAAGAGATCAAAGATAGTGAAGGTGAGAGGTTTGTTGTCTTCCCGTGTGGGATTAGAGGAAGATGGGAAAGGCTGAGAGGGATAAAAAGGGATGGCACACTCGCAAATATCAAAAAATTAAAGATTAAAATTATCAATATGTGTCGGTTTTCGTCAAAGTTGATAGACAAATTGGATGGAAGTTAAGACAATGTTATGACATGCAATGGTTAACAACTATTCAAGGTTTTAGGCGTATTTCAGAATTATGGAAGGTTCAACGCATAATTATGAAAGTATCAAGGGTTGTGTGTAAAAATCCCTTTTAATTTTTTTAAAAAAGTAGATAATGGCATTTCCCTTGAAATTGACATAGAACAGAGAACCTTCACAGGAAAAATTCATAGAAGCCTTACATAACAAAATGGAAATTTTCTTTGAACACTAAAAAATGTACTAAGCCTTCCTCACTAAAAGTAGGGTCGGCTACATGGATTCTTGCTCAAATCCATGCTGAAAGATTCGACTATTTTTACGCTGGTCATTGACTACCTAACGCAACCTCTGCAAGAATGGGGTTTGAACCCTAGTCTTTTGTGTGGTAAACCCACTATACTACCACTAGACCATTAAGTGGGTACTAAGTTATAATAAAAAAGAATACATAGGGAAAAATGCAGCACTGGCAATGGTCCACAATATGGCAATACTGGAGCATATATTTAAAAGAGTTTCCTAGGTTTGATATCCAAATTATGGATGATTTGTTTAGATTACAATTCTATAATCAATACATTTAGAAACTTTGTTATGCATCTGTAACCATAAAAAACAATTAGTTGAATTACAGACTGAAATTGCATAACCACTAGCATTTAAAGATTTAAAAACATCGACACTTAGATTCATTATGTGTTACCGTTGTTAGATTGGAGGAGACCGAGACTTCCATGTTGAAATGTGTGCTTCTCTATTCATATATCTATTGATTCAATATCATCAGTATGAGTAATGTCTCGTCCATTGCATAATCACGCAAATGTATGTACATGTGAGTTTGGGTTTAAATCCACCAAAACTTGTGCGTGAGAAATCATACAACTACTAATTGAAATGGCTACAAACAAAAACCAAAGAATCACATGCACCAAAAATAATCAAGCATTAGATGTATGTGAACCAAAAAAATCAAATTTAGTATCAAAACTAGATCTGCTTCCACTATTGTTCCCTTCCGTCAATAGATAAGTAGGATTAAACTTTGCTCCGTCTCCAACACACAGGTAATCCTTTCACTTTAAAAGCAATCAGTCATTTTTTTAGATAGGTATCTAAACCCCAGTCTTAACCATTGTACTATTTCAATCGATTGGAAGTCAATCTAATGGTACTCGACCGATCAAATGAGTTCCATTCCTAAGAGAGAAAGTAGCCATCAAAGATTTTAGACGAGGTCGGACAACCTCAAGATTTACCACTCATGTTAAAAAGGCAGAAAAACACCCCCAATATCAAGTAACAGGCCCACGAACTTCATAAGAGACCTTAACTAGCATATTAAGCCTCCAAACTATCGAAATATATTGTGTCATCTCAAAAAAAAAAGTATGTGTGACATTACTTGAGAGGAGATGTTTTAAATAATATCCATGACTTATAAGCAATTGTTCAATTCAATTAGCAGTATGTCGAAACAGAATACCATCAGAAAAATTTGTGAATTTCCTTAAATTTCTAGATTGCATCCAGTCAGATTCAAGTCAGTCAACGGGGTGCAGATCAGTTGCAGGCCCGAAAAGGAATATCCCACCGCTTATGCAAAAGAAATATGAGATCACCAAGCGAAATTAAAAATGAAGATTCTTACCTAGAGCATGCACATTTCCTATTATAAAAAGCTTTACAGTAATTCTATGAATGCCATTTGCTTAATAAGAAAATATCTCACAGAAGGAAAATCGAATTTGATGATAATAAAAAATGGTCAGTGAGAATATACAATAAATTATACCCTTGGCAGGAGCGAGCATTCCCTGTGGCGGATTTTCTAAGTCATGTGATCGTGTGTCCAGTCATAGAAGAGGATTCACGTGCTTTAGGACCAGCTGTCTGCAAATGTATGTACAGAAACAAAAGAAACTAGAGTCAACATTATATACATTTGGGAAGTATAAGAAAAAAATTTGATGGTGATGCGAAAACAAATGCATTTCCGCTAGAAGATATATCAACACGCGATGCAACCTAGAGAAAAATATTATATCAAAAAGCGCTGTAAATAATCATAAAAGTGTTCAAAGACACAAGCTAAGATAATTAAAGAACCTTTCCAAAAAAGAAATTTAAAGAAATAACTTGAGCAGAAAAAATGGCATCATCCTTCTTGGAATGGCGACCGAGTAGAGAACGGAGGAAGTCTTGAATATCCAAGTTTTCAAACCACGAGCCAGTACCACTTCTTTTTTTGAGAAGCCAAAAGATGAAAATCCAACCGATATCATCTTCTCTCACAACCGAACCACCTCCACAACTTTGAAAACCGACCATGAACCCATCTCCACAATTATCCGCTCCATTCCACCTCAAACACGTTGACACAAACGACCCACCCTCTTTTCTCCCAGTGTCAGCACAAAGCATCCATCCCACCACATTCACACACCCAATCCCATGGTTCCTTGATTGCCAACCACCTTCCAAAGTCAAAATCCCCGTCTGCCACCCATCTCAGCCCATTACTACCCAACAGCTCATGTGTCTACACCTCAAAACAAACACCAGTTTGTATCCCAGCTCGAGCATCCACTTTCTTCCCTACTCAGCCCACCTCCAACCAAGCAAACTCTCTTTGGTGATACAACTTCAACCTTCACCTCCCATCAAGCCCCAACTGAGATACTCCCCACAACCTTTCAAATCCTCCGAGCTCCAAATTTATGGATCATCCTCCAAGCAAGAACCTACCAAACAAACTCAGAGTGGCCTCTACGCGTATTATAGGTAACCAACCATCAAGTAATCAACGTGAGTATCCTATCAATAAGAGCTTTTCGAGCATACTTCAAGAGACCCTCGCCCAACCTCCAGGAAACCAATTGTCGAGCACCTTCAAATGTCGTAAGAATAGGATTTTTGAGCCCAAGCTAGGGCACCACTAGATTGGATTATCCGAGCAACCTTAAATCCACCAACCAAAAATGTCTCCCTTTGAGCAGGGTTCAATCACCCTCTAAACAACAATTTTAAACCTTCAAGGAGCCTCCTAGTGATCAATGTGTGAAGCTCCCCCTTAATACCCCACAGTTGATCAGATGTTGACCTCAAAGTTGTTAGTTGGCACCACTTGACCACCCAAGATGTGCCCCACTTATGTTCGAATACATCTGGGTCTACACCATGACCTCCCTAAGTGAGAAAGCATGTGCAATCCACAACTAAAACTGACCTTGTCGGTGGGCCTCCACTTAAATCGCACCTAGATCAATTCTCCTGCCACAATTAAGACTAGAAAGCCTAAGATTCAATATCCAATTAGCCACTCCACCGACACATCTTGGGGTATGCTCTTGTCTCTCCAACCTTGACCCCAATCCCCCCCCCACCTCAAAACTTTCTAAAATGAGGTGAGATTCCCCTTCTAACCTCCCTACATCACCCAAACCTATCTCACCTTTCACTATGAACACAAATATTACTTGATAGTTGCTCCACATGCCTCGGGGAGAGCCAAACCCAATCAACCTTCCGTTGATGCTCTATTCGTCTCCAAGTCCCAACAACCCTCTACTAACGACCACCTTGTCCCCAACAATCTCTTTCATGATCTCACCGCCACTTAAACCAAGACTTGGCAGGATCCAAGTTTTCCCTACTATCACCAAACTCCTTCATTTCCACATTTCGACCCGCTATTGAGAACAAACTCACATCCCTTCAACTGTGAGTGTCTCTTGAGATCTCCTCATTGGACTATATTGTCACCATCACTCCAACTAAGGAGACATCAGCTTCAAAAGTCCAAGGGACCACATCTCTCACCATATTTGTGAAAAAGCTACTCAATCAATAGTCAGTCAATTGTTAATTTTTCGCTTTTTAAAAAAGCAAACATAATCTAAGATGTTTATTGAATGATTTGAATTTAAGTGTTTCTTCTATTTCATTATGACAATATAGAAGATGCACAAGCTTACGTAAATATATAAATATGTATGTATAAAAAACATGTTATATATTTAACATAACTTAAGGAACAAAATCAACTAAAGTCCAACTAAATCCAATTAGACCTCAGACTACTGGTTAATCCTTATTTATTGACCCAACTGACCGAATACCAGCATTGAAACATGAGCGGTTGGATTACCTAAACCCCTAGTCTAGCATTTGTATCTCACTTATCTAAGCGAACTAGTCTATGGCTAACGAATGTGAATTGCGAGTTTGGGTGTGTCATATAGATATATAGTGGTGGAGATTGTGTGACTCAGTTTATGATGTTCACGGACTTGAGTGGACAGGAGGTGAGAAAGGAGCAGGGTAAAACGGAACTCAGAATTGTCTTACCATAGACTAGTGGCATGTGAGCTAACCGACCAACGCTTAGCGGAGGTGAGCCTTTAAGCGAATTTCTGGTCCGGGTGTCGACAAGGGATGAGACTTGAAAGCTTAAGTTAAGCAAGAAAAGAGTTGGGGCGAGGCATTATCTACACGGGAAAAGAAAATGACCTCATAAAAAGAAGAGAGGTCAAGAGGGCAAAGGCTAGCAGGAGGTCTCAGAAAGCTGCCATATCACCATATACGAAGATCCAGGAAGCGAGGCAGAGGTAGGAGGCTATAAGCGTAGCTAGTGCTTTCTCTGTCTCTAGAAGATGATACCCAAGATAAGCAATTAGCCGCTACGAAAATAAAGAAAGTCATAAAATCGGAATATATATAGTTTTCTTTTGATTTTTAGGGAATTACCTAAAGAAATATGTCAAATAGTGATTGGAGGCGGGTCTTCTCCATCCCTCTTCTCCCTCCCCGTAGGGTCTGCAAGGTACAAACCTCAAGGGTATCTGGCTACAATTGTGTACCATGGTAGGTACCGAAGACTAGGTCTCGACCTTATTCTGACTTTTGCAAGCTTGCCTCCCACATCGCTCTAAAAGGTCAGATAGCCACCTACTGAAAGCACAACACCAAAGGCACAAAAATATATACAATTGCCACATCCGATCAGCCAATCACCACAACCTCATCATATGCATGTGGAATCCTTCATCGCAAACATCCCCGACTAGAGATCGTAGGACATATCATAGACCACCTAAAGCTCTGTTGTAGTGATCCTCCTCAATCGCAACAAAATTGAGGACAAAGGAGGCATCAAGGTACTATCCTTGAACCACCCAAGAGCTTCAAAGTCCATATCGGACCTCATCATGTGAAGGAGTTTCCCCTCCTCACCCCCACCGCTTCCCCAACTAGACATACAACAACAAAACCTTTTCCCACATTAAGCACGGTCCGTTAAAACGGTGATGAACAAATGCATGCATCTTCACCCAACCTCCCCCTTCTAGCCCCACCAGAAATCATTAACACCAACCTCCCATCTATATCCATACTTTCCCCCCTTACTCCATGTTTCAAGTGAAAAACCCACCAGTACAAAGGTTGCATTGCACGAGGTCTCGAATGCCCCTGGCAGAGGCGCTGCATCTGAAGAAACCATGTCATGCAGAAAGGTTTGAAAGCCCGCATCGACTTTCCCTTCTCAGTGCCACTCACAATCTTTCCTCTTTCAAGCCAATACCCATTTTGCTATTTTATTCCAGTTAAACTTGAACCGTGCGATTTATTTGGATTGTCATTGGAACCTCGAAATTGAAGAACCAACTGTTAAAATATTCTCTGTTCTCGTATATTCGTATTAATTTTTCTAACTGCTGCAACATTTATATAAAAGTAAAAAAGCCTTAACTGCCTCAATTAATTCATCTGTAAAATAACCAAGATAGAAAGATAATGAACATTAAAACAGCCATACTGTTCTATTGTAAATGGTTATCAATCAATCAGAGTAATTCTTATTGTAACTTTGTAAGTACCGTGTGAAAATCAGTTAATTTTTGCACTCTAAATTCAAGTTTACCATAATACCCATGATACTACAATATATACCGATAAGTCTAGTAGAAAATATTAGCATGCAGGCGTAGAAATTTTCTGATGAAAGCAGAAATTGTCGACAAAAGGAGACTCATTTTTAAACTCAGAACTTTCTACAAAAGAACGCCAAGATCCAAAGATCATATTATTCATTGGCATCAAAATGGTTCAGATCATTGCAAGTGGGCTTACCGTTTCCAGCCATCTCTGGGAGGTGGATGCCAACGAGCCCCACCTTCGACCCTTTCTAAAGGAGAACCACAACATATCCCATGAGTCACTATCCAGTCAAGAGATGTTCACTAAAAAGGTTCTCTGGCATCTTCTGATCTTATCTAACTTCCAAAACATAGTTCTAGAAACCATGGTTTGGACAAGTAACATGTTTTGTTGGAAAACTGCTCTGAATTACCATTTCTCCCTCAACCTTTGCTTTTCTTAATGCGTGCAGTACAACAACAACAAAGCCTTTTCCCGCATTAAGTAGGAGTATCACATAGAAAACAAAAAATCTATCTAAACACCTTATATAAACTAGTATAAGTCATGTATGAATATAAGAGTGAATACACACAGATTCAATGAAGTGTCTTTTTCGCTACACAATAAATACATATACATACATGCATATATATAGGGTAAAATGGGGCTGCCCCCAGGGAGTAGCCAACTTGGCTACTCCCACCCATATTTTTCCCTCATTTTTTTATTTCTTTAGAAAATAAAAATTTGTATATTCATCATTATATCCCTCTAACATTCTATTAAAATTTCGTCAGAAACAGAGACTCCTACGGCCTCCATCCAAACAGGGTCGATTTAAAAAATCCTGTGACCGTTAAAAAAAAAAGAACGTCTGGATGGGAGGGCCTAGGAGTCTCTGTTTCTGACGAAATTTTAATAGAATGTTAATAAAATATATGTGTGTGTGTGTGTGTTGCGTGCGCGCGCGCATGCGCGTGTATGGGCGTCCGATTGGCCAAGATCAAACGACTAGATGGGCGCCACGTGGTGATGTGGGGAAGAGAAGAGGGTTGTTTGATCGGTTGAGACCAGACGTCATGATAGTGCCATGTGTCATTTTTATTGTTTATTAATTTTCTATTTTTTATAAAAATGAATATATAAAGGGCTATAAATGGGTGACACATGGCAGCTCCAGGAGCTGGCACATGTCCGTCCCACAAAAATCAGTAAATTAAACATGTCGTGGCGTGTGCGCGTGCGTGCGTGCGTGTCCCTCAATGATTGAGGGTTGAGTGGGTCATAAATTATCTAAGTTTAGATCCTTCTTGTGGAGAAAAGAGTGACCAATCATATATAAGGGCAGTGGAACTTTATATATCCTTCTTTGTCATCATTCCGTCCCCTTACTCCCCCTCCCCACTAGATCACTTAATCCAAACATAATCTCGAAGTAGTTGATGACTGGAAGCAAGTTATTTAACATGTTCTAAATAAGATGTTCGTTTCAAGTTGAGGTTATGGAACAAAATAGCTATATATTATCCGAATTATGCCAAACATATTTTAGGGAATATAGTTGGTTATCTTCATTAGAATCAAGTTAAAAACAACGTCAAACACGCCCATCATGTTCGCGCAAGAAACATTCCTAAAATATCCGTAGCGCCTCCGACTTAATTCCTACGCGAAATAGTTAATAAAAAACTCACGAAGACAGAAGCTTTAACCAAAAAGAAAACGATGCAGCCTTTCCCACTAACCAATAAAATCGAGGCCGCTCACCCAAAAAAAACCTACACAAAAAATCAAGCAATCCACTTTCCAGAGACCACAGCCCAAAGGTGCCCACCTCGTCACCCCTACTATAAAAAATCCCCAAAGATCTGGTCTTTCCCGCAAAAAGCGCGCCGGCACCTCACGACTTACCCGATACATCGTCGCCGCGGCGGCAGCACATGCCAGATCGAGCTGGCGCTTGAGGAACTCCGTGTCCACGACCTTCCTGCCGTCATCCGCCCCCGAAGCCGCTGGGGGCGGCATGGGCGGGGGCGGGGGATGGGCCTTGACCTCGGGGGCGTCGACGGAGGCCTCCTGAAGGAAGCGCTCGAAGGCCCACTCGGAGGCGCTGCGTCCCATCGCCTTGTGCTCCTCCTCCGACCAGAAGGGGTCGCCAGCGATCTCGTCGACGGAGAAGACTCGATCCATTTCTATGGGGGTTTGGTGGATTTGGTTTGGGCGGGCGGAGGGGAGGGTTATTTATTGAGGAAAGGTATTCGGATCCGGGTCGGCGGGAGGGGATCCACCATTCTGGCGGGGAAAGTCGAATCCGGGTCGGAGGGGTCCGAAATAAGATGATGGGGGAAGGTTTCGAATCCGAGATTAATGCGCGTAGGATCGAAAATGGGAGGATGTGACGGGATCCGGGTCTCAGTGATCCTGAGGTGGAAATTGTGGTGGCCGGTGGGGATGGGGAGTAGGGATACAGATACGAATGTATGTATAATCGTATCCTTATCCATTTACAAATATGAATGCGGATATGAATATTGATGAATGTGAAAAATGTGTTACCATCTCCTTAAAAATGAATACGAATGTAAAACGAATACGAATTGGATACGAATAATAACAAAAATAATTTACTAATACACATGTTTAGGATGGTTTAAACATAAAATAGATATATCAGATAATGCAATTTCATAAAAATTATATCAACGATGGTGAATGCAATCATAAAATATTGTTACACACTTATAAATAAATATATTACTATATTTGTGTTCGAAAATGAATATACGAACGCGAATATTAACAAATGTTAAAGTGACATCCATATCCGCATCCATTTTAAAACGAATACGAATGTCAAAATATGTATAAAACGTTATGATAGCGGATCGGATACGAATATATTTGCATTCGTTTTCATCCCTAATGGGGAGGTAGTCAGATACAGATTGGCCGAAACAAGATCCGAAATGTGAGGTCATGATTGGTGGACATGAAGGAATCTTTCATGAGAGAGGTCATGGTATAAGTGAATAATTACATACAGAATATTTAATAATTCATAATTATATCCAAAACTCTAAATATCACTCCGTCTCACACACATAACCCTTCATTAAGTTGGTCTATTAACTCAATCTCTCATGTGAGTTAATCAAATCACACCACATCTAAGTGTCGTTATTTACTCATTTTTTATTTTTCAATCAAGAGAACCCCCTCCACTTCCTTCTTCCCCTCCTCCCCATGTCTTCCTCCTCCCTCCTTTCCTCCGGAAGCAGCAGCACCACATCGTCGCCCCTCCTCAGTCATATCTCCACTTGCAACTCCGTCGTCACCCCTTCCTCCGACTCACCCTCCGCCATTGCACCCTACTCCAACCCCCTCCTCCACCTCGTTGTCCTCCAGCGGCCCCTCCTCTAACCTCCATACGCCACCCCACCCGTCCTTCTTCCTCCTCCTCACCACCACCTTCAACACCCTCTCATCTCCCCCTACCTCCCCCACCACACTCTCCCCTCCCACCACCATCATCTTCCTCCCCCTCTATGTCTCGTTGTGGTACAACCCCCACAAGCTCACCCTCACCCACCCTTCCACCTCCTCTCCATTTCTGTAACACCCTAACTCTCAAACATAGTCCCACGTATAAAACTCGCGAAGTTTCATAGTGTGTTATAAGAAGTTGGGACTACTACTTGATAATTCGAGCCTAAACATTTTTAGTGGATGTCAACGGGTCCAATTGAGCATGAACCCAATAAGTTATCCAGGATAGTTTCCTCGATAACAGACCGTGGACTTAAGCTTAGGACATTACAAATGGCATCAAAGCCAATTTTTCTCTGATAGTGGAAAGGGTTGCTTGAGAGGTGAAGCCACTCCTACAAAGAGATGGGAGGAAAAGGCTAACCAGAGCATGCAGTCGCCACTGTCGCTGAGAATAAGTGATGGGTCATGTTGCAAGGGGACGTTGAGAATATAAGCGGTGGATGTTGTAACACAGTAACCCTCGAACACATGCCCACATCTAAAATTATCGAAGTTTCAGGGTGAGTTATAAGAGGTTGATATTAGTAATTAACAACTTGGACTTAAGCATTTTAGGTGGTTGTCAATAAATCCAATTAGGCTCGAACTGAATAAGTTGCCGGTGTCAGTTTTCCCTCGATAACGGATCGTTGATTTAAGCTCGGGACATTACAATCCCTTCCTCCATCCTTGCCCTTCTCGTATCGTCTACCATCCCTCTCAACTTTCCCCCCTTCTCCTCAAACATGCATCTCTCACACCCGTACTCGAACCATCACCTCCTCCCTTACTCTCTCCTCCCTTACTGCAACAGGATATTGAAGTAGGACAATGTCTGCTCCTACCTTGTTCTTATCTCCATGGAGGCATGCTCCGCCACGCTGCCCCCTACACAGAGCTTCCTCGTGTTGGGTCAGTGGGAATGGATCGTGAATGACAACATCAAACAACAGTCGTACAAGCTCCTTGCATACACAGAAAAGAGAGTTGAAAGTGGGATTTTGCATCAAACCGGTGTTAAAGTGAAGCAATTGAAAAGTGTGATGCAAGTGAAGGAAACGATATTTTTCATCAGTTTGAATCCCCATGTCTTTCACATATGCTTGTCCTGTGGTAATATAGTGGAGTGCAAGAACCAAGATGCCAAGAGGAGTAGGATTCTTCTCACCTTCGGTGATTGGTTGAGGGAATCCAAATGGATGGAACTTCACTATCAGTCCCACAACTTCAACTGATCAAGTTCTGGAGGTACTTCCTTTTGAGAGGGTTCACTTGCAGAAGCTCGGATCTGTGGCAATGTAGAGGTCCTATGGATGTGAGTTCATGCTCGTAATCAACATGGCACCCCTGCTCTACGGTCGTTGGGAACCTTATGACTCGTGGTCGTAGAGGAGTGCCTGACGGTCAATCGGATCAATGTGTGACACATTTTCATGGTTATGGAGGGATGCGTAAAGGTGGTTGAAGCAATGGAGAGATGAAGCGAGAGGTGATGTGGGTCCAAGGAAGAGGGGATGGAAGGAGGAGTGGTATATATTTGTAAACAAGGTGATCTCAGAATGTGGATTGTTTAACGGATTCTATAATAGTTAACAAAGAAATGAATGTAAGTTTACATTCATGGATACGTACATAATTATGAAACTACCCAGGGTTATGTCATGTAAGAGTTAAGGATTATCCAGCGTTCTGCGTGTAAATTATCGAGGGTTATGTACGTAATTATGAAACTACTCGGGGTTGTGGGTGTAAATATCCATTAAGAAAAAGAAAAGGTAAGCTTTGGAATTAAACCTACAAAAGTTCCTGAATTATAAGTTCATTTCTAATGTTGTATTCAAACTATAAAAGGTAACAATACAATATCTGATCTTGAAAATATGTGTTTAAGGGCAAAACAGTAACATGATCAACTCAATTTACTTAATTTCATAATACGTTGCGATAAATCTTAAAAAGTGGGGACCACGTTATAATTTTTTACAATGCATGTAGTTCATGCAATTTATTCTAAATTTTATTTAGCAAGGTGGCCTTTCCTCTATCTCCAACGTTTCACAGGAGTAAGAGGCGTGATGGCATCATATCCACATGTCAGGTCGGTGTAGCTAGGATGAATTTTTACCATGTTTGGGAAGTGACCGAGTATTGATTTAATTCAATCCATTGTGCCGATAAATGAAAGAATTGATGGTCGAGATAACTCTTGCTCCATGCAACAGATTTCTAGTGCTTGTCTTAGAAGGAGAAAGCCAAGAGAACACAACCTTTGGCTTCTTCATTTGTGCTACAAATCAGGCAGTCCATTATTATTACATCATTAGTACTTGTTGAAACAACTTCTCTCACACTAAATCCTAATCAACACAACGATCAACATAAAAATCAATCTATGATTAAAAAAGAAATTATAGACATCAGTTGCCAATAGTTGGACTATTATACCAAGGAGGTAGAGACACCCTTTACACGGATTCATCTGGAGTGAAGAGCTAGTTAAATATAGTAAATGTATGGATGGTTGGAAGGTTAGACTGATGAATCTCGTATTCATCATGCTAAAAGCCGCTAATTAAAACCCCTGCTTAATCAATCCAATAAAAATACCCTCTAATTCCTTGTTTTTATCCTGTTGTATATTGTGTATAAATTACCATTAATTTATTGTATTTAATGTCCTTTATTTTTCTTGTAATTATTTTATCTACAAAATCCCTAAAAATTAGGTAGAATAATTGTCTATAATTCACTGACCATTAAAAGCACTAAAAAATACAAAAACATCTCAAAACCACAAAATCGGTGTTTTTATTCCCCTAAAAATACCCCAACAATACGTTTTGTACAAATGACCTTCTTTGGCTTTTTGACTAACCTGAAAGTTGTAGATCTCGTCGAGACGAGTAACTTTCATGTTTTGACTTTTTCCTAATTCGGCCTCTAACTATTTCTTTTCTAATTTTCTTTGTAATTATTCTCTGGATTTTCTCAGTGGGCCACGTGGCGCTCTCTGGAGCCGCCACATGGCCCGCTTCCCCTCTCGCCACCCGGCCCTCACCGTGACCTTTGGATCACTCCAATCCCGCCTTCATCTGTGCCCCTCATCATGCTTCACTTCTCAGCCCTTGATCTGACTCTCATATCAAATCCCAATCATCCACTGGCACCCAAACTCCAGCCATTCGATCAAGCTCTCATCCTACGCCTTCTGTGCAGCCACGTCACCCCGTCTCCACAGCCGCCCGATCCCACTTAAATCCAATGGACCACCATCCTCCACGACATCCATTTATCCCCAGCCGTCAGATCTCTCATGAGATCTAATCCCAACCACCCATCTACGCCCAACTCCCCACCGTTCGATCTAATCTCGGATCTGATCCTAGCCAGCCATCCGCGCTCGCATCCCAGCCGTTGGATCATGGGATCCAATGGCCACCAGATCATCTTCCTCCTCGCGTAACCCCCGCTCCAGCCGTTGCGACTCACGACCCCCGCTCCCCCTTCCTTTTTTAGCCGGCGCTCCGACCATCCCTCGAGCCCCTAATGCCTTCCCTGCATAGCCATAGCTCCCTCCTCCATCGCGTAACTCCCATCGACCACCTCCATTAATCCATTCGCCATTAAACCTCCTCGCAAAAACGTTCCACCACTACATAACCGCCGGACGCCTCCGCCTATTTAAGCCCTCGCTCGCCTCCAAGAACCTTTGTCCACCATTTTTGGGCTTAAGCCCAGTCTCCCCCGCCCCTCCGGTGACAGCGGAGGAGGCGGGGCGTCGACGCGACGAAGGCTTAAGTCCGGTGTCGACCCACGGCGCCTCCGCCGCGTATCGGTGGTCTCAGGACACCACTGAGCTCCGAGGACACAGCTGGCCTCGCGGGCGACGACCGGAGGCTCCCATGGAGCCTCAGCCCAAGCTGCTCCCTCCGCCAACACCTCGCTCCGGCGAGGTGAATTTTGTTTCTATTTCTTCGGTTTTTCCCGACTCCACAACTCACAATCACCTTCATTTAACCACCTTACATCCTCCACCCGACCACTCCGATCCTCGCCAACCCCCTCCGACAGCACTCTCCCTTCTCCATACCCCCTACCACCTTGCTCCACTTCCCCCCGGTTCGCTGGAGATGAAGACCAGGTCCTCCGCTCCCTCCGTTCCACTAGACCTCCGCTCACCACCGCACTACACCGCCGACCAGCTCTGGAGCTTTGCCTCTCCTCCAGGATCTTCACAAGCTTGCCAGAGATCTTCATTGACCTTCAGGCGAACGTGTGGCCCATGGAGGAGCTCCAGCAAGTCATCCGGAGCGCAGTCTCCTCCGGTGACTCGCGGCGGAGGAGACGCTACAGGTGTCGTCCGATCTACGGGATCGGGTGGCTATGATGGCAACACGTGTCAGCCTGAGCCTCCTCTCCAGACCAACAGGCTCGGATCAACCGAACCTAGAGCCAAACCTCCAGACCGCGCCACGTGTCTCGAGCCACAGGAGCTTCTCGAGCCTAGGCGCCTCGCGTGCACCGCACGTGAGGGCCTAGGTAATTTGCACAAAGGACCCTGAAGTTTCTGCTATTTGCATTTTGGTCCTCCAGTCGTGTGCCTCACGTGCGCGCCTGGGGTATTTTACAAGGATGCCCCGCCGAGAAATTACAAATAGGTCCTTGCACGCAATGGAGAAATTATATATGGGCCCAGACGGTTTTCTTTATTTGCAATTAGGTCCCTCCAGGGACCTAAATGCAATATTTATCCTTTATTTTTATTGCATTTTTTATTACAATTATGCCCTTGCACTGTTTTTAGCATAACTTGAGCATCGTATGTCCAAATTGCATGATTTTAGTGTCGTTTTGATCCTTTTTTTGTCCTCTACATCTTAGCATATTTAATTGTCTCATTTGACACTATTTTAATTAAAGTGAATTTTTATGTGCCAAATGGGACCTTGTTCTCCTTATCTTGCTTTGATCTGATGACCGCTTTTATTGTTGTGATTAAATTGACACTGATCTCAATTCTATCATATTGCTCATAATTTTTAGGGTATAATTGTAACCTTGTATTTAGCATACATGTTCTATTGCATATTTGATCATGCATCATTTTAACTTGCATAAAAACTAATTAAAAAAATTGCATGCATCATGGCTTTGCCTTGTAATTACCTTAGTGCATCATATGGACCTGAAATTGAAATTAACTCACATTCCGCATAATGAATCGAAATTCGATAAACATATTAGGCAGTCGTGACCCTGTGTTCGACCTTGGTAGACTTGCCAAGTATAAATATTCCACGACATTCAAAGTTCATGGTTTTTGCTGAACCAAATTCACCTCCTGTACTATGACATTATTTTACATTATTAAAGAGGCGAATTTGACGTTCATCATAGACTGGTAAACGTAAAGTGATTTGATATTTGTTTATTGGTGTGTTAATTATATTTATTCTTTAAACGTGTAATACAGTATTGGTTATATGTGTTTTGAAGATGGTTAGAAATATCATAATAAAGGAAGCATGTATGTGACCGAGAACGTTAAATCCAACCCAAGATTTTAAAGGTTAAGTAAGCTAACTTAGGATCAAACATGAGTTGTATTGTGGGTTATTCGTTTGCACAAGTCACAAAAGATAGAATTAAGATTGCATTTAGAAATTCATTATACATTGCTTATCATGATGAAGAGAATTTCTCTCATCTTTATCATTATTTTCTCGATCGGACATGACATTATTAATTTTTACATTTGTGCCTTTCAAAAAGATCAGACTCTCTTGAGGCAAATTCTTAAATAGTATTTTCATAAAAACACTATTTTGGAATTTGTCTCCGACTGTTTTACGTTGGTTATCAACTACCTAATGCAACCCTCCTCATTTAACTAAGCTTGAGATCGCCTAGTAATGAACCACTGAGTGGCAATATTAAAATATTGAATTGTAGTACGGCCACTCAACGATCTGCCAAAAACCGAGCCATAAATATTTCTATGAGGAGGGGCTCGGTTTGATTTAAAATATTTTCACTTGGGAAGTCCATGGTCGAACTCAAGGACATGAGCTATCTTAATGACTAATTAGACTATAATATTGATATTAAGTGATTATTAATTTATCTAGGTCAACAATGCACACACAATACAGAATAATGTGATGCATGAAAAAAATGCATTTTTATGGAATTCTATGCAAGTTCAAATGAGGTGACATAATGCATCATAATGAGATGATATGTAAATAGATATATACATGCACAAATATGCTCCAAAACAAATCAATTAACTGAGAAAGGCATAAGTGAATAATTTCATTAACATTTAGTGCATAAAAAATAGTTCCAACTACATATAATGACACTCAAGTAACCAAGAAATTGATACATCATATTTTAAATTAAGCATACTATTTTAATATCAAAACATGAATAAAATCATGCTATTGTATATAACATTAAATAAACATCACAATGCAAATGAAATCATTGAAAAATAAGTTTACATGCTCAGGTTATAAAGCAAAGAGTCTAGGTGTATAAATGAAAGAAGATGTACATAAATATTTACAAAAACATCACAACATGCCCTCGAGGGGCATTGTTGCAAATATATAATGTCAGAGGGGCTTCCTTATAAATAACCATGCACGCATGGACTAAAATGTATTTATTGGAACCAACAGAGCCCTTGCGGAATTTACCTAGGCGCGCCACGTGAGGCACGTGTGTCCAAGACCTGTATGCAGTATTGGAGAAGTGTGTATGCATAGCTGCAAATATCCCAAACCCTCACATGTTGTGCACGCGCATGGATGCTTGGGTCAAGATGTGGACCAAGCAGGTGGCTCAGCCACATGGTGGCTCGAGTGACTTTGGAAGAGGCTCGATTGCTCTGAGCGTGTTGGTTCTATAGCGACGGCTTGGGATGCATATGAGCCATCCGACCATCATGATCTGATGATATCTATAACTTCACTCATCCCTCTCTCTGTTGTTGCAGGGCAGCGTTGGCTATGCTCCGACAATGTAGTTAGGGATCATTTGTTTCCCTTCGAGCGCTCTAATGGTCTAGCAACCACCCCTGATCATCGGTGAAGATCAGGGAGGCACCTGGGACTAGAGGAGGTTCCCAGAGCAAAGAAGCGGAGCTCCCTCGTCGGAGCTTATGCTCTATAGTGACGACTCATCCAAAGCTCTAATCATTCAAGAGAATGACCTGCAAAAACATTAGGATAGCTGAAGCATGATAAGCAGCCGTGTGTGTGAGGTGAGTGGAGTGAAGGCCTGGGAAGTAAAGAGGGTGAAGGTCCGATGGGTTACTCCTCTGCGATGGCAGAGGAATGGGTTCGGAGTGGTCTGAGGGCTGGAGAAATGGGAGAAGGTGAACGAATGCCGGCACGTAGATAGGGTGTGTCCGATGAAGGTGTACAAGGGTTCAATTGGAGGTGAGGGTGATTGATCGATCCTAATTAATTACGAGAAACATGGACAAAGGATAAGTAAGGACTTAACATAAGATTGAAGAGTGTCATAGGAAAAAGGAAGGGCTTGGGCTGAGCTCCCGAAGGGGATCTGATCTTTTCTAAACTCCCCCAATCGATGGGAGCAGCTTGAATGGATGTTAGGATAGCAGTGGTGTGACCTCCAACCATGCTCACACCGGAGGTAAACCTCCATGGTCAGACCTCAATTCATCCTCCCCTTCTCACGGGGAGGAGAATAAGCCTAGGAGGGACCTCACACGAAGGGTGGACCGAGGCGAATGGATCATGTGGAGGTGGTTTTAAGATGGGAGACTGATGGTTACATGAGTTGGGGCATGAGGATTGTAACCGTCATTTCCAGGTGTATGTAAGGTGGAATGTGAGACAGGAAATGGTTGTGTGGGAAGAGAGTGCTTAGGGCTACACCTGGCAGGTGGAGTGTAACGTCCCGGGCGACGTTACATGGAGTGACATGGAGAAGAGTTAGGGATGGTTACATAAAAGGGGAGAAGGTGGAGGGTGACGAGGTTGCCGTTGGGAGATGGACGGTTACAGAGGTTGAAGGCGAGTCCGGAGCTGATGGATCTCGTGATCCAACAGTAGAGGAAGGAGCATAAGCTGAGGGCTCATATCTGATCTAGAGATCACATCAAAGGGCGGATGGGCGTGCAGGTGTAAACGGCTAGGATCAGATCCATCAAGTGGATTTGACGGTGGAAATAGTGAGCGGGTGGAGAAGAAGAAGCGGGCCACGTAGGTCAACTAGAATGAGTCAGGCGGTCTGATAAGAAAATAGAAAAAGCTAAAAACAAAGAAAAATAAATAAATAAATAAATACTTACAGGCTTTAAATGAAAAGGTGTAAAATATGAAAGTTGTAGATCTTTTTGAGATATACAAGTTTCATGTTGAACATAACTCAAAATAGGTCAAATACAGATAGCTAAATTTTGTAAGTATTTTTTAAAGAATTAAAAATACTTATTTTAATTCATTTATTATTAAAGTCAAAATAAAAATTTACAATAATATTGTTGGGATTTTTAATGTTTAGGAAATATAGAAATAAATGCACAATAATATACTATTTAAATACATTAATCAGGTTAATCATATACATAAGGTCGGATGTTAACTAATGTTAATCACGGTTGGATTTTATTGAATAGTTTAAGTATGAGGAATAATAATTAATACTTTTGATGACAAATCATGGATTTATCGCCCCCTATACTTAAACTACTCGTCCTTGAGCAAAATAATGAATGAATTAAGTCATATTAATCCTGACTATGTATTTGAATGTTCAAGACTTCATTCATTAAGAATCCTTGATTTTACTGATCCTAAACTTTTAAGTTGAATTAAGCTTTAGTCAAAAGAAATCTAACTTCTCTAATTATTAGACTCTCTTGTATACATATAACATAGGGATATAACATTAAGTGTGAACTGCATTTATGAGAGTCGAGTCAAAACTCACTCAAACTCCCGGTCCAAGAGACTCTCCTAAGAACCCAATCCTCAACACTAGAGAATAAAACATTTATTACATTCAATCCACCGTTTCTTTAGTTGTTAGACTTGAAAGTGAAGGTGAAAGGCTAGTCGATGAAGGCATATGTTTGTGACATTCTTCTCTCCCTCTCATTGGAATAAAGATCCTCTTGAGTGCCTTATTAAACTCAACACGTATATTTTTTTGTTGTTGATCAATGTGTCCGTCAAAAGAGTATTGAGTTGTCTGCACTTGTTTTCCCAGTAATACACCATGGTGCATCTCATTTGAGCATCTAGTATACATTCAACATCCAGAATTGTATCAATATACGATTTAGAACCCTTTGGTGCTAGGCAAACTCATAAAAGCTTAAGAATGTGATCCAAATGGACACTTTGAAAAGTTGGGAACGCTTGACTTTGGTGGAAGCTCTTCTTTGAAGTGTATGGGCTTTTCTTTCTCTTTCTCTTTCTCTTACTTTTTATTTTTTGCTAGCTCCGCTATTTTACTAAGTTCGCGCATGTTGATCAATATTTTTTATGTCTCATCACACCCTGGTACCTATGTCAATATCAAGAGATTGTACAAGAATCTTGCTCTCATACTAGTTAAAGGTGTTGACACTCGGATTTTACGAAGCCTTTTGTTGATTTTATCCCATCCTTGAGCATCACTAAATCGGGTCCAGACTCAAATCCCTCATCACAATTCCTCAAGTAAAACTTCAACTTATCTCATCATTAACACAGTTGTGCATGTGAGGTGCGGGTCATAATCTTTAAGGTAGAGATTAAGTATGCAATATGACACATATATCTTTCAAACTAGGAAAGTGAGAAAAATAACGACTAAGACTGGTTAACTCATAATCTTAGAACCTCATAAATCAAAGTTTCTTTATTTCTCAAGTTTTGAGTGATATTGAATGTGTTAGGGATTAGACCAACTCAATGGTTAGTATTTTTGTATTTTTATTTTTTGTTTTTTTATGTTTTTTTTGAATAGTGTTAGGTTTATTTACAAAATATAAATTAGTCTCATTTTCAGCCTCATTTGAAATCCCCATTTTTCAAATCGAAGTAGAATATTTTTAAAACAATGTCACATAGTTAAAAAAATTCAAATCACTTAACATGAATTTTTACATAAATCGGTTCAAAAGATAATTTACCATAGCCTAAAAAGTTGAAAATTTTGAAAATATAAGCTATGGCTAAAGAGTGTACATATATATATATATATGTGTGTGTGTGTGTGTGTGTGTGTGTGTGTGTGTGTGTGTGTGTGTGTGTGTGTGTGTAAGATGCCTCCTATACGTAGCTTGTGTTACGTCCTTGTAGCACTACGTGACATGAAGCTATAGCTCAAGCTAAAATATAAAGGGATATACGGGAATTGACTTGGGTCTCTCCCCTATATTCAGGCTAAAAATAACCTAATATAAAAAAGGACCAAGAAGAGGGATCAAAATGAGTGATGAATAGAAAGGATGGGGACTTGGGCACCCCGTATTCATAGGTTGAGAAGAGTTAAGTATAGAGATATGAAGTGAAGATGGAGGGACCCGAGGTGAACAATCAGAGAGACTCGGTGCCCACTATGTTTATGCTGAAGTGAAGCCTAAGTATGCTAAATATGGAACTAAACATGTGGAATCAAGACACCAGATAGGGTTGGATGAATCTTAGTGAAGAAATGAATCTACTGAGATGAATAATGAAGTGTAGACTAGATAGGAGTGGATTTCACAAACAAGCCTCAAACCAAGCAAACAATGCCCTTTTAATTCACCAACTCACACATGAAGACCAATAAGTGTTGGTTATTTTATCTTGTCAGATTTATTGGTGATCATCCAAAGAAATTCATTTACGCAAAGTTTAATGTTGGATTTTGGTCACTACTCAAGGGATGTGTCCTCACCTCTTAACAAGCATAATCCATCCTGCCTACAATGGTGAGGTTTGATCTCCTCTGTAATCCAAAGTTAATTTTACTCCATTTTTATTAAAGGTTGGCTTGCATGATTCAGTCCCAATTTCAAGTTTAGGTTGTCATTTAAATTAGTGTGAACACACAATCAAGAAATCAACATCTATCGTCCGGTCCCAATTCCAATTTAATTCTAAATTATAAATCAAGATAGAGAAATTAAGAAAACCTGATGCAAACGGAAATCATGATGCATGCCCGAGGAAGACATGCTTACATCGTTTCCCATCTTTCTCCATGTGTGATGCATGGATGAATTTAAATATATCATTACATGTATGCAAGTGGAGAAAAGCCACACCTAAATATGCTTCTATTAGCAGGAAAAAAGTGAGTTGATTTTGGCTAAGTAAAGTGATGCTTAAGTGTGAATCATTATCAATGGAGATGTAGTGAATATCCTAGATGCTAAGTGTGTCCTACTATGATTAAGCACATAATAATACAAAAGAAATCACGCTTGAAGAGTTGCATGCCTAAACTAGGTCGGACACTCAAGTGGAGCCCCGCCCGAGTTAGGGGTGAAACATGCTCCACACGTTACATAATGTCCAGTGTCCTTATTACATTCATGGGCCCTCCAACGAGGACTGCTAAAAATGCAATTATTACATATAATACACAAATGAACGGAACATTTCTAATTAAATATCTTGACTTATTTAGAGGTGCCTCCACATCTCCTCGCAACGGGAGCTCCCTACTACTCGCCTCTACGTCTCCTAAGTGTCCTCGCAGGTCCTTCCACAAAAGCCATGCATTATATATACAATAAAAAATATAATTAATAACACAAAATAATGCAAATAACATCACAAGATAAAATGGTGATCTAAATGTCAAAATCATCAAGGTAATTAAATATCAAAATCTAATAAATCAAAAAGTTAACTCGTGTCCCCAACAATAACGCCATCTAATGAACCGTTGAGTGGAATTATTAATAATATCAAATTGTAGTACGATCACTCAACGATCTATCAGAAATCGTGCCTGAAATATCCCTGCAAGGATTGGCTTGGTTAGATATAAGGTATTTTAACCTAGGAAGTCTAGGGTCGATCTCAGGGACACGAGCTATCTTAATGACTAATTAGACTCCAATACCTAGGTTAAGTAATAATTAATTCATCCAGGTCAACAATGCATACAAGATACGAAATAATATGATGCAAAACATAATGCATGAACAGAATGCATTTTTATGGAATTTTATGCAAGTTTAAATGAGTTGACATAACTCAACATAATGATATGATACATAAATAGATATATACATGCACAAATATGCCCTAAATGAATCAATTGATTGAACAAGGTATAAGTGAATAAATTCATTAACATTCAGTGCATCGAAAATAGTTCCAACTATATGGAATGACATTTAAGTAACCAAACAATTGCCACATCGTATTTTAATTTAAGCATATTATTTTATGTATCAAATATGAATAAAATCATGCCATTGTGTAGAGCATTAAATAATCACTATAATGTAATTAGAATCATCGAAAAAGGAGTTTGCATGCTCAAGTTATAAAGCAAAGAGTCTAGGAGCATAACTGAAAGAAAATATGCATAAATTTTTTTACAGAAACTCCACAACATGCCCTTGAGGGGTATTTTTTTTCAAATATATAAAGTTGGAGGGGATTCATTGTAAATAACCATGATCACATGGACTAAAATGTAGTTATTAGGAACCCGTAGGGCCCCTATGCAATTTATCAAGGTGCAGCATGTGAGACACGTGTGCCTAAGACCTGTATGCAAGTTTGGAGAAGTGTAAGGGCATAGCTGCAAATGTCCTAAGCCCTCACGTGTTGTGCACACTCATGGAGACTCGGGACAAGCCATGGACTGGGGCAGGTGGCTCTGGTCATGTGGAGCTTGAGTGGCTTCGGACATGGTTTGGTTCCTCTGAGTCTGTTGGTTCTACAACGAAGGCTTGGGATGCATCTGAGCCATCCATAACTTCACTTGATCCCTTTCTCCACAGTTGCAGGGCGGCGATGGATGTGCTCCGTCAAGGTAGTTGTGGCTCCTTCATTGCACTTTGAACACTATGAAGGTCTGGCAGCCACCCTAGACCGATGGCGAAGATCAAGGAGGCGATAAGGACTAAAGGAGGTGCTCAGAGTGAAGAATGATAGGTCCCTCATCATAGTTTATGCTCTAGAACGACGACTCATCCAAAGCTTCAGCCAAAAGGGAATGACCTGCAAACTTTAGCCGAAGCATAGCCAACGCATGCGAAGCAACTATGTTCGTGAGGTGATTGGAATGAAATCCTGTGAAGCAAAGAGGGTGAAGGCCAGATGGGTTCCTCTACCATGGTGCTGGAGGAAAGGGGTCGGAGTGGTCTGGGGGTTGGAGAGAAGGGAGGAGGTGAACAGAGTCCAGCACGTGGATAAGGGTTGTCCCGTGAAGGTGTACATGGGTTCAATTGGAGGTGAGGATGATTGAGCGGTCCTAATTAATTAAGAGAGAAATAAGGAGACGGTACAAGGAAGGACTTAGCTGGGATTGAAGAGGGTCACTGGCGAATAGAGGGGCTTGGTTGAGCTCTTGAAGGGGTTTCGGTCTTTGCTGACTCCCCCAGATGATGGGATTTGCTCGAATGGCTATTAGGACAGTTGTGGAATGGCCTCAGGCCATGGGTCATGCCAAAGGTAAACCTCCTTGGTCAGACCTCGATTCATCCCCCCTTTCATGAGGAGGAGAAGTAGCCTAAGAGGGACCTCGCACGAAGGGTGGACCAACACGAATGGAGCAGGTGGAGCTGGTTTTGAGGAGGGAGACCGTGGCTATAGGGGATGGGGAGTGAGGATTGTAACCATCGTTTCTAGGTATATGCGAGGCAAAATGTGAGAGAGGAAACGATTGTGTGGAAGAGGGTGCTTGGGGCTGCAACGAGGCGTTGGAGTGACATGAAGAAGATCTAGGGGCGATTACATGGGAGAAGGTGGGGGTCAGCGAGGTTTTCGCAAGGAGAAGGATGGTTACAGAGGTTGAAGGCGAGCCTGGAGTCGTTGGATCTCATGATCCAACGGTAGAGGAAGGAGTGTGGGTGAAGGTCTTGGATCTAATGTATAGATCATATTAGAGGTTCGAGGGGTGTACATGTGTGAACAGCTAGGATCGGATCCATCAAGTGGATTCGACGGTGGAAATAGTGTGTGGGTAGAGAAGAAGAAGCGGGGCCACATGGGTCTGAGGGAGCCACGTGGCCCGGTAGGAATATAGAAAATGAGAAAAATAAAGAAAAATAAAAAAAACATAATTTTACAAACTTCAAATGAAAAAGTGTAAAGCATGAAAGTTGTATATCTTTTTGAGATATATAGGTTTTGTCTTGAACACAAAGTCAAAATAGGTCAAATACACATAAATAATATTTTATAAGTATTTTTAAAGAATTAAAAACACTTATCTTAATTTATCTTGAAATTTTTTGAATTTGTAATTTAGAATTAAAGTTAAAATAAAAATTACAATAATATTTCTTCGAGATTTTTAATTTTTAGGAAATACACAAAATAAAGGCACAATAATAGAATTATTTAAATACATTAATTATGGTTAATTATCTACATAGGTTCTTATATTAATTAATGTTAGTTAGGGTTAGATTTTATTGAATATTTTAAGTAAGAGGAAAAATAAATGATAATTACGATGATAAATTATGGATTTATCAACTATGGTTGTGTTAACTGAGGAAACTATCACATACTACAAAATAGTGAAAAGGAAGCATAGAAAGGTGTAAGTGAAGTTAAGTTGAAAGCTTATGAAGTTTTGTACAAAAAATATTGACCCTAAGGAGAGCCAGAAGGTTATATTTTGATTGGCTTAAGCAAGAGAAAGAAAGACCAAAGATCTTTATCAAGTGAGATTCATCAAGGATGAGGAAGGACGTGTGCTTGTTACTTAAAAGAATACTAGATGGAAGCGATATTTCCGTAAGCCTTTTACTGTGGAAGGAAATAAAGAGATTACTTTGAGAGATCTTGCTGATAGTGAATGTTACTTATTGCTCAAGCTATATACAGATACAAAGGAAGGAAGAAGAGGATGCTCTAAAGGTTATGAAACTTGAGAATGGGGTAGGACTTGATAACATTCCTATAGAGTTTGGAGAGTTCTAGGTGAACGTGGTTTGACTTGGCAAAAAAACTTATTCAATGTTATTTAGCGAAGCCAGAAAATACCTAAAGAATGGAGGAAGAGCATTCTGATGCCTTTTCATAAGAATAAAGTAGACATTCAAAATTCTTTGACTTATAAAACTTATAACTGTATGAAACTAATGAGTCATACTATGAAAATTTGGGAACACACAATTAAAGGTTGAGGCAAGTTACCAAAGTAATTGAAAACCAATTTGAATTCATTCTAGGTTGCTCAAATATTGAATCTATCTACTTATTGAAGAGAACAATGAAGATTTATAGAGTTAAAAATAAGGACCTCCATATGATTTTTATTGATTTGAAGAAGACTTATGATTCAATCCCAAGGGAGCTATTGTTGAGAGTTTTGGAGAATAAACAAGTACGTGCCATATATATTAACCTTACAAGTTTTCAAATTTAACAAAACTTCGTTGAAATTTCTGTTTCGATACTCCATCAAAATCGAATTTAAAATCTCGATATGGACCCTTCCTTCATAAATCTAGGTCGATTTGGGTCGAAATTGGCGAAATTTCGACAAATTTCTAAATTATTTCATTTTTTACCATCTTGAAATGAATCAAAATTGAGATTTAAAACCTTGAACCTTATAAAGGATATGTATGATAGGGCTTCATCTCGTGTAAGGATCCAGTCAGGGAAGACTGACTATTTTAACATCAACATTGATCTGCATCAAGGTTAACCTTGAGTCCATTCCTTTTCGCTTTGATTATGCACGAGTTGACTAGTTACATTCATGATGATATACCTTGGTGTATGTTGTTTGCTGATAATATTATGTTGATTGACGAGACAAGAGATGGAGTAAATGAGAAGCTAGAAGTTTGGAAATATGCCCTAGAGACTAAAGTATTTTGTATAAGTAGGATTAAGACTGAGTACATGGAGTGCACATTTGATGGAAACAACGTTGAGGCACTCGAGGTGAAGATTGGAGACAATAACATTTAGTTGAAATATTCTTTTAGACAATTGGGATCTATTTTACAACAAGATGGGAAAATTGTTGGGTATGTTACTCATATGAAAAATGCAGGTTGGATGAAATAGAAAGGATCCTCTATTGCTCTTTGTGATAAGAAAATCCATTTGAAAGTCAAAGGAAGATATTACAAAGCACCCGTGAGACTTGTTATGCTTTAAGGATCAGATTATTGATCTGTGAACCATATACATGCGCAGAGAATGACAATAGCAGAAATGGAAATGCTTAGGTGGATAAGTCGTCATACACAAAAAAAATCAGATTCAGAATGATGCAATCAGAATGAAAGTTGGTGTAGCTCCAATAAAGGATAAGATGAGAGAAAACCGCTTGAGATGGTTTGATCAGTTGCAAAGAAGGTCAATTTATGCACCGGTTAGAAGATGTAAGTTTTAGAATGTTGAACATGTTAAGAGAGGGCAAGAAAGGCCCAATAAATGTTGTAATGAGACTATCCAAAGCGATCTTAGTTAGTTAGATTTAAGTAATAGAATGACCCAAAATATATCTGAATGGAGACAAAAAATCGATGTTAACAACCATACTTAATTGTGGGAGAAGACTTTGTTGTTGTTGTTGTGTGCCTTTTGAGATTTTGCATTTACAACTATGCCTCTACCTTTTTTTTAATACAACGTGTGCCCATGTATCCTTACAAAATGTACTGTACCACCCTTTCATTGATATAAAACAGGGCATAACTCCGATAATCAATTAAAAAACTGAATCTATACTCTCTGGACAACCTTCTACAACTCTTTCTTCTTTCTCGTGGTCTCATCAATACACGAAGAGAGATATGACCAACACCCTTCATCCTGTGGGTGCTAGGCCTTTTCTTTGCATTGCCAACCTCACTTTACTCTATCACAATAAGGGTTTTTGTATGCTTGCGTCCCTCTTAGATTATGCAATTGCAGGCAAGCCCCTATATTTTATCAATGGAAGGATAGTACTGCGGATTTTATAAGAATACATGGCACATGTGTTATTGCAAAAAAGGTATGTGCATAGCTGCGATAATATAATCTACGAAGGATATAAGTGTAAAAACTCTTATTAATATTAATATTTAAACTTCTCCTCTTTGATGCATTTTATCATTTATAGCTGAGAGTGAGTGAGATTATATAGGGTCATGATTAGTCATTTTGGTGAGAAATCAGAAAAAAATACAATTATATGTTCTCTCGTATGTTCGTTTTCCTGACGTTGTGTCGATGTTGGGACTTCCCCATATTTATTACAACGTTAAAAAATTAAAAAAATTTCACACCAGCGTAAAATCATGTCGGATTACAGCTTATAGAGCTGCTAATCGAACTGAACATGTTCGCGTTCGATTAGAGTTTGTTCGATAATAGTTCAAAAAATGTTCGTTCATTTCTAAATGAATTGAACATGAACTTCAAATTTTAGTTCGATAGCTTAACGAACCAAACATGAACATAACATATGTTCGTTTGATAAAAGTTCGAGTTCGATATATGTATGTGTGTGTAAATTCGTATTTATACACATGATGACTTTCGAGGTTAAAGAAAATGTGGTATTTATTGAGCTTTGTACCACTTTAATTCGAATAATTTATTATTTTTACTGCTTATCGAATCTTATTATCGAACTCCAGTTCCGAACTTGTTCATATAAATGAGTTTTAGTTAAGTTAAGTTGTTGACAAACTATTATTGAACCGAATTCGAACGTTCGCTTTATAAACGATCTCGAACTCGAACATATCCTATCGAACATTTATTAGACTAAACTCGAACTTTCGAACTTCCTTATCGAACCGAACTCGAACATAAATTCGTTAGCAACCCTAATAGCATGATGGTCTTCATAATTACACCATCACCTATATAATCTTACTATATTTAAACCACATATCCTTGTTCAAGGTTTATGGTATAAAAGTTAGAGATTATTTGGGATCATGCTATAGTTACTTTTTATAAAAAAAACGATGGAATTACATTCCACTAAACATAAAATAAAGCATTTATTGCAAGATGGCAATAGTAGAACTTGGAGTGGTTATCTTCCAAAGAGAATAACATAAAACTGATTCAGCAGAAGTTTCTTTTCCATCAAATGCTCATCTTTTCTTCCAAATAACAAACCAGACCATGGTAGTTTTAACCAAGTGAACAGAACAACTTTTTGAAAGGGTGAATGTTTAAAATAATACCAAGTTTAGTAAATAAATATTTCGAGAAGCCACAGTTGTACAAGACATGATTCATTATTTCCTCATACAACTTACAAAGGTGGCATCTATTAACTAAGATAGACCTCTTTTTTCTTTCGGCCTTGGATTTCATGTTTATCATGGACACAGAAAGTATGAAATTCTAGGGTGAATTTTTCCCAATTTTTTTTATTAAAAGTTGAAGCTTATACGACATGGATGAAAGATGATAATTTTGTTTCTTTAAAGTGTTTTCCCAACATGTTTTTTTTGCATGGAACAATATATCATCCTCATCATTAATCAACTCAATTTATACTACGATATCTTTAAGTTGGTTGATTTAATTCCATAATCTTAGAACCACTCAGATGCTATATAACTTTTCATTGAGGAAGGGAACGAAGAGATCACATTGGGAGAATTAGCTAGTAGAGAAAGTTACATAAATCATGCAAGATAATAGAAGAGTATAAAGGAAGGAAGTAGAAGAGGTTCTGAAGGTCATGAAAACAAGAGAAAAGTGAAGGGCCTGATGGCATTCCTATAAAAGTACGAAGAGTTATAGGTGAACACAGTTTGACTTGGCTCACAAATTTATCAATATTATTTGGCGAAACAATAAATTTCCTAGAGAATAGAGGTGAAGCATCATGGTACATTTTTATACGAATAAAGGACACAATCAAACTTATTCGAATTATAAAGGTATTAAACTGATGAGTCATAATATGAAAAATTTGAGAACATTGATTGAAAGAAGGTTGAAGCAAGTTTCCAAAGTAGCAGAAAATCAATTCTGATCCATGATAGGTCGTGAGACTACTAAAGCTATCCATTCACTTAGGAGAACAATGGTGATTCATAGAGCTAAAAAGAGAACCCCTATATGATTTTTATTGATTTGGAGAAGACTTATGATTCTGTCCCACGCGAGATATTGTGGAGAGTTTTGGAGAAGAGACCAATGCATGTCCTATACATTACCCTTAAAAGGATATATATGATGGGACTTCTTCTTGTGCAAGGATTCAATCTAGAAATGACTATTTTGGTGTCAGCATCGGTCTTCATCAAGGTTTAATTTTGACTCCATTCCTTTTTACTTTGATTATGAATGGGTTGACTAGTCTTATTCCAAATGAGATACCTTAGTATATATTGTTCACAGTTATGCTGATTGATGAGATTAAAGATGGAGTAATTGAGAAGTTTGAGGTTTGGATCCATGCCTTAAATACTAAAGGATTTGGTATAAATATGTCTAAGATTGAATAAATGGAGTGCACATTTGATGTAAATAGTGTTGAAGGAATCATGGTGAAGATTGGAGATGATAATAATAAGAAGAAAGATTCTCTTAGATACTTGGATCTATTTTACAACATGATAGAGAAATCGATGGAGATGTTACTCACAGAATAAATGCAAGTGGACTAAAGTAGGGAGGAACCTCTACTGTTCTATGTGATAAGAAAATTCCTTTGAAAATCAAAAGAAAATATTACAAAGCAACTGTGAGATGTGCTATGATCCATGAATCTGAATGATGACCTATGAACCATAGACATGTTCAGAGAATGACAATATTATAAATGAAAATGTTAAGGTGGATGCGTGGTCATACACGAAAAGTTTGGATTCGGAATGAAGCGATCAAAAGGAAAGTTGGTGTAGCTCCGATAGAGGATAAGATGAGAGAAAATAACTTAAGATGATTTTTTCGTTTGCAAAGGAAGTCGGTTGATGCACCGGTTGGAAGATGCGAGGTACGTTGAGCCGGCTAAGAGAGGGCGAGGAAGGCACGGGAAGTATTGGAATGAGACTAGCCGAATGGATCTTAGTTATTTGGATCGAAGCTCGAGAAATACCCAAGATAGATCTGAATGGAGACAAAGAATCTATGTAGCTGATCTTATTTAAGGTGGAAGAAGGCTTTGTTGGTGTATTCTTGTGTCTTTGACTCACAAAAGTTTACCTGATTCTTGTATTGTGTGGATATATGCTGCTACAACATCATACTAGGTTACCATGAACTGGGTTAGATGGGGATTTCTTTCTACCCCGATAAGGAGTTCATCATATATAAACCACTCTTTACCCCCCTTTTTCCCATTCTTGTGGAGGATGCTTGTGATATAAAATCCCATATATTTCTCGCTCAATCAATGCTTGACCTTATTAGGTGATTTTGACAACATGTCCCCTACGATATACTCTAATTATACATAACCCCTATAATCTTAGAACTTAGACCAAGTCACCTAAAAATCACGCCAAGATCTATATAATCTTACTAACTTTTAACACCGCACCTCCGACATAGGTATATGTTTTAAATCGAGTAAAATTATAAAGGCCGTGATGCAATTACAAGTAGGGTAAATTACAATTTGGGTCCCCATCTATGACTCCGATACCAGAATGGATCACGATCGTTAAATTGTAACGATTCGGGTCCCAGAGCCATTAATGTAAGGAACTTTTGGGGCTAATGACGAGTATGCCCTTTTTAAAAGTTGGAATCCAACCTCCATTCCCTTCCCAACAAGGGCATATTCGTCATGAACCCTAAAATTTCCATTTCCTAAATGGTTCTGGGACCTGAATCGTTACAATTTAAAGATCGGAACCTATTCTAAGATCGAACCCATAGATGGGGACCCAAATTGTAATTTACCCTTACAAGGATAACAAGGGTTGGTCTAATTGGACAAGATTTTAGGAGCCATTGTATAAAAATCCCGTAAATTAATTAGTGTCATATCCATGCTTTGTCCCGCCTAAATTAAGCATTTAAAAGTATTATTACATATGTTATTGTGTTTTGGACATCATTGGTGTACAATTTGAGTACATCTTATACATCTATCATAAATATCAAGGAATGTGACATTTAATCTATAGATTTTAATTTTTGAAAGAAGCTGTTTTTTTGTCAATAAAAAGAAGAATTAGTAACTTAGATTTGATCAAATAACAAAAACGAAAAAAAAGTCAATCATGAGGCCTCCTTTTCTCGAAACAAGGAGACCTTATACTAAACACACAATTTGGGGATAAAACGATAACATTACGATTAAGTCAGGTGATATATACGTACATGTGTACACATACATATATATACATAGAGAAAAATGGGGTTGCCTCCAGGGGCACCCAACAGGCTGCTTCTGCTCTATTTTTCGGTTTTTTTGAAAAATACCGTTATATATTTTTATCACTATATCCCTCTAATCTGTCTTTCTAATTTCGTCAGAAATAGAGACTCATATGCCATCTATCGAGAACATGCAATTTTAACGGTCTTGCAATTGTAGTAATCTACATATTCTGGATGCAGGGTATACGAGTCTCCGTTTCTGACGAAACTGAATAAACATATTAGAGGGATACAGTGTTGAAAATACATGGTAATATTTTCCAAAAAAACAAAAAAAATAGCCGAAAAATGAGACGGAGGCTCGTTAACTGCCTCCCTCGGGACAACCCCATTTTTCTTATATACATATATATCATTTTATAATACTTATTCTTCATCCGTCACCCAAGCTGCCCCTCGAGATTACATGGCCTAAGTACTCTTGTTTTTTTTGTCTCAAACTGCAGTGTTTTTCACTTCTCACGCACGACTCCGACGAGATGGAGTTCGTTCTAACTAGTTTACCCCTAGTTGCATCGATAGAAGATAAAATGAGATGATCACTACGACGATTTCTTTTAATTTGACTCAGAAGAAAGTATGGATTTTTGCACCATGACTCTTGTAATCTCTAATTACAGTTCTTACAGATTACATCGTGATCCATGTAATCTTGCTAACCCTTACACTGCAAGCCTTGGGCACGAGCATCTATGACAAATAAAGTAAGATTATAGAGGTTGTTTTGTAATTACAGAAGATTATAAGGAGTTGTAGTATGTTTGGACAATATTTTTTGTCATGATGTAAAAATCCAAGAAACCAACTATTGGATATTGATTGTGATTTCCCTCTTTGGAATCTAAGCTAAAGATACCCTTTTTCTCAACTTATCCACTCAATCAGTCTACACTAATACAGAAAAAAATATTTTTTATTTTATTTTTGTATTTATTAGTATATACAATTGTACTTTGTCCCCACATATCTTGGTGTTGTCAAGCTCATAACCATAATCATATTTCCAATAGAATTTGAACAAGGGTCTAGCATACATATCAAAAAATATGGAAAATTGTAACGGGTCTTTGTCTATGCATCGATTCTTTACTAAGATCCTTATCTTTGAAATGTAACAACGAGGGACTCGGCATATCCTTATTTTTATGTCTAAAAAATGCCCTTCTCTAAGCTCACCATATGGCATCTACAAGGGAAGAGTTCTATTATGCATGAATTTTACATAAAAACACTTTCTACATCATTTTAAAAGAATGCTTGAACTCAAAAGATCGGAACTCTTTCGTTATGTTGAGTTGTATGGGTATGTAAATGGATAAACGGATTTATGGATGAGGACCGTTTACCCTAATTCCTATATATTCTTCTCATCCCCTTATTACCAAAGCATATAGTGAAGAGAGACCCCTAATCTCTAGTGAGGGAGATTAGGATTTGTGTGTGCCTTCGTGGTTTTTCCCTCTCTATAGGGTTTTCTTAGTCATTGTGTTAATCCTCTATTGGGTGCTCCTTCGATGTTAACATGGTATCAGAGCTTCAGGGAGAATCGGTTGTGGTTGTTTGATTTCGTATCATTTTTTCCGTTGCCGTCATCGACCCTTATTCACTCCAAAGTCGTTCACCCGTGATACGACATCGTCGTGCCACGGTCTGGACGCCACTACCATCTTTCTGCGGTCCCTCTGGTTCCCTCTTGTGTCGGTGAATCCCCTTGAGCAGCACGCCTTCGACAAATCTCCCTCCAGCAACACCCTTCGAGACCTGCGGGGTTAGGTCTTGGTCGATGCCCTTCACGGCTTCGAGTCCTTGACACCTTTCGCTCCTGCTCGACGGCCTCCTGCTCGATGCCCTTCGCTCCTGCTCGACATCCTCCTGCTCGACGAACACTAGTATCAGAGCTATAATGTTGCACAAGAGGTTTCCCTTGTCCCCAAACAATGACATCTGAAGAGATTGTTTGTTGAAACTCAAAAGATCTATGACAAATAAGCCACAAGACGTTACATTTCAAAGATGAGGAGTTTAACATAGGGTTAATGAGTAGATAGGGATCCCATGTGTAAATTGCCCTAAAAAAGTCCTCTTGGTGCTGTAATGTTGCACAAGGGGTTTCCCTTGTCCCCAAAATATGGTTGATGATGATGTGATGTCTAGACATCCATATCCACGGCAAAGTCCACTCAAGATTCCAACAAATCTTAATCCCTTTCAAATGTGGATAAGGAGGATATCATTAGCCAACAAAGTCAGCATCACATGAGGCCCCATTTGTCCCTTCAGGAATGGGCAGTGAAGACATAAAGTTGCACTTTTTGTTATGGGGAATAAGATGGAGGTGGGGGCCACAACCATGGTATTTGGATAAGAAGGATTTTGCACTTTTCTTATTTTTATTGGATAAGAAGAATTTGGCACATTTCTTATTTTTAGGTCCTATCCGTTTGGATAATAAGAATAGGTCAATTCTTCGCTTGGCGCAGATCTCAATAGTACGACTATTCCATCCACATCTTATTACTTTACCTTACCCTACCTTTATTCGTATCTTTATTCCACTTTATTCTCCTTATTTTTATTTTTTCCATCCGAACATAGAATAAAACCGTATTCTCTTTATTCTCCATCCTTATTCTTGCTTATTTACCAACCGACCACCTCCTTCAAGATTTCTCATACTTTGCTATTCATGGATAAGGAAATGATAAGGTGTGGTTGACATGATTTCCCCGCCAAGAATAGCTTGTGAGTAAATTTCAAG
This sequence comes from Ottelia alismoides, assembly GCA_037367405.1. Taxonomy (NCBI): domain Eukaryota; kingdom Viridiplantae; phylum Streptophyta; class Magnoliopsida; order Alismatales; family Hydrocharitaceae; genus Ottelia; species Ottelia alismoides. The sequence continues at coordinate 1,322,088 of JAZKJV010003352.1, read as the reverse complement.
AAAGCCCCTAAACTATATACCGTATTTCAATTTCGTCTACCATTGAGGAAATGTAAAGTATGATTGACATGATTTCAAAGCCATTCTAAAATCCAAGTAAAATACTTGTGTATGTGTTTGATTCTTATATGATACGATGCCCTTTATTGTTTCTAGAAAACCCACAATCTCAACCATGGATTTTTAATTGCATGGCTAAATTAGTTCATTTAATCTACGTTTCTCCTAATTAAGTGTTTTATGACAAAACTTTATCCTGAAGAATAATCAAGTGTTTCTCAAGTTTTACAGAGAACAATAATACCGCAGAACGATAGAAACCACATGTTTTCATGGTTTCTTCGACCTGCAATCAGACAGTCTGCGCAGAACAGATCGGAAAAAGAACTGAACAAGTGCTCATCCAACTCCATGCAGCAGTTCATATGCAAACCGTCTGTCATTAAAATCTGTAAGCGGTGTAACAGGCCAATCTTCAATATGTGAGGTTCGAAGGAAATAATCCAAGAAGTCCAACGTTTTTTCTGTTCAACTTCAAATATTATATGCATATCATATGATAAAGATGCCAGATATTTCCCAGGGATAATCAAAGAGAGCTGCTGATGGAGGCAGGTGGTTTGAAGACAAACATTTATATGCCAACTTGCAGATAGAGAACCAGAAAAAAATCCAATTTATGCTGAGAGGACGAAGCAACTGTAATATTTTACATTTTCCTTTCAAGAACAGGATAGGTTACACAAAAAAAAAAGACTAGAGAATAGACTAAAGCGAGCATCAAATCCAAGAACACCGCGCTCTTTGATAACCTAGAAAATCGCCTTCCATCATCACTCGAAATCCACAACAAAAAGATATATCACCTGATTCCAAAGCACAATCATAAATTAAACTCGGTGAAATTTTATAAGTTGTTAGTGTCAGTTATACTTATAACCAGAACGTGCCGCGACAGAGATCTTTCTTCCTCATTTTTTTCTTTTTTCCTCAAGTAAACATGTGGCAATCTCAAAAACATAACATCTTTGTATTTCAAGTTCACAACATCAGCAAGTGTATTACACAAATTCTATCTATTACAACTTCTTACAAAATAACACAGACACTACAAAACAACCTTAAAGCAAAAAAAAGACACCTCCTTCAAGTGTATCCGTGGTCCTTTCTCCTGCTAATCGTGATTCTGCTGATCTGTATAAAATATAATATAACGGGATGAGTCTAAACCCATTTATGAGCTTAGACCCAGTGAAAGGATCTCAAGCTTTTTACATATAACTAAAATCTGAAATATGAGCATCATGACAAAAGTTTATGCTTAATACTGTGAAATAGCTTGAAAGAGACTTTATAACAGAAATTACATATAAAACATGCTAGTTTTGCTATTGAATGCTGAAATCACTTCAAAAGCAGATAAACTGAAACATAATCATCACTATCAAGCTGTTTGTACTAATCACCACTGTGGCTAATTTATTGACTCATGAACGCTGAAACAAAGCTAAGTCATACGCGCAGACGGTCCCAAAGACCAAAAACACCCTGCATACGGCCCAAAGCCTATATGTATACAGAATGCGGACCCAAAGTCCTCTTGATACCATATCTAATGGTTTGCCATATCTAATGGCGGTTTCAGGGTCATATCTAATGACATCACCATATCTAATGGCTAGTTCATGAATTGTATAAAAGAGCTACTGTGGTGCTTATCTTCTGATTCTGATTCTTTTCTTGTCACTAATAAACTGTACTTTTGCTAATTCAATCTCATAGCAGCTAAATCATGAACATAAAACACTCTTGGCATAACATACATATTCTGATAGCTAGAACTTGTTTAAGAACTTGAAAACTGAGCCATAATGCATAGTAACCGTGCAAAACATAATTCTTTGCATAAAACTCGTATCTAAATAGTGAAACATCACGTCTCGTGTTCCATCAAGAACAAAATGCATAAAAACGTGCTATCATGATAAAACACTTGAAACGACGCCTGAAATACGTTCTAAAGCCCTGCTTTCATATCAACTGTATGGTACTTGTAATTCATGCGTAAAAGCTTTAGAAAAACACGATTTCATACTTGCTATTCAAAACTATGCATAAAAGCTAAAAACTAGTGCTTTAAAATAGCGCTTGAGAATCCCTCACCTGATTGTTGTCTAACTTGGGTCGGAAACGTTTCTTTTGTGAAATCCCCCCCTAAGGTCGTCTTAGATTGAATACTACGGCTTGGTGCGTACAGAACTTCGTTACGGCTTCAAAAACACGCTCGATATCCGGCAGGGCTTCGCCGCGGCTCCTCTCGAGCTCCTCTCGCAACCTCGGCGGCCTTGCGGCTTTATGGTGGAGAAATGGGCGTGGGATGATGTGAGGAGGTGTATGGGGGGTCATGGGTATTTATAGCCCCCCATCCCCTTTACATGTGTGACATGTGTCAACATGTAAGGGAGGCTCATGTGTATGAAGACACATGGCATGGCACATGGCAATATCACAAGGAAACTTGTTGCCCAAGTATGTGGCTAGTCTTATCCATGAGATTACTTGTTGCCCAAGCAATAGGCATGGCTTATCCACGAGTTTACTTGTTGCCCAAGCAAAAGACTACACCGTGACATGTGTTAGTCTCAAGATAATGACACATGGCACTACTGAGGTTTTGAAAGAGTTACGTACAAAGTTAACCATAAATAGCTCTGGAGCCATATTCGCATCCTTACAAGTGAGACCCATATTATATGCTAAAATTAAGGAAGCACAAGTCCATGATTCTGAAATCATTAGAATGATTGAGAAGATTAAGGAAGGAGATGAAGCCGGGTATACAATAGATAGTCAAGGGGTCTTATTCTTTAAAGGAAAACTATGTGTTCCGAGGAAATCTGATATAAAGACTGAGATTCTGGAAGAGGCACATAACTCCATGTATACTATGCATCCAGGAAGTACTAAGATGTATAGAACACTTAAGAGCTACTATTGGTGGTCTGGCATGAAGAGAGAGATTGCAGATTATGTTTCTAGATGTCCTATATGCCAACAAACAAAACCGGAGCGTTTGAGACCTGCGGGGACATTACAGCCACTTCCAATACCAGAATGGAAATGGGAACACATCACTATGGATTTTGTTACAAGATTTACAAGGACCCGTCGAGGTCATGATGCAATATGGGTCATAGTGGACAGATTAACTAAGTCTGCACATTTCTTAGCCATTAACATGACATACAGTCTAGACCGTTTGGGAAAGATCTTTGTTAACGAGATAGTTAGCTGTCATGGGGCTCCTGTGTCAATTATTTCTGATAGAGATCCACGATTTACTTCTAAACTTTGGCCAAGCTTACATAAAGCCATGGGAACAAAATTACCATCTAGTACTGCCTTTCATCCTCAAACAGATGGTCAATCAGAACGGACTATCCAGACTCTAGAAGACATGCTTAGAGCCTGTGCACTAAGCTTTAAAGAAAGCTGGGATGAACATCTCTCACTTATAGAGTTTGCATATAATAACAGCTATCATGCTAGTATTGGGATGGCACCTTATGAAGCCTTGTATGGTAGATCATGCAGAACACCTATCTGTTGGAGTGAGGTTGGAGAAAGAAAATTAGTTCAACCTGAATTAATACAAAGCACAATAGAAAAAGTTGAGAAAATCAAGAGATGCTTAAAGGCAGCGCAAAGCAGACAGAAAAGTTATGCAGATAAGCGAAGGAGAGACTTAGAATTTCAAGTGGGAGACCACGTGTTTCTAAAAGTATCTCCATGGAAAGGCCTAATCAGATTTGGTAAGAAAGGGAAACTAAGCCCTAGATACATTGGCTCTTACGAGATCACAGAGAGAATCGGAAGTGTGGACTATCGTCTTCGACTTCCATCTGAACTAGCAAGGATACATGATGTCTTTCATGTCTCCACACTTCGGAAGTTTATTCCAGATCCAAATCATATGATACAACCCCAAGATATTCAATTGAAGGAAGATCTTTCATACGAGGAGGTTCCTGTGGAAATTCTAGATTATAAAGTACAAGAGCTTCGTACAAAGAAGACTCCTTTAGTTAAAGTTTTATGGAGGAGTCACGCAATAGAAGAAGCCACATGGGAACGAGAGGAAGAAATGAGATCTCAATTTCCACTCTTATTTTCAAGCTAGCAAAGGTACTTAAATTTCGAGGACGAAATTTATTACAAGTAGGGGAGAATTGTAATACGCGTTTTTGTACACTATACTTTTGAATGATATCAAGTGTTATTTCAAGGAAATATTGAATTAATAGTATTTGACATAGTCAATAGATTCGCCTTGATTCAATGATTTCATTGAAACTTGTTGTGTTTATATCAAAGACCATCTTGAATAATTATGACTTTTAAGAGTTCTTTGGATTGTCTAGCACATTATTAAGACTAATTAAACATGATTAGTGCTAATTACACATCATTAGTGATAATTAAGCGTCATTAGCATAGATTTATACTCATTAGTTATAATCACATCATTAAGACTAATTAAGCATGATTAGTGCTAATTACCCGCCATTAGTGTTAATTAAGCGTCATTAGCAAAAGTAGGACACATGGAGTGTAAATCATGGGACACGTGTCGTTCTATGGTCAGGACATGTGTCAAAACCTCAGTAGTGCCATGTGTCATTATCTTGAGACTAACACATGTCACGGTGTAGTCTTTTGCTTGGGCAACAAGTAAACTCGTGGATAAGCTATGCCTATTGCTTGGGCAACAAGTAATCTCATGGATAAGACTAGCCACATACTTGGGCAACAAGTTTCCTTGTGATATTGCCATGTGCCATGCCATGTGCCTTCATACACATGAGCCTCCCTTACATGTTGACACATGTCACACATGTAAAGGGGATGGGGGGCTATAAATACCCATGACCCCCCATACACCTCCTCACATCATCCCACGCCCATTTCTCCACCATAAAGCCGCAAGGCCGCCGAGGTTGCGAGAGGAGCTCGAGAGGAGCCGCGGCGAAGCCCTGCCGGATATCGAGCGTGTTTTTGAAGCCGTAACGAAGTTCTGTACGCACCAAGCCGTAGTATTCAATCTAAGACGGCCTTAGGGGGGGATTTCACAAAAGAAACGTTTCCGACCCAAGTTAGACAACAATCAGGTGAGGGATTCTTAAGCGCTATTTTAAAGCACTAGTCTTTAGCTTTTATGCATTGTTTTTAATAGAAAGTATGAAATCATGTTTTCTAAAAGTTTTTACGCATGAACTTCAAGTACCATACTATTGAGATGAAATCAGGGCTTTAGAACATATTTCAGAAGTCGTTTTAGGTGCTTTATCATGATAGCACGTTTTTATGCATTTTGTTCTTGATGGAACACGAGACGTGATGTTTCACTATTTAGATATGAGTTTTATGTAAAGAATTATGTTTTGCACGGTTACTATGCATTATGGCTCAGTTTTCAAGTTCTTAAACAAGTTCTAGCTATCAGAATATGTATGTTATGCCAAGAGTGTTTTATGTTCATGATTTAGCTGTTATGAGATTGAATTAGCAAAAGTACAGTTTATTAGTGGCAAGAAAAGAATCAGAATCAGAAGATAAGCACCACAGTTGCTCTTTTATACAATTCGTGAACTAGCCATTAGATATGGTGATGTCATTAGATATGACCCTGAAACCGCCATTAGATATGGCAAACCATTAGATATGGTATCAAGAGGACTTTGGGTCCGCATTCTGTATACATATAGGCTTTGGGCCGTATGCAGGGTGTTTTTGGTCTTTGGGACCGTCTGCGCGTATGACTTAGCTTTGTTTCAGCGTTCATGAGTCAATAAATTAGCCACAGTGGTGATTAGTACAAACAGCTTGATAGTGATGATTATGTTTCAGTTTATCTGCTTTTGAAGTGATTTCAGCATTCAATAGCAAAACTAGCATGTTTTATATGTAATTTCTGTTATAAAGTCTCTTTCAAGCTATTTCACAGTATTAAGCATAAACTTTTGTCATGATGCTCATATTTCAGATTTTAGTTATATGTAAAAAGCTTGAGATCCTTTCACTGGGTCTAAGCTCATAAATGGGTTTAGACTCATCCCGTTATATTATATTTTATACAGATCAGCAGAATCACGATTAGCAGGAGAAAGGACCACGGATACACTTGAAGGAGGTGTCTTTTTGCTTTAAGGTTGTTTTTGTAGTGTCTGTGTTATTTTGTAAGAAGTTGTAATAGATAGAATTTGTGTAATACACTTGCTGATGTTGTGAACTTGAAATACAAAGATGTTATGTTTTTGAGATTGCCACATGTTTACTTGAGGAAAAAAAAATATGAGGAAGAAAGATCTCTGTCGCGGCACGTTCTGGTTAGCGGGACGGGTCGTGACAACTTGTGGTATCAGAGCATGTGTCAGGACATGTGTCAGGACACGTGTCGTTCTATGGTCAGGATTATGTTTTGCACGGTTACTATGCATTATGGCTCAGTTTTCAAGTTCTTAAACAAGTTCTAGCTATCAGAATATGTATGTTATGCCAAGAGTGTTTTATGTTCATGATTTAGCTGTTATGAGATTGAATTAGCAAAAGTACAGTTTATTAGTGACAAGAAAAGAATCAGAATCAGAAGATAAGCACCACAGTAGCTCTTTTATACAATTCGTGAACTAGCCATTAGATATGGTGAAACATACGCGCCCTAGGTGTCATCCACTATCCCTTGCAGACATATAATATCCAAAACTAAGGCGCAGTCGAAGGCATGGTTTTTTTAAGTAAACAAATATACAGATTCTTGTGATTTGGATATGCTTGACATGAGGAAAGATGAGAGCATTTGTGGATAATCTTTTAGAAAGGCCTACCACTGTCAACCTGAATGCCTATCTTGAATGTCAAAGGGCCCCTCACTCCTTTGTTATCCTGTCTTCTATTTTCATTACACACATGTTTATCTTCTATTCTCACTACCGCAAATTGACATCAAATTGGCATCAAACCGGGTCAGGCAAAGTCTACGTTAAAGGGTCGGACTCCATGTCCTCGAGACCTATTGCATATTTGTTCATCTATCAAAGCCTAGACACGCATACTGGTCTAACACACGTTAACTTAGTTCTACTTACATCAGCAGAGCTCACGAGCGATAAAAAACACTTCGGCAACCAATGGTTATAAAACACAAAGCACAAAGATGGGATTTTTTACGCTTGATGCAAGCTATAGCTAACGGCAATATCTACACACGATCTATCATTCAAAGTAAAACACAAAGACATTTTTTGTATGCTTCTTGTAAATCGATCGGTCAAAGCATCTGAAAAAACATTTAGTTTATGTAACGCCACCGAGAGGAATGGTTTATTATTTAAAACATGAAATGCTACAAAAAAGGTACAACTTCATCTGTAACGGGCGAAGACACTGTTCATTTATTCCAAAAGTACAAGATATCCTAAAAAACTGAGGAAGCAGTGCAGTTGGTTAAAGTAAACAGAACTCTATGACCTGGTAAATATTATGTCGGTGCTTTTACCATCAAGGGAGTGCAGCTTTGAGGGACTTCATGAATGTCCCCAACTCCTCCAACCCTTCCGCTGGCGAATTCGCCTCTGCCAATATCTTAACAGCAGCACTGCCGACAATTACGCCGTCAGCACCCCATTCTGCCATCTGAATCATCAAGGACAGATCAGTGATTTCAGCCTTCGGGTGTTTCACAAATTAATAAAGGGAGCTCTACTCCTAACATATCATCTATATTCGACCCCTGGATCAACCAGTTGCCAAAGATAAAAATGGATACCGAGTGTAGCTGCCAAAAATGATCACAATCATGCCTGCAATTGAAATTGTAAGTCTTAACTATAATGTAGAGACCAACCTGCTGAACATGCTCTGGTTTGGATATGCCGAAGCCGACAGCTACTGGCTTGGTTGTTACCTGATAAATAATAAGAAAGATTTTTCAGTTATATAATACCACAAGACAGGAGATTGGTGAGGAACTTAAAACTTCAGACCGTGATCTGAAAATGGTAGAGATTGTAGTGTGAAGCCTATCTAGTAATATTTTCCGAACAGCATCATCACACGTTCACATGAACTCATCAAGACGAAATTACTGCATGCCACGAGCTTGCAACCTTCCATCAGTGTTATGGAAGCAAGTAAAGTGGATTGGTTTGCTTGTGAAACGATTGTTTTGAATGTTGAATATGTAAATATGTCCAACTTGAAACCAATCATGCATTAGGATTGGGAGATGAGAAAGAAAAGTGACTAGACTCGCAGGTTGAAGAAAGAATGGAGTAGAGACAAATTCTGGACATTCGCTCTGCACAGATTGTTGAGCAAGATCAAATGTTTGCTAGTCTTATGGATGGAATATCAATGTAGTTGACCTTAATCAAAGGTTTCACAATTGAATTGTATCATTTGAAACATCACATTGCCCTCTGAACGGGGCCAACCCTAACCATCAATTGCTCATAAGATTATATTCATGCCAATACATCGAAGGATACTTCTGGGGAAATTGGGGACGTCAGCGACACCAGGAAAGATGAATTTCTTTGAGACCATGCCAGAGAAGATGATGATGAAGAGAATGAAAAAAATATAGCTCTGAAATTGGTTTGTAAATACTTCTGCGGCATTTCCATCTTTTGAGGTGGGTGCACGGCCAAAATCAATAGAGAATGATATCAATGCTGAAGTTGCAGAATCTTCGTCTCGTTCCTCACCTGAGAGTAAGTGGCAACGAAGATATCCCACATTGCCTTGGTGGTGGGCTGATGTAACACATCATTGGCGATCTCTATCGTCAATGTCCCAGGAAGTCAAACCGTGGCATACACATCATTAGCCTCCCATGATGTGTTGACCCCAGTTTTCTCAACCAGCTCCTCCTATGTAAGAATATGTTCCTTACCCGTAGACTTTATAAGGCTCATAAATTGCATGATCCAAAGCTCGTAGTTCGTCCAACCCATCTTGACAATAGGCCCTGAACCTCTGAAAGCGCATGTGGCAGGGATATCGAGCTTGCTCTCTGACATCTTGCCAGATAACGAAAACTAGGGTTTTGTAGACCAATAGATAGGAGTCTACGCAGACATATGAGGATTTGATCGCATATGCAAACTTATGCAATCAAATCCATCAACCAAAGCGGGTCTCAATACAAGCAGAGAAGACCGTGGGTTAACAACAACAGGGGCAGGTAGCGACGGGGACCCGGCGGCAACGAGGCCCCAGTGGTGACGGGAACTTGATAGCAGCTGGTGCAGTTCAAATGATGCGGGACGTAGACGGAGGCCCAACAACGATGGCCGATAGCCGAGAGAGAAACCGACCCGACGACAGCGACGACTTGGCTCGACGGCAACGAAGGACGACGCCCAAGAAGGGGAACGAGGGTCGGTGGCAGCCACTTGCCGAGAGAAGAAGGCGGCAGCAGTGCTTAAAGGAGAAGAGAGAAGGGGTGACGTGTGTGGTTAAGGTTAGGGTACAAGATTTCTGGTCTAAAACCGTCGCTCTGATACCATGTAGGGAAAAATCGAAGAGTTGTGGGAACCCTAAGCTCTCTTATATAGAGGAGAGACATATGGGTAAACTACACAAGAAGGACATAAAGAAATAAAATAAACAAAACGATACCGAAAATAGAGATATATCTCTATAGTGTTGGGTCTTGGTGAAGCTCAAAGATGGTTGGGTCGCTACTGCTCCCTCTTACACGGTGCTTTGATGTGGGATCTAACGACTAGTTAATGTGGAATCCAATGGCTAGTTAATCCTTGCAGGTACACCAAGGCTTACAACATAGGACAGGACCGCCATCACTAACTGCTACCTCGCCCAGGAATATTGAAGAGAAGGTCCATCTTCGCCTCCAGCAGAGTACCTCCTCGATTGAGCACATCCGTACCCTCAATTCCTCTGTCGTTGGCTGCCAAGCACCAGAACCGCATAGCTCCACTGCCTCCATCATTTGGAGCAACATGGAGCCTCCATTTCGAGAAGTAGCGATCGAAGCAAAAAGGTCCAACATATGCTTCTCCTCCACATGGTTGCAACCTCCTCACCCCTCATCGAAGGTCACTCCTTGTCTTGTCGAGAAGGCTCCCCACTCAACCGCCATCGTTAGAAGAAGCTCCTCTCCCCGTTATTGGTTACAATTTTCTCCATTTGTTCTTGTAGAAGGATTTGAGATCGGGTCTTGTGAGGTTAAGTAGATGATGGATGTTGAAGTAGTTCCCATCAATTGTTGGATGATATGTCAAAGAAAAATTCTCAAGAAGATTTGAGTGTTTTTTTGGAAGGTAATATGTTTATATTTGATTAGAAAAACAGGAATCTGTGCAATATAAGGGGCATGAAACCATACAAAAAGAAGCTGTCATACATCAAGTAACCCAAAAAGATATAATCAGACCATCTGGCTTCCAACGAAGCAAAATTCAACAAACTGTTGTGCGCACAAAGAGGCACCAGTCACCCCAGCAGTATGCAGACTTCCCCAACAACAAGCGATGCAATCTGATCAGCCGAGAAGCTCCCAGTAGCAGTCCAACGACGGTTCCGTTCCTTCCATATCCTCCATACAATAACCGCCATTGCGGTTCTTAGTTTAGTGCCCCCATACTTGTCCACATTCCAGAGCCTTCTGGCCCAAGGGATGGAGAGCAGAAGAATGTCACATCGTGAAGGGTTAGGGAGCGAGAGCGCCATGCAGACTTTCAGCCAAATTTCAAAGCAGAAGGAGCATATTCCCAAAACAGGTGGTCATGTTATTCCATTGCATAGTCACAGAAAAGGCAACGAGGATCCAAGTTAATTCCAAAACGAGTTAACCTATCTCTGGTGGGAGCCCTGTTCTTTATCAACCTATAAAGACAACATTTATGTTTGGGCGCAGCCTTGGATCTCCAGACTTCTAAGTGCCAATCAACGAGCAGAGCTCTGAAGCGAACCAGGTCAAAAGCGAGACGGAAGCTGATAACAGCGGGTGTCAGGCCGGGGTTAACGATTGAGCCACTCAAAATAGGGGAAAGAATCAGGAGGGTCTTAAGCATAGCTTTCCAGACCATCGATGCACCCCGGGAGGCAGTTGCAACCCAAAAACTTTCATCTCTGAGATATTTGGAGCGGAGGAAATCAACCCATATGGAACCCTCCGCCTTGAGGAATCTCCAAGCCCAGGAAATTTTGGAGGCTCTAACCAGATCATGAAGAGACCTAATACCCAAACCAGATCATGAAAGAATCAGGAGGGTCTTAAGCATAGCTTTCCAGACCATCGATGCACCCCGGGAGGCAGTTGCAACCCAAAAACTTTCATCTCTGAGATATTTGGAGCGGAGGAAATCAACCCAAATGGAACCCTCCGCCTTGAGGAATCTCCAAGCCCAGGAAATTTTGGAGGCTCTAACCAGATCATGAAGAGACCTAATACCCAAACCTCCTTCCTCCTTAGGGAGGCAAATGTCATTCCACGCAATGTCATGGCGTTTGTAGTCCCAAAGGAAATCAGAACACATGGAGGAGATATGACCTATGGTTGCGGTAGGAATAATCAAGCAATCAGTCCAGAAAAGCAAGGTGCCACATATCACCGAGTTTATGAGCTGAGAACGACCCGCCAAAGAGAGGGATTTAGCCTTCCAACCACACAGTTGACCGCGGATTTTCTCTTCCAGGGCACGCGAAGTGGAGGACCCTCCAAATTTGTGGTCCAGGGGAATTCCCAGGTATTTCGTAGGAAGAGTATCACAAAGGAGTCCCGAGACCAAATTCCAAGTGAAAGAGCAACCCACACTTTTAGAGCAGAAAAGTCTGCTCTTTGTAACATTCATACGGAGCCCAGACATTTCTCCAAAAGTCCCCATTATCTCGCCAATTGCAAGAATATTTTTTGTGTTGCACTTGGTAAAGAAGAGGAGGTCATCAGCGTAAATGAGGTGCGTAGGGGCCAAGGACCTCCCACGCCCCAGAGGGTTGATGGAGCCCTCCAATACCGCTCTGTCCATCAAGCATGAAAGAGATTCCATGACAATAGTGAATAAGAGAGGGCTCAGGGGGTCGCCCTGGCGCAGACCTCTAGAGCTCTTGAAGAAACCATAGGGGGAGCCATTTATGAGCACGGAAAAAGAAGAAGTCCCGATGCAGTTCCATATCCAAGAGCACCAAGCATGACCAAAGCCCATAGCCTTAAGCCGCTCAAGAAGAAACTGGTGGCTCACCGTGTCGAAAGCCTTGGAGAGGTCCACTTTAAGGCAGGCCCGCCGAGCGTCATTCTTCCTACCAAAACCCATAGCTAACTCTTAAGCAAGTTTCACACTATCCCCAATACGCCTTCCTTTGATGAACGCCAATTGGTTTTGGGAGATAAGATGCGGGAGGACCACCTTGAGCCTGATGGACAATAACTTGGCGAAGATCTTGTAGATAACGTTGCAGCAAGATATAGGTCTAAAATCTCCTAGCCCAGTCGGTGATTGCACCTTAGGAACGAGCGTAATGAAAGTATGGTTGACCTGTCTTAGCATTGATCCACCAGAGTGAAGGAAGCCCAGGGCTTTAAAGATTTCATTTTTAACAAGGGCCCAATGACGCTTAAAAAATCCCGCACTGAATCCGTCTGGGCCTGGAGATTTATGAGAATTAATGGAGAATAGGACAACCCTTATCTCATCATCACCAAACGGCCTTTCTAGCCACAAAATTGCATCATGGGATAGAATCTTCTTTGGAGTGGGGGCTAGGTGCAACCCATCCCCAGAAGGCGGGGACGAGAGTAAGGACTCAAAATAGGAGACCGCATTGGAAGCAATTTTTGCAGGCTCGTCCACCAGCACACCCTCATGGTCCAGAAGGCAAGGAATTCTGTTTCTTGCCTCCCTAAATTTTGTCGATAAATGAAAGAATTTAGTGGAGCAATCTCCAAGCTTCAACCAATCAACCCGACTTCGTTGCCTCCAAGCAGATTCTTGGTCAGCCTCCAGACCCAGTAAGTAGGCTCTGATGTCCTGCTCCAGCTGAGCAAGGGTGGGTCCTACGGAGAATCACCCAAAGCCAAGGTGACTTTGTCCAAAGCATGCGAAGCACATGCCATAATATCTTCCAATCTGCCATGGTCAGCAGCCCAAGCCTTAAGGCGCATTCTGACTGCACGTAACTTCTTAGATAACACATAAAGAGGGTTTCCCCTAATAGGGGTGGCCCAAGCATCATTCACCAATGACTCGTAGTCGCTTCTGTTAGCCCAAAAATCCATAAACCTGAACGACCTACGAAGATTCTCCTTTTAAGAAGATCCACCGAGATTAGAAGTTGGTCACTGGAAGCCAGGGGGGAGTACTTGACTTTTGAACCGGGGAACATATCAGCCCACCCCGTGTTGCAGAGAGCTCTATCCAACCTAGCAGAAATTCTCCTAGAGCCAATGGAGGAGTTACTCCAGGAGAAGGAGTTTCCCCAGGGTTCCAAGTGAATGAGGCAAGCATTGTCAATGAAGCTGTTGAAGTCCACAACTGATGTAGTCCCAGGCGGGCGCCCCCCACCTTTTCAGCCGCACATCTGACAACATTATAATCTCCCAAAATTAACTAAGGGCAGGTAATGGTGGGGCATAGCTAGAGGAGGTTGGACCATAGTTCCCTTCTCTCAGTTGGGAAGTTAGATGCATATACAACGGAGAGGCATATTCGGAGCCCCCCATGGTTTGAGCAGATTAGAAGAATGGACTGAGAGGTACGTTGTAAAGGGACACAGTCCCACTTCGCCTCTTTCTAGAGGAACCACACCCTCCCAAGAGGAGTGTTATTATTCGGAGCCCCCCATGGTTTGAGCAGATTTGAGTGTTACTTGTGCACGGAATGTGTTCGGTAAATTGCATGTGAGAGTTGATAAGGGATTTTTTTGTTTTGTAATAAATGAATTTTAAGAGGCAAATTCGTTAACATTTAGCATTATCCGTCTGAGTTAACAGAAAAGATGGATGAGAATTAGCACATGGTCATGTCCTGCAAGGTTTTGTGCGTAATTTGTAATTATTCGGCATTATGTACGTAAATATGAAACTATTCAGTATTATGGGTGTAAAAATCTCTTTTTAAAACAATGTTCTCAACCTATAATCTCCCCTCTCGAAAGATAATCCCCTTTCACGCTAACTAACTAGCTCTTGTTGCTCCATATTGTTTAAACCCAGTTTTAACAAGAGATGTCCATAAGCACTCCAAAGAAAAAACGTCAATCCATGGGGCATATGCCTATCTCCGTACATCCCTAGCATGGTAAAATGTGAGAAATAAGTGCCCCAACTCTTCCGAACTATCCCCACAAAATGGACATAATATTCCCACATCAATCGCAAACTTAGCTCTCCAATTTTTTGTCACCAGAGTCCCTCGTTTATGCAGCCAAATGAAGAATTTGACCCTTAAAAGCGTTTTAGAGCACCAAATCAATCTACAATCACATTGCAGATTTCCAGGAGCAAAGATGGCAGAACCCGAAAGGGCCTTATACAGTATTCAGAAAGTCGAACCAGGCAGCAGCATAGGGTGGCACTATCGAACCCCATCTACAATATTCAGTGTATATACAGGTTTGGCTAGCGCTCGGGCTGAGTAAACCGCATGTGTCGCCCATTCAACTGCCTATAGAAATAAATACACCTCTCTTGCCGCGACACAAACCTCTCTCCATCACTTGGAGCCCCCTCGCCACCGCATGGAGCCACCTCTCACCCTCTCTCCACCACTGGGAGCTGTTGCCACTGTCACCAACCATAGGTTCTATTGTCGTCTGCCTGTGTGGTTCTTAATTTTTTTAGACTTTCCACTTGAAATTCATATTAAATATTCTCTCGAAACAGTTTAAATTCACAGGGAAAAAGTTTAAGTGATACTGTGATAAATACACCAACTGCCAAGCCCCTTGGAGCGGTTATTACAACTGCCATACAAGCCACATGAATGTTGTTGCTGAAACTGGCCTCGGTAACCAAAATTTCTTGGTATGAAAGAGAGCACATAACTAAGCATTTACCGATATTGGCCTTGGTTGCTGAAATGTTTTTCTACATTCAACGGTAATTTTCTTTCCACTATTATTTAGTTAATTTTTGGAATGTTTTATCTGAAATCACAATATCACACCATACTTACATGTCCGTGGTTCATATTCTGTCTATTTTATATTTAATTGAAACATAAAAAACCTAGTATTTGAATTTATTATTTTATTTTTAACTATTTTTAAATTAAATTAATACGAAATTGCGAAATTTGCATATTCTATACTCACTTGAGACCGCGTAGCAAAACAAATATTGCATACTGAATTTCTGAACCTTAGCTTTATAGGCCTTACTCGCTAAGAACTCACCGTCCCGCCAACACCCATGATCTTTAAACATGGAAGGGCACTCAACAAACTCAGATCCTACTCCCATCGACCTCTGTCCAGAAAAAAAATCAAACAAAAATTGGGGAGCCATCCCCCATCAGACAACATGCCTTGACAAAAGCAAATCATGGTCGGAAGCCAATGCATAAAATTCTGGAAATCTGATGCTAAGTGGACAGTCGCTCAACACAAGTTGTATTTTATAAGAAAGAAAGAAATTTGTCACTCAGAATATTGGTCTTTCCTTGGACAAGGACATTTACTTGTATGACTAGAATTTAGATAGACTTGGATCCCAGAACTACAAAACGTCTCCCTCTCTCTATGTGCATTAGATTATTGGGGACAGCTCTTACAAGCGCGCATGACAGCATGCATGGGCACTAAACAGTATGGGCAATACACAACGTGCATCATACATACCTGCAAGTGAAGTGTATGATGTGTGTGTGCATGTGGGCGTTAATCCGCATAATAGGCAAAGGATTGCCACAAACACTGCATACACTAAATTCATGCACGCAAACATGATAGTCATTAAAATGGAATGATGAAGCTACTTTTATACAAGAAAATACAAAGGCAAATCGTTTAAATGAGCGTCCACATTCACTTAGAAATTGGCTTTTTTTTGCAAATCAAAATAAGACTATGGTGATTAAGTCAATCAGTTCAATGTTGAATCCAAACAAGGTTAAAAACCTACCTCTTTTATTTCTTGTATGAGATGCTGTACACGATTGCTAACAGTTGCACGAGTACCGGTGACACCAACAGAGCTCACCTGTTTAAGTACAAGATGTTTCATACATATTTGAGATAGACGAACAGCCATCTGAAACTAAGGACAAAAAAGCTGACACAAATTGGTATTTGATAGAACATGATATAAGTATATGCCAAACATGCAGTTTTTAAATACTTTTTGGAAGTATGAAGGATGCTTGGTCGAAAGTGGCCATCCAAATATCGAAGGTGCAGCTAATGAGGGACATTTCGAAAAAGCATTCAAACAAACATAAAGCAGTCATTTGAGTATTTGACAACATCGCAATACAAGTTCAAATGTCAGAAATTATACAAATTGCTAATCCTATATTTATGTCCTACAACCATAAGAAATGTGTCAGTAAGAAAAAATTATGACATAAAAAAGAGAACTTGAACAAAATTATAAGGTAAAGAGGTGTTAAAGCACCAACATCTGTACAGTCCAGGTATAATGGAAAAAAGAGGACGTGAGGTGAAAACAATCATGCACCAAAAATTTTTTTAGCCAATTAACGAAACTCAAGAAGGGGTTATGCATTTGGAACTAAACTAAAAAACAAACAAAACCAAAAGTTTTATAGATATATATATAAGCAAAAAATCATCCTGAGATAAGTAGATCATCCTGAAATCAGCGAAAAATATACACTTAATGTTGCCTGTAACAAATAGAATTCCAATTCCAGACAAGAGAACTTACTAGGTAGATAAAACCTTCTGAAGCATCGGCGATGGATTTCATGCGATGTGAAGGTGTTGTAGGTGTCGTCAGGAGTACCTTAAAATGCCAATACAGTATTAGAAAAATCAATGTAAGCACAGTTCAATGTGGCCATCAGTTATTTGTATTTCCAATGTTACTAATTTAGAACTTGGACAAACATCATCTGGAAATACAGTTGTGATTAGTAACATTTTTTTTGGGAAAGGTGGGATTAACTTCCATTAGATCCATCCAAAGAATATATTTCTAATTAATAAAGGATAATTACAGGCGCCAAATTTCATAAAGAGCATTGGCAAGCCCAAGTACATTTTTGAAATAAAATCTCATCCCTTAAAGAAAACCACATTTCTAGCTAACCAAAGCGCCCAGATCAACACATAAGTTTTTGTTCGCCCTTCTTTATATTCTGATCAGTATCTGCTAATAGAAGCTCAAAAAGAATCTTTATCACTCCACTAGACTCCTGGAATATTTGCATTATACCACAAATCAACCGATCCAGGGTATTGAAAGAAGAAGTGGTCAACATCCTCTGTCCCTCCACACCGTTTTGACAGCCCTCCACTCTGAGAAAAATCCTAGTTCTATGTGCTCCTGTCAAAACTCGCTCTCTTCTCAACAGCCACAGGAACAACATGATTCGCATGTGAATCTTACAACTCCAGATCCTAGCACAGTCCCTTGAAATTTCTGCACGTCAGTGATGATTGAGACAAAATCACCTTATACACCTTTCTTATTGTGAATGTCCCTTCTCTCCAACACCAAGAGTCCTCTACCTTCTGATGACGCCTCCACCCTTGCCAACCAACCCGAAAGACAGATAAACTCCTTCGCCCTTTGGTCAGATAATTCAACCACAAAATCAGGCGTCCAAGAATAATTTGTCTATACATCCACAACACAGGCATCCCTGTCAACCGCAAGAGCAAAAAGCATGGGGTACAGATCATAAAGAGCACCCTCTTCAGACTAGTCACCCCGCTAGAAATGGAAAGCACGACATCTCCCAAAATTGACTGTAGCGAGTCTGCCAGAATCGACACCACCGAACAAATACCTCTCTAAAATGTGGAATGTGAACTCACAAAATGTGTGTGGGCACACAGATTGGGCAACACTGCATAGATAGATCTCACCAGTCTAAATAAAAGATCACTCCTGCCTCCCTGGATTCTATGTACCCATTTCCCGAGAAGTGCCTTATTCATATCATCAATCTGCAACACTTTGAGCCCTCCATCCTTGATCAGCAAAGTCACCGCCAACCAATCTACTAGTGCAATCCCTTGGCATATTGGGTCGACGATCAAAAGAAACGCCTCATTAGAGTCTCGAACCTCTTTCAGATACCCACAGGTAGCACTCTCATGGACACGAAAAACACCAGAATCGTTGAAAGAAAACTTTCATCAGAACCAATCTCCCTCCTCTAGATAGGTAAGATGCCTTACAACCTGCCAATTTTTTCACCAACTTACTGATGACCGATAACCAATCAACCTTCCTAAGTTTCCTACACATCAGTAGCAGGCCAAGATGGTTGATTAGCAAGCTCTTCTGTGCAATACCAAAATCTCCTGACACATTGCAGCCTCCTCTAAAACAAGGTTAAAGGGGACAAAAGTTGTTTTTGCCCCCATCAACCTTCAGACCTGACAGCTCACCAAAAATATCCAACACCACCTTGGCTGTCTTGCATTCCTCTCCACCCCCTTTAATGAAGAAAATGGTGTAATCTGCGAATTGCGGGATCGATATTGAAATGTCCTCTATAGAGAAGCCTCTGAAGAAATCGCCAACTTCTACAAGCCATGTCATAACTGCCAACGCATCTGCAGCCAAAACAAAGAAAAGAGAAGCCAAGGGGCACCCATGTCTCACCCCCTCTACGGCTAGAAGAAGCCACCCTCCTGCCTATTGTTAATAACCACTGAGAGAGAGGATGTGGTGATGCATCTCTTCATCCAATCGATCTAGAGGCCTGAAAAACCTCTCCCAACCAGTGGAGCCCATATAAATTTCCAGCTCATACAATCATACATCTTCGAAAAGTCCAACTTCCAGAGAAAACCAACAATCCCTCTTCTCTTCCAATCTGAAACAATCCCTGATGCCACTACCACTCCCTCCAACTAATGTCTTGGAATAAACATTGTATGAGCTGGTAGAAAAAGGTCATCCAGGATGCCTCTGAGATGACCGGCCAACACCTAAGCCATGATGAGGTAATTAGCATTGGATAATGCTATAGGTCTAAAATCGTCCACACGCTCAGCACCTTCCCTTTTTGAGAGCAAAAACAACAAGGACCTATTGAGCTTTTCTAGGCCTTAATTCGCCTCTCTAAACTCATCGAACTTCGCCATAAAATCATCCTCAACCACATCCCGGAATTCTTTGTAAAAAGAAATCGAAAGGTTGTCTGGTCCTGGGCACCCATCTGCCTTGAGGCCAAAGACCGCTCTGTGTACCTCCTTCCTGGTGAAATCAAAGATAAGCAACTCATGTTGTTCAGACCTCAAAGTCTTGACCCCTCTATTGAGCCATCTGGCCTCGGTGGAAGGTGCCTCCTACTAAATTCCCGAAAGTGCTCCACAATTGTCGTACCAATCGCTCCATCTCCTAGAACCCTCTCCTCCTCCACCTGCAAGTCATGTATCAGATTCCTCCTCCTTTCACTCGCTATAGCGTAAAAGAAGCGTGTGTATACATCCCTCTCCTTTACCCACTTTTGTCTAGATCTTCGACGCCATTCAACCTCCTTTCGTTTGTCATCCTCATTTACATTCTTCTGATATTCACCTCGTGACACCATCTCAGCTTGACTTAAGTCTCGTTCATCTTCAATATTATCCAGCTTGTCTTTTTCTTTCATTGGTTGATCTTGTCTCGCATTACGAGTCTGACACAATTCCTTCGTATGTCTCATCAGCATCCTACATAAACCGATGATCTCCTGGGCCAATATTTGCACAACAGACCCCTCTACTGGTAAGGAGCCCCATCAATTTGCAACCATCTCATGAAACCCTTCATCCAACAACTAGGCTCTTTCGAACCCGAACATCGATCTTGGAAGCCTCCAAATCACCCGACTCCCAACAGATAGGTGTGTGATCAGATCTTGATCTAGGAAGAACACACACAGTGGACATGGAGAACGACTCCAACAGCTCCACTGACACAAGGAAATGATCCAAACGCGACCTAGAGGATGCGTTACGCCAAGTGAATCTCCCGTCTGTAACATCCAACACCTCTATAGTCATCTCCCCCACAAACTCCAAGAAATCTGAAAAACCCATATCTATCCCCCCATCTCCCGAGCGATCCAAAGCAAGCAAAGTCACATTAAAGTCTCCACCAACAATCCAAAGGACGTTAGAAAAATCCCTCATGGTTGTCCTTAACTCCTCCCACAATTCTAGGTCATGTGCACCCCTAGAGACTCCACAGATCAAGGTAAGAAGCATCCAACCTACTTCAGACTTGTGTTCCACCAACACTGAAACCGATCTTACCCTCACTCTTTCTTCTAATGCCAGAAACAAGTCTCTATCCCATGCCAATACCACACCTCCCCCACTCCCCACTGATGACACTACTCTGAACTCTGACAATTCTTCATTCCCAACGATCTCTAGAGAAACGAATCCCAACTATCTATCTTTGACTCTTGCAGGAAAACCACATATGCATGCCAAGAACACAACAGACCACCAACCGTTTTTTTCTTCTCCTTGTCCCCCAACCCTCTCACATTCAAGCTTACGATCTTCATTATGATCCACTCGAAGAGTTAACAGTGGGTAACAAACCCCAAGACATTCCCTAAAAAAAGACAACCTCAGGTCATCACGCAACCCGCATATGAATGTCAACCGTAGCACACAAGTTCTTTGTAACTTGACCAACACTCTTCTCATGCTCCTCCAACACCAAGTTTACCATCATTTTATTTCCCCCTCTAGGCCTGAGCCTCCTGTTTGATCTTTAAGCTCCCTCTCCAGCCACTTTCTCGCATCCAGATTTCTTCTTTTACACGAGAAGGAAAGAATTGGATCACCCCATGATCTTCAGCTACCTTCATCCAAAGCAAGTCTCCTATTCCTTCGAGCTCTCTCTGCTGCCAGAATCCGCTTCTCGACCTTCTTACAATATGCCCTAAAAGCAACCCCCGATTTCTCCTTAACTAACACTTCGCCCTCTTCTCTCTATTCCCCAACTTCCATAACCATCACTGCATTCTCCTCCCTCAACTCCCATGCTCCTACAACCAAAGCCCCACTCCCCACCACCTCAGATGAGGAGGACGGGAGACCATCTCCATAGCCAACCTCCGAAGGAGCGATGATATTTCCTTCCCTGGAGAGTGGTGATGAGGGGCTACCCTATTCTTTCACCACGACCATCAGAGTTGGTGTAGGTAGGATCATAACCCCAATAGGTCCAACTCCTCCATTGGATCCGAGAAAAAGGAACCCGGATTCAAAAAGAACAAAGCCGAACCGCATGGGGTTGAAAGGCCTTCATAACTCGAAGAGTCCCAGAATATCTACGTCTCCCCAAATATCTATGCTCGATAACGAGTGAGTAAGGAATTGAGATCTTGTTTGGGCCGAGAAGATCTTGTTTTAAAAAAAGGTGCGTACAAAAAAAATGCATGCGGAAAAAGGGAGACAACGAGGAAATAGCTGGGGAAAATGGATCATATAAAAAAGAATTCGTATAAAAAATGATTTTTTAAAAAAAGAAAAGCCGAAAAAATTGAGATCGACTTATTTTTTGTTCTCTTCATCTCCTCGTCTTCTCCCAACTTGGTCGAAGTCATTGTTTTTCGACCAATATGGAAAAAAGGGGAGTATTTTGTAGAGTTCTACAGATTATATTTTCGGATTCTTCAGATTCCAGGCCAGCCAAATTCCTAATTTCAGATTGTACATTTCATATTCAAACTCAACATATTGTTTCGGATCTTCAATTCGATTGCAGATATGCGACCATCAGTTGTGTGGTCCCCATCTTTATTTTTTATCTAAGAGTTTTCACGTGATCCGTAGGGACTCCAAAGTAAAGATCACATTCTCCATGTCATTGTAGGCTAGGGTTTTCATGTGGTGTCATATGGACTCCAGAGTAGAGATCCCATTCCCTGAGCCAGTACGGAAGAGACACAGTTCTCTGAAGAGGAGACTTTCAGACCCAATTCTCCAATGATCGTAGATTCCGATGAGGATATTTCCACAACTTTTCAGTTCGTCCCTTCAAAGAGATGGAGCAGTTACGAGTCAGGGTTCTCCAAATGGAGACTCAATTCAGTTTCAATGACTCTGATGGGTGCAGTACGAAGCACATGTTCTCCGACAAGGAGACTCAGTTCAAGTCACACCCTAGCCCTTCTGTTCCTCCTCACATGCATGCCATGAGAAGCAACGTCCTCGACAGCAACCAACAGTTGTGTACGCATTGAGTTGATATTGTCTGCAGTGTCTTGTATTGTGAGTTTGAAATTTCTTTATATGTGTCCAAACAGAACATTGCATGCTCCATCTTAAGGGGGAGTGTTGGAATTGGATCTCTCCATGATACAATTATCACCTCCAGTTGTTTAGTCCTACATCTAATATTCGTGGGACTTGGAGGATCAGTTGGGGGGCAATATAAGAAATCCCAGAAGCATTGTATCAAATGAGAGAAAAGTGAATAAACATATCAGTCCTTTGAGGCGTTCTCCCGTGGTTTCATCTCGCTCCTTAGGGAATAGAGTTCCACATAAAATTTCGATGTTCTTTATTGTTCTTAACTTCTTATTATATTTCTCTGATATTACACTTCCGCATTCTTGTTTTTTAACGCTTTCTTTATTTCTGTATTCAACCCCTCCCCATATAAAGGGGTTAGTAATCCATCATTAGGGAAAAGTTGTAAAATTTTGAATTGGGTGTTGCTCTAGAGAGTGCCTACACCATTATCGTCCATCCTCCTAGTTTTTTCTAGGAATCCACCTCTCAATCACGGAGCCTTGCCACGTCGATTTCTCTCCTCTACTCATACTCAATTTTCCATTTGCATCAGCATTCTGTAGCAGAGACTAAGTTATCAAACCTAACATAGGGGCAACCCATCCTCAAGGTACGCAAATCTCGATGGAACCTAAGTGGCTATATATAAGACAAAGGAAACCTTATTGAGGTCCAAGAATCTTGGCGGAACCCAAGTTGTTAAATTTATGCCAGGGTCAACCTCCCTAAGGTTCATATATCTTAGCAAAACCCAAGTTGTTGCACTAGGGCTAAAGGCAATAACATTGAGTACCAAGGATTTGGCAATACTCGAGCTGACATGTTCCATGATGAGATGACAAAATCAAAGATCAACAATGCATACACCGTGGTGATGAAGACTAAAGAGCCCATAAAGCATATTACAGGTTCCAACGAGTTAGAGGGAATCACCAAGACAACAGAAGAATCACATGAGCTTAATATGGTAGCATGAGGTTAAATTGCCTTAATGACCCAATCTACATTCCAAGGAGGAGAAAGAAGTGATTTTAAGACTTTTCCCTCACGAGCACTAGACTCCACACTACAACCCATCCACCCCAGATACTGCGATAGCTTGTTCATCCAATGAACACGAAAAAGGCCCTAAATTTGGGTACCTTGACGAGGGGCCAAACCAACTTGACTCTCAAGTATGGGGTCCCAAACTAGGACATGCACAACTCAAGTAGGGGAGAGTAAACTTGAACCGAGAAAATCCAAGTGATGCCCAGCTTGTAAAGCTTAAAATCATGGCAAAAAAAAGGCAAAACCTCAATTACATAGACATAAAACAACTAGCCATTAATGCCCTCCAGATCCCTCACCCTTTTTACGTCATCGAAGGTGTTATGGATTCCATCTCCCCCAACACCTCAGAATCGCATTGTCGCTCCTCCATCGTTTCCCACCTCATCTGTGTTTTAATTTTTGTTGCATTTTAATATTATAGTAAAATCCAAAAAAAGAAGACAATGAAGAAGGATAGAAGTTTTCGGATCTAAGACATGTTAACCAAATTAAATGTGTTTGAAAGCAAATCCATTTATTGGCCCCACTTAAGCTATTTTTGTTATTGCGTAAAATCTAAAGTACAATATTTTGATGCATTATTAATATAATGTGTTATGTATATGAATGGTTGTACATGGGACCCATCTTGGCCTAAAAAAAACCAACCCATCCCTCTGTCGTACTTATACTACATAATGAACAATATTAGGGTTTTTAAGGTTTAGACTTGATATTCCTTTCCCATGGACTTTTCATGGCATACTTAGGATGGGCATTGGGCTGGGCCGGCCCGACCAAAGCCCAGCCTAAAAAGCCTGGCCCGACCTAAGCCCAAATGAACATTGGGTCGGGCTTGGGCCAATATTTAAGCCCAAATTTTTTGGGCTGGGTTTAGCTTGACCCAGCCCGACTCAGCCCAGCCCGACTCGGCCCAAGGGCCCGGCCCAAAGAGGGCCCGAACCCTTCCCATATCCTACATGCCTGAAAACTCTCACATGTTGAATGCATATTCTGTTCATGTATCATGTCTTCATACAATGTTTATAAATCAGGAAATTCATGTGTGGGACATATGAGTTGATCATCATTGTATTTCAATTTGGAATAAATTTTCCTTAATTAGTCTATGGTTTAGATTCTGCTGGTTATTCGTGAATTTCTTAGTGTTTATTTTTTTTCCATCAGAATATTTTATATTAATGAACCTTTACCCAATATGAGCATTATGCCCATTTTCTTAATATGCAGTGCCTTGTGCACCTATTATTGTTAACTGTGTAAGTTTGGATTACTCTTTCAATTTCTGTGATGAGAGACGTTTATGATATCTAACATTGAATGCACTTGTATAAAATGAGAAATCATCTCTAGTAGAATTGAGTTTTAGTTGTTTCACAAGTATTATGGCATATATTTTAAACAATTTTAGCTCGTCTAATTTGAACTGAGATTGACTTTAATCAAAAACTCAAAATTAATAACCTATAATGGGTGGAGATGGGCCGGCTCAGCCCAAGCCCGATCCATAGGAATTGGGACGGGCCTCAGCTTGGGCCGAACCAAAAATAATTGCGGGCATAAGCCCGGCCCAAGGCCCGAAGTTTTTAAATGGGCTTGAACCTGGGGACTTCAGGGCCCGGTCCACCTCGACCCATGCTCATCCCTAAGCATACTTCTCCGATCCTCATTACATGCATCCTGGCATAGTCCCTTTCCAGAACTCCATATGACGGGCACAGTCCATTGTTCTTTACCACCTCCAAATCCAGAAAACAAAAAATGTTGGGGGGTACTAAAAGTAAATGAGATAACCTCCAAGAAATATGCTCGTATGCAAACAATGCAAATCATTAGCATAAAAAAATCAAGACGGAAGTGAATTGCCATTACCACAAATATCATCAAAAAATTCTTATGCAACTTCATAAGAATGCAATATGCAAAGAATTATGCATAGCAATGTTATTATTCCCAGATCTATAGATGTTGTATTTCGAAAAATTGGATTTGCCATCCAAAAGGGATTGCGGCGCAGCTTGTTGCCCATCTCCCATCAATCTCTCTATAATAGCTTTTTGAGGTAATCTATTTATATATGATATTCTTGAGATAATAAAAAAATGCAAAAAGCATACCAATTCCAGATTGTGTTTGGCAGCCTCTTCTCTTAAAGTTGCGGTTTCCTCCAGCGGTACATCTGGGATCACAAGACCTGCAAGTTTGAGTCAGCATATGGCCATTAACACCCAAGTCCGTCAAAGTTGCAAATGACCTAAAACTTCGCAAATGTAAGGAGTTAGGAATAAAATCAACGACCAGCTTATTATAAACTATTAAGAGAGAATGAGAGTAAGGACCAAGCATATTGACAGAAACTATTGCTTCCTCGCAACAATTAAAATGACAGAATATATACCCTCTCAATGAATGGACCCGTAAATGCTCAAGAAAATGGAATAAATAAGAACCCCGCAGACAACAATACAGTAAGATACTACGGATCATTGCAGCCAAATAAAGTAAATAAGCACCTATGCACATTTGTCAATTTAACAGTTTTTCAAAATAAGGTACTATGACTGTCTCATTTACATGAAATTTTAAACAAAAAAGACAAGGGGAATCTAACAGGGCATCTAAGATTCTAAATTATACATTCATTGTGACTCTATTTTCAATAATAGGTTGTAATGTAACCCTTGCTTTTCCAATGAAAGGACGAATAGTTAATTTATCTGAATAAAACTGTCATTATAAAATAACAACAGACAGTAGCGTACACTCATAGTAAAGATTTTTTAGGAAATCACGGGATGTACATCTTAAAGATGCAAACCCTAGTTCACAGTTTAATTAATTGAATATGACTTTATCTCATTAAGTAATAACCCTAGTCCTCTCTTTAAGAGAGGGGCTAGTAAGAAAGTTACTAGCATACCCTTCTTATTTATTTATTTATATATTTATTTAGAGTCAAATAAGGAGGAAACACGCAATGGTGTCCACCCAAATATATTAAAAAAATGAATATAAGTTACAGAAAGACTTGCAAAAGCCACGACTCAAGAAAAGTCTCGGAATGAAAAATAACATTTCGTAGTAAAAGTTAGCGTGTTGAGAAAAGAGAGCCACATTTCTAGCCAACCAAATACTCCAGATAGCTGCGATAGGACTAAGGATGTCATTTCTAGGGCGATGCTTTCCTTAAACAACGATTAGAAGAAGTCCGGATTTTGGAGATTCAGCCCGTCTATGTTCATTCAGCCGGTCTACGTTTATCTCTGTCCAAATTGTGGATGCCTTCACATCGTGAAAGAAAAGATGCCCAACCGTCTCAATACGTGTGTCACAAAGGGGACATCTGTTAGAAAAAAAAGTCTTGCACAACGATCCCATGTCATAATATGCAACTTCCAAATAAAATTGCAGTCACGAACCAGGGTGTCAGTCCTTGGCGGAGGCAGCCTGATGATTGTTTTCTAGGCACGTTTGATTGAGAAAGAGTTATCTTTCCATAACCAATGATCCCGACCATCTGTCGGTCTATCCATTTGCCTGAGGGATTCCAAAAGGAGAAGGAAATACCCCAAGCTTTGACCGGATAAATCCGCTAAGAATGAATGAGTTGCCACCTACCCAGCAGTCAAAGACCCGCATATCCAGGTTAGCAGCAAGTGCAAATAGTCTGGGGAATCTGGAGGCCAAAGTTCCCCCACCTGTCCAGTTGTCGGTTCAAAAGGCAAAAGATTTACCATCTCCAAGCACCACCAACCGAAATAGCTCCTGAAAGCAAGGCATCATTGATGAGATCCCTTCCAAAAAGCCGAAGGGTGAAAGTGCATGTGTTGAGGCAAACTGGACTGGACCCCAATGTTGTAAATGTTGTGAATGAAACGGCAAATCCTACTAATTTACTTCAATAGATGATCTTAGTTCATGGTTTCCAAACGAAAATTTCATGTTCACCCTTCTTATTAATAAAAATAACCACAAGAAAACGACCTAAATAAACAAAATCAAATTAGGGAATTTTAACACTCCCAGAGCTGGAACGTAAACATAAATGTCAATAAAGCTCGGTTTCTAGCAACACTACTCGAAGTGGTTGCTTATTGGGAAGAGGATTTGGTAAAAAGATCCGTCACTTGATCTTCTAATTGAACTGGAGAAGTATATATATATCCCTTCTGAATCATATCTCCAACGTAATTGCAATCAACTTTAGCATGTTTTGTTCATTCATAAAATGTTAGATTGTTGGCAGTCTTGTTCAACCAGGCGGTGAAAGCGGATGTGTGCGTAGGTTTTCACATGGAGGATTTGTCTATTCCTTTACTTCAGTATGTTGATGACACTTTGCTCATGCTCGACGGGTCGGAGGAACACACGGCGAATGCGGCCATGGTGGTGGACATTTTTGGTGAGCTATCGGGCCTGGTCTCTAATAACTGCAAGTCCACGATGGTCACATTTGGGATGAGCGACGGTGAACAGGAGGCGATTGCTGGTCTTACCCGATGCCCCCTGGGATCTCTACCCCTGACCTATCTTGGTTTACCTTTGATGGATGGGAAGTTGAAGAAGGCTGACTAGGATATTGTACTTCATAAGATGGAACAAAGAATGGCAGGTTGGAAGGCGTTTACCTTGTCCAAAAGGGGGCAAACTGATTTTGCTGAAGCACGTTCTTTCGACAATACCAATATTCTTCTTTTCTACGTGCATTCTTCCTGTTGGTGTGCGTAGAATGAGGGGCTGATGAAATCCTTTTTCTGGTCGGACGGCAAGCAGCAGAAGGTGGGGCTTCATCTGGTGGGGTGGAAGGACGTGACGAAGGGGAAAGATGATGGCGGTCTTGGCATCCGTGATGTCGATTGCATGAACAAAGCGTTGCTGGCAGTGTTCAGAAAGGCGGCCCAGGCGGCCGCATATGCGGCCGCATATGCGTAGTCGGGCACTGGACCGAACCGCATATCCAATATTCGGTCCATATGCGGTTTGGGCGAGTATGCGGTCGAGTAAACCGCATATGCGGCCGCCTTTTGTATAGAGCCCTTTCATACATGCCCTTTCAATACTGTGTCAGTGTATAACTAAGACTTTCACTATCTGGTTGAGCGTTGTCGTTGGCAAGGTATTTCCTTTGCCTTCATTAAGGCTGCTTTATTTAGAGAGCTTCATGGTTGCTCTTATGGCTCATCACCTCTCCTTCCCACTTCAGATGTTTTGTCTATTTTCAGAAGTAGGCACTTCACTTTTTCATATAAATTGATACAATATATTTTCCATCTTTTGATTAGCCTCTAGTAGTATTGGTCAGCTGCAAGGCCTCTTCGACCCATTGTTGTTGTTCTGTGAGTTATCATTGATTAGTTGAGATCATTTGGTAGGTAATGTTAAAAAACGTGGTTCGCTAAACATTCATTTTACTGAGTAGAAATAAATAGCATCCAAGAGCTTATGCATGCTTTATATGAATCTATGTTTTTTTTTATTTAAAAGCATTTTAAATCAATGTTTCAAATTTTAAAGTAATGCAACAATATTTAGATTCTGAAATAGAAATAAGGAGTATAATCTCCATTGACGAAAAAAGTATCGAGATAATGCTTGTATGTAAGCACCAATCTCCTAAGTCCTAAAGTCGCAAAATACACAACATACTTGATTTGAGTACCAACATCATCAGGGCCAAAAAAGTAGGGAAGATGTCCAATGAACTAAAAGGAAAAAAGAACATTAAACAATTTGTTGATGCATTGAACAAGATAAACACAGAACAATGCAAAAACATTAACAATTGTAATTATGTAATCAAGATGAACATGAATAAGGAGCCCTTTCATACATGTTGCATCTTTGAATTCAAGATGAACATAAATCTCTAATATTTGAATTCAATGTATTACTTTAATTATTTTTAAATTAAAATAATACAAACCGCATAATCCGCATATACTTCTGCATATACTTCCGCATATCCGCTTACTCGCTTCAGACCGCCTGACCGAACGAATACCGCATACCGACTTTCTGAACCTTGGTTGCTGGGAAAATGGGCTGCCCAGATCTGGCGCCCCTCTTCTTCTCTTGTGCTCTGGCTAATCCGCAAGATCTATGGTGTCCGGGGCGAGATGGAGGCTGGGAGAGTGCGGTGGAAGTCGCCTCTTTGGTCTGGTGTCCGAGGGGTCCTCCCTGCTCTCGCGCGTAATATGAGTCCGAAGGTGGGGGATGGGCGTCTGTTTCGGTTCTGGAGTGACGACTGGACAGGGGAGGGGAAGTTGTGCGTAAGGTTGCGTCGGTGCGGGTATCACTCTTTGTCAGGTCGGGGGGACCGGTACTTGGGCACCTGAGTTCGCCAGTGAGCTATCGAAGCAGAGATTAAAGGAGTTCCTTAGGTTGCAGTCGGAGTTGCCGTCGGTGGCTAACACCTTGTGTCTGCACCCTGCCAAACACGCGGATCACTTCGAATGGAGGGGGGAAAGTTCTCTACGAAGAAGATGTACGAGCAGTTGCAGCGAACATTGGAGGTGCAGGATGTGGAGGTAATACAAGATTTAGGAGTGATATGGGCGGCAAAGATTCCTAATAGGGTCAAGATTTTCTTGTGGTGCTTGCGGAGGGAGCGCATTTGTGACAAGGTTAGGCGTGCTCGTCTCTTTGGAGTACAGGACACGATGTGCGACAGGTGCCATGGTCAACACAAGGACGCGGACCATATCTTCTTCAAGTGTCAAACCTCGGTCGCGGTTTGGCGTGAGCTGGGCTTGACGTGGCTGCAGTCTGATGATGCGGCGAGTTTTTGGAGATCGATCCGGAGGGTGGGGCATGGCTCCACTGATAACGTCTCGCAGGCCTTCGTGACGTTGTGGGCAATCTGGCAGGGATGAAATGATAATATCGTTAAAAACCAAAGATTCTACTCGGAGAATGCTCTTATCCATTGTAAAGCCTTTTACAATTTCTGGGCCTCTCACTAATGTAACCGCACCCTGTCCCGTTTAGCTCCCATCTTGGGAGAGTACCCATGTGATTTCATCGAAAAAAAAGTTAGATTGTTGGCGAAGAACATGGAAGCATGGGTTTTAAATATTGGTTTCGTATATCATATCGGTACTATGTCGATACGATATTTCGACGAATATCGACCAACATTTGTGAAGGAATGATCAGAAAATGCCCTCATATCACAACTTCGCTTGAAATTTCGGTTCCTTGTCAAAATTGAAATCTCGCGAAATCTGAAACCATGCATGGCAGCTTTATTATGATGCCTCAATTCCATGTGCCCATCAACATAAAGGCATTTATACAATGTTGGATTGCAGGCAAAGAACATGGCAACTTTGTTATGGCCTCTCAATTCCATGTGCCCATCAACATAATCAGTAACCTACCATACTGAAGTAGCCAAAGAAATGCCTTGATTTGCAGAGGAATACGCAGCTCCCAGAGCATGTTGCAATTATAAACAAGTCCTCAAGGTTGAGGCCCCTGGATCTAGTCAAGGCAACATGTGCTCTCTTCACAGAGAAAGAACCATCCCATCACACCCAGTGGTCGCGAGCACCATATGACCCAGGGACGCTACTAAGGTCTCAGGCAACTAAAGATATTCATGAAACCTCTGCTCGGAGAAGTCCGAGTGAAATGATGTGGTCCATGTACCATCTTCCCAAGCCTTCCAAACCAGCATATCAAGATCGAATGCTAATGCAAACAAACATGGAAATGTTCTACCAGGGGCTCACCAACCAGTCATCATCTCTGGAACAAGCACATGTCTCCCACAACTAGGTGGAACAAAATGGGGAGTCGAGGAACAACGGAGTATGCATCCTTCCAGAACACATATGATGGCGCATGTTGCTGAATGTCCATAGAATGGTGTGCTCAAATACAATAGATCTGGAGGGTCAATCTACAACATAAATCTTCCTTGTAACCCAACACGCATGGTACCACTTCATCAACAATGCCATGTTCATGGTCTCCACACGCGGTGTTCCAAGGACATCCTCTTTCCGGAATGTGAGAATTCTGACTACAAAATAATCTCCCCGTACAACATTCAAGTGATGGTGAATCCCAACAAGCAACAACTTCGATGATAAAGAACATTGGGCAGCTGAAAGAACAACATTCACTAAGACCAAATGGCCACAATGAGATAGGAAGATGCCTTCCATCGTGGAGCTTCCGCTCTAATTTCTCAAGCACCAATAACCAATTTGCGAGATGAATGCGACCACAATTCAAAGGTAGGCCCAAGTAATGTATTGGGAGTGAGCCATGAACAGTACCCAACTCCACACTACAATCATCTGCCTCAACCTCCAACAAGTTGAACGGAACCACGACAGACTTCTCTCTATTAACTCTTAACCTAAAAAGCTCGCCAAAGATGTCAAATTGTCAAGTAATTCAACGATTCCCATTGCCTCCTCTTTCCCCCTTTAATGGGAAAAATAGTGTTGTCTGCCTACTGTAGGATAGATGAACATCTCTCCCATTGAGTAACATGTTGACAAACCCCAATGCACCACCTGCTTCACCATACAGGCAAGAACATCAACGACTAAGACAAAAGACAGCGTGCCAAGGGACAACCCTGATGAATGCCCTATTGGAGTTAGAAGAAGCCTCCCTCATGTACTTTATTAACAAGCACTGTGTATGATATCCTTGTGATGCATCGATTTATCCAGGAGATCCACATATCTGGGAAGCCTCCTTTTGCATAGGCAAACGTCATTCCATACAATCAGATACATTTGAGAAGTCCACTTTCTAGAGTAAACCATTGGTATGTCGCCTCTTCCACAATGCTGTCATTTTTGTGGTCATCGCTAGGTTGTCTACTATCTATCTTTATGTAATAAAAGTTGTTTCTATTGGAGAAATAATGTCATCAGAACTTCCCTCAGCATGTTTGTCGGGATTATCATTGCCACAAGATAAATAGTGTTCGACAGGGCAATGGGGAAAAGTCCTCCATCCGCTCCAAAAAGGGCCTTGTTTACTTAGTCAAACCCTGCATTTCCTTGTGCAAACTTTACCAACGAGGCCACTACATCATCACCAACTATGTCCAAAAACTTTTTTTTTGAATAGAAGATGTCCAAAAACTCTCGATAGAAGAAAATTGAAAAATCATTTGTTACCGGTGCTCCATCCGTATTTGAATCCAGCACCAACATTTTGATCTCCGCTCTTCCAAAATTGTGTGTCAGGTGTCATCCTCATTGAGGGGAAAACAAAGCAACACCAAAGCCAAACCACCTCCACTCCATTTGACCTTGTCTGAGTAATCATTGCATAAGTAATTCTCCAATGTCTTGTACATTTGTCGATCGTCCTTGACAATTATGTGTGCCTCATACCTCTCAATAGGGAAATACTTCATGGTAAATACCCACTTGCACCCAACTACGGCAAATTCTATGACATAAACAGTCAAGGAATATATTAATCAAGTTTAAACTACAAAGATCTCATATCCCATATGGCATGCCATTACAGGTGCAGAAGAATGTTGTAACAACTCACAAGAATTGTATGGGAAGCGGTGCTCACAACTCCATGGAAGAATGAGTTACATGTTGCAAAAGTAACATGCTTGGCAAATGGATGAATGGTCTGCAGTCGCTTTGTAACATCACGGGGCCTAGACCCGATCTGTTATGGTGGTACTGGCCCAGACAACTTGTTAGGCTTGGGCCTAATTGGACTCCTTGACCGCAGCCTAAAATGCTTAAGCTTGGTTGTCTAGTAGTAGCCCCCACTACTTATAAAAGATACAACACTTTGTATTACTAGATGTAGTATTATGTTTGGGGTGCTACAATCTCCCCCGTTTATATTTGCAACGTCCACGTTGCGCAATGGCACATGACCTATTCCCTGTAAACAGCGGCGGCTTCACCTCTTAGGTAGTCCTTTCCTCCTAACTCTATGGTAGGGGTGCCTTCAACTCTTAGGTATCCCTTTCCACTATTAGAGGGAATATGCTTTGATATCATTTGTAACATCCCAAGGCCTAAACCTGATCCGTTATGGGGAAATACTGTCCCAGACAACCTGTTAGGCTTGGGCCCAAGTGGAGCCCTTGACCACAACCTAAAATGCTTAAGCTTTGGTTGTCTAGTAGTAGCCCCCCTACTTGTAAAATACTACCATACTATGTGGTTACTAGATGTGGTATTATATTTGGAGTGCTGCAGACATTGTGAATAGCACAATAGAGAGACAAGCCACTAATTAAAAAGAGGCTATTGTCAATCAAACGTGCATTTTACCTCTCAACTGAGCCATTCAAGAGATACTTCATGATAGATATGACATCTAGCAATTGCAACATCAACAAGAGGATTAGCGAAGGAACAAGTGTATCAAATATGAAGTGTAAAAATCTCATATTCCATGAAGGCATGCCTTTATATTTGCAAATCAAAAGAATTGTAATAATAATGACTCATAAGAATTTTTATGGATGAAAAGGTGTAGTCCCGAGATGGGACACATGACAAAATTTATATTATATCAAAATCGATTATACATGACTCATAAGAATTGTATGGTAAGATAAGGTGCTCAGAACAATTGTAACTAACATATAGTTTTTTTTGAAATCCAGAAACAAGGGGGAAGCTCTCGAAGGTGCACGCCCCAAAAAATTTATTCAAAAAGAGAAAGAGAAAAGAAGAGGGAAAGACAACATCCACGCTCCGAAAAAACGAAGCCCCTACAACGCCCAACCCACCACCCTTACAACGCCCAATCCGCGACCAAGTGATTAGCAAAAATCATCACGTTCTCCCGGTAAAACCTCTGTCCCGAGAACAATAGATCATTCCTCCCCCGTCAAATCGCCCATAGTATGGCGATAGGAAGGAGCAAGTGCCTCACTAGTCTCCCCTTATTTGCCTGAAGCGACATCCAGAAAGACGGGAGATCACTCGTGTTGCACCAATCCAAACCAGCCCCCTGCCACACCTGCGACACCGTGGAGCACCCAAAGAAGAGGTGCTCCACTGATTCAATCGCCTCATTGCAAAGCATGTACCTATCGGAGATGTTACCCAAAAACCTGGCGCACCGGTCCCTCGTCATGAGCCTCTGCCTCCGGAGCAGCCACAAGAAAAAGCCAACCCTCTCTAGCAGCCTGAGCGCCCACATAAAAGCACAATCCCGGATAGCAGCCTCCGACAGCGACGGCGTCGGCCGAGCAATAGCCCCAAAAGCCTTTCTCACCGAAAACGGGGCCTCCCGCCAACACCAGTGGTCACGCCCCCCGGAGGGCGACCCATCTCCCTCACAGCATCGAGCAAAGCCAAGAACTCCTCCAACCTCCGATCAGAGAAATTTGCGGCAAAGCTGGGGCACCAATTCTCATCGCTCCAGCAGGCTGCCACCGAACACGATTTATCCCCAGCCAAAGCATACAGCCGCGGGAAGCGAGAGCACAGCATCCCCCCCCCCCAGTCATCCGTCCAGAAGGAGAAAAACTCTCCCCCACCAAGGACCGGCCTGAAGAGCGTGGAATTCCTCAAGAATACGTCCACGACCCCCCTCCAGAAAGGGGTGGGAGAGGCCACGTGGGACACCGGCGGTGGCAAGGCCCCCCCCCCATGCCGTAAATCTTCCGCACCACAGTACAACACAGATCCTCCCCCGGCCCCCACAGCCTGCTCGCCCACTTAAGCAACAGGGCATCGTTCACATCCTTGAGGGACTTAACCCCAAGCCCACCATGATCCTTCCCGCAAGTTACATCCTCCCACCCCACCAAGTGCATCCCCCTCGACCCCCCCTGCTTCCCCCATAAGAACGCCCTCATCTGTTTCTCCAGCTTGGCCCTGATCCCCTTAGGGATCTTCCGGTTGGACAAAAAATAAATTGGAATGGACGAAAGGACTGCCTTCAACAGTACCAGTCGCCTCCCCCCCTCGAGAGACACACGGACTTCCAGCCAGCCAATCGTGCCTCCACCTTCTCCACCACACTCAGCCAATCCCTCAACCGAGTCCTCCCCACGCACAAGGGCATCCCCAGGTAATCCATCGGCAAAGAGGAGCATGTCGACCCCAAAGACACCGCCAACTCGTCATTGCTCTGAGTCGCAAGGCAGAAAAGAACGAACATGGATTTGCAATCGTTCTTGAACAACCCGGATAACTCGCCAAAGATCTCCATAGCCGAGGCCATCCCTCTCGAAACATCAAGCCCCCCCTCAATGAAGAGCAACGTATCATCGGCGTACTGGAGGATGGGCACCATCACCTCCCCCTTGGAGAATCCCCTCGAGATGCCGCCGCCGACCACGCAAGTCGCAAAATCAGATAAAACATCAGCCGCCAGGATAAAGAGCATGGGAGCCAGCGAGCACCCCTGGCGCACCCCCTCCAAGGCTGAATCAACCCCCCCTCCAAGCGCCCGTTCACCAAAATAGAGAAAGAGGCGGTGGTGACGCACCGCCTCATCCAAGAGATCCACAACTCCGGGAAGCCCTTCCGCCGAAGCACCAACCAGAGAAATCTCCAATCAAGGTTGTCATAAGCCTTCTTAAAGTCAACCTTCCAAAGGACCCCACTTACATCCCTCCTCTTCCAATCCGCAATGATCTCCGACGCAATCGTGAGGCAGTCAGATATGTGCCTCCCAAGAATGAAAGTCGATTGCATCGGAAATATAACGTTGTCCAGAATACCGCCCAATCGAATAGTACCTTCACAATAATAAGATAAATAGCGTTGGAGACCACAATAGGGCGAAAGTCGTCGATGTTAATCGGCGCCGAGGACTTGGGTAAAAGAATGATTAACGCGCGATTGATCCTGTCGAAGCCAGCATTCCCCTGCATGAATTCCGACGCCACCTCCAACACCTCGTGGCCGATTAGATCCCAAAAATCCCGGTAGAACACCACCGGGAACCCATCCGGGCCAAGAGTCGCGTCGGCATTTAAATCACAAACCGTATCCTTGAGCTCCACCAAAGTGACACCACGAACGAGCATGTCAGCGTGTGAGCCCGCCACCGTACGCGTGTCGCGGCCCAACCATCTCCATAACCTTGGAATAGAAGAAGTAAACACGTTCTTGAAGTGGCCCGCAATAGCCCTCCCCATCTCCCTGTTCCCCTCCGCGCGATGCCCATCAATGGTGATGGAGTGCAACGCATTTGTCCTGCGTCTCCCATTAGCAATACGATGAAAATAAGAAGTATTCGCATCACCCTCCCGAAGCCACACGCTTCTCGACCGCTGCCTCCACTCCGTCACCCGCTTCTTATCCTCCAAAGCCACCTTAAACTGAGCCGCAGCGCGGTCGGCCAGCTCCTCCACCGTGAGTTCCCTGTGGTGCCCAATCGCGTCAAGCGAACGTATATCCTCCTCCGCGTCCCTCCTGGAAGCGTTCCTGGCCGTCCTCGACTCCCTCTTGAACGCCGACAGCCGAACCCGCAGCGACGATAATTTTTGCACAAAGCGAGACACATCGGAGACCGAAGCGGTCACCCTCGCCCAATGTGAGGCCACCAACTCCCTGAAATTGCTCTCCAACAGCCAGCATCTTTCGTATCTAAACATCCCTCTCTGCAAAGGTGCCTCCCCCGAGCACCACAAAATAGGATTTTGATCTAAACACCCCCGCGGCTTGGCCGCCACCGATGCCAAAGCAAAAACCTCCAACAGCTCGTTCGACGCCAGAAACCGATCAAGGCGTGACCTCGAGTTGGAGCTCCTCCACGTATATGCGGTGTCACCCGCATCCATGACCTCCAAGTCGAAGGAGTCCACAACATCCGCAAAATCAAGCGAGCCTGAGTCCTGGTCCCCCCTGTCCCCAGGCCTGTCCGAAGAAAAAAGGGTGACGTTGAAGTCCCCCCCCCCCCCGACGAGTCAGGGGAGCCCCACCGCAGATCTACCAACCTCCCGAAGATCGTCCCACAGTTCCCCCCGGACCAAACTGCTGCAAGGGCCATAGACGCAAGACACTGCCATCCGAAGGGAGGAAGCGGAACACACCAGAAACACCGTCATCACGTGCCAGCCACGAATCACTGCATTGAAGGAGAAACCCGCGGACCTCCACGCCACTAGCATTCCTCTCGAGGATCCCACCGCGTTGGCAGCACACACCTGGTCCAAAGCCCCCGCCCCAAAGGACCTCCAAACGCCGTCCGTCATAGACTGCAACTTTGTCTCCTGGAGCATAACGATGTCGCACCCCCATTCAATGCATCTGGATCCCACAACCCTCCGTTTATCCGGGTCGCCGAGCCCCCGAACATTCCAAGAGAGAACTTTCATCAGGAAACTTCTGAACTCCCAAGAACTCTGGCCACCCCCACGGTCTCCGCTACAAACAGCTTCAACGGCGGGCATGACATTACCTCTGATTGCGACGACCTGGACCTATTCCGCCTTCGGTATCTCTTTCCGGTCCTCCTGTCGCTCGTCCCCTTGCCATCCAAAATGGTGGGCACCTCCAAGATGGAGCCAAACGCAACATCACGGTCGGGGCCTCCCGAATCCGATGTCGAGGTCGCTGAGACCGACCCGGAAGACCGAGCCCGAGCATTCTCCGCATCCAAGTTATGAGAGACCGGAGAAAAAGCAACCACCTTCGAAGCATCCCCTTGCACGCCATGAAGCTCCCAAGATGGAGAGAACCATGTCGAAGAGGAAGAAGGCGATGCAAATGGAGTTGACGACGCGGGATCCGAATATGCCCGACCGCTACCCGACCCCTGGAAGTCCACCGGATCCGCACCCAAAAAAGAGACCGCAACCGGATCCGCAAAGAAGCCCGAATGATCAACCCAGACCCAAGGATCCACCTCTGCCACCGGCTCCATCACAAACGGCGACGAACCAAGAGCACGTCCGCCCACGTCACCATGCAGAAAGAACAAGTTAGGCGGCATGCACAGAGTTGGGGAGTAGCTAACGAAGCGTCGCGTGCATGGGAGAGAGAGCGTCGCACCACCAAGGGATCCCCTCGGAAACCCAACCGACAACACAGTACCCGAAGCTTCCCCGGACCCCCGGCCGGACTCCTGCCGCTGCTCCTCCGGTGGGGGCGGAGGTTCTTCCACCAGCAGTTCAACCTTGAAAGAATAACAGCCTACCTCCATATTTGCAAACGTGCTTCTCCCTCCGACCTCGACGAGAAAGCTCTTCGAACACTCGAACAGGATCCTCGTGTCCTCCACAGACGTCCCCGGACGTAGCCCATCCTCCAGCACAGCTCGGACCGTGCCCCACCATCGCAGGGTCTTCCTCAAACAACCAAGCGATCGCGACAGGAAAGGAACACCCTTCACCCTCGCCATGCACATCTCCAACTCCGAGCAGGCACCATCGGCAAACCGAAATAGCCTCTAGCAAACGTTGGCGACATCCCCATTGAGAAGAAGTCGATCCCTCTGGTCCGCCGATATTCCCCTAACACAGCATCTAGTAGCACCCCAACTGCACCACGTCTCCAGCGAAAAGCGGGCCCAAGAACCCACGTAGATGGGAGCGAACCACGTCCATATCGACTACTCCCCTTACATCATACCCGATGAGCACATGCAACCCTGAACTCTGATCGCCCCCCCCCTTTCCACCCTCGACTGATGGCCGATCACCCCCTACCAGAACTCCAGACCCACTTGCAAGCTTCGAAGAACCAACACCCCCACACATGTTCCCCACCACCTCCACGAAATGAAGGGCCACCCCGCGAAACCACCGCGGCATGCATGAAGCCCCGGCCTTCGCTACCCCCAAGATTTAACGATGTAGCAGACGCACGACCATGCCTTCGAAACACCATGCAGGCTGCTTGTCGATGTCCCGTGCTCCCGCGAGAGAAGCACCTTGGTGGAGAAGGGCACAACGAGGCCACATACCCCCTGACCCCGCAACGATAACACCTCCGCTCGGGCTTCCTATGAGACACCTTCGTCCACTCCCCGGAACCATCCTCACGAGGCCCCTCACCGCCGTTGACCGTGTTGTTGTCCTCCCTCCCTCCCTGGAACACCGCCTTCCCCTTTGCACTGATGCTCGTCTTCGCACTCGCACTGACACTCGCCTTCGCACTCTCGCTCGCCATCAGTCCTCGTGGTTGTTGCCACAGTCCTTGGCTCTGTAGTAGAGATCTCATTCCATCGTAGCTAACATATAGTTGAGGAAGACGTTGATCTCTTTTAGGTGTAAGATCATGGCTCAACAAGAGGAGTCGATAAGTCTGACTTAAGTGGATGTGGTTAAACTAAATGAGGTAAGTTGGTTGAGGATGAGATGACTTCCAAGTGGGAGCATCACTGATTATCCTTAAGGGTGGAACGAAAGCGATGATTGTAGCGGTCTTGGTTAAAGGAGGGTGATGCGAGTACCCATTTTCTTCATATTGTGATCCGTGCCCAAATGCAACATGGTTCACTCCCTACGCATGGGGAATGTGCAGGTGCAAGATGACCACACCATTGATGATGTAGTCGTTGGATATTTTTGTACTGACAACGAGAAGATTCATTCGAGAGGTGTTAAGTGGTTAGGTAGCGATGTCAGTCATTTCTCACAATAGCATACCTTGGTGAGAAAATCCAGTTGCAACGAAGTTCATGGAACAATTTTATATATGAATGCAAACGGCTCAGCGAGTACATACAGGTTGTGACTTTCTTTCAGAAGTTTAGGGATGCGTGGAAGATAATGTTGTGGCAGTTTGGAAGTTTCATGGTGGAAATATGGGTTTCGAGAAATTGAATTGATCCTCAATATTCTTTTTGCCAAAAAAAGAAAATCACGAAGAGAACTTCCACCCGATTACCCCATCAAATATTGTTTATCTTATGGTAGTAACGACTTTTTCCAATGGACTTCAACAATGTTGGATTCCATCATTGCACTCAAGACTTTAAATAATGCAAGGTGGATCAAGGAGGTTTTCCATTATTGAGGCGATGCATAAGTCTCGAGGCGCTCGAGGCGTAAGCATCAATTTATAGAGAAAATATATGTAAAAATTAGTATTAAACATAATTATATTGTCATAAAATTATAAACATCAAATATTCACACAATTTTTTATCATAATCCTAAATTTGAATATTTCAAATTTAATAGATGTACAAAATATACCATATTAATTGTATATACCAGCTTTAATTTGTGATTATGTAATATTAATATTGTAAATATGTGAATTCCTAATATTTTACAAAAATATACAATCTTTTAAACATATATTATACTCATTGTGGCGATACACGCAATTGAATATCATTTGCTGATATAAAATTTCTTCATACTAATAGGAAACAATCATTGTACACTTGCATGATTTCTCTGATGCATCGATGATTGTAATATAGATGGATAATTATATATTTATGAAATATTATATTTCAGAAGTAATATATAATGATACTATAATAAAATATTGTGACTGTCACATGTATGTTTGTGACTAATATAAGCTTTATAACTTTAATATTATTATAAAAGTATAGCTTTATATAGTTTTTTTATTTATTTGCCCAAAAAAATCACAACAGACTGATAGCACCTCGGAACCACCTCACCGCCTCGACTGCCTCGGGCCTCTGAGGTTTACACCTTGGATTTCTGGACTGAGGCTATAGCCTCGAGGCGGTTTCAAAGGAAAACCGTCTCGAGGCCTATGCCCCAACGCCTTGAGGCATGCTTTTTAAAGCCATGATTGCACCCTTTCAAACAACTATCATCCTAAGGGACATCATGGTGATCGCTTTGATGATTATTGCGGAATGAAAAATGAAGAAGACTAGAGGGATATTGTAGAAGGCTGACTTTTTCAATGCATGTAATTGTATTAATTGGAAGTTTATTCGAGTCCATAATTAGTTCTCAAAAGAATGAATTGGTTGGATGAAGTGATGTATGATGACAATCTCATGCTTAGAGTTAGTTAATGGGAGACATGAGAGTAGGTTATCCAGTTACAAATTTACAATGAGGTACCAGAGAAGGGTGTCCTTTAGCAACGCTTCTTTAAGTTTTCGGTGGCGGACATGTTTTCCAGGATAGCCTCTACGGCAATGTAGGGGGATTCTTACCATGGCTACAATCCTAACAATATCTCCATCCCCATCGTGCAGAACTCTGATGAGACTATTTTCTTTGTAGCAGAGGTGTGCATGAAGTTAGGGGGATCACTACAATACTGAATCATGATGTCATGGCATTGCTATGGTACTGGATCTTGTTGGTGATATTTCAAGCTTCGGGGTCAATGGGGACAAATCCGCTTTTGTCCTTTTTAAATAGTTCGACTTGTGGTGCATACTTGCACATCACTCGAAGAGATTTCCAAATGGTTACTTGGGGCAACCATTGGTCTGTAACGGTTTGTGTAAGTCTAACAAACTACCTTGGGGAAGAAAATGGACTATAAGCTCATTGACTAAAGAGTCTCGTGTCTTTCAAAGGGCAAACATCTTGTCTTTCACAAGGTGGAGCCTCAACTGCTCCAAATTGTTTCCTCTCATTGTGCTTGCTTCAGATCAGGCTAAGAAATCATCTTAAGTACAAGTGATGATTGAATTGAAACATTCCAATTCGATTGAGATTCGTTCCATAAAAATATGAAAAAAGTTAGATTCAGAGTAAATTGAATAGAATATTAATTTGACTTATGGATTCGATTCATAAACGAATCGAATCTAAACTAACATGAATTTCTCCAATAATAATTCAATTAGATATCCATATGTATATATATATATACACATATATCTATATATATTTATATTTACATATGCACATATATACATATGTATGTATATACATATGTGCATTACATACGTGCATAAATACATATATGCATGTATGCATGCATTTGTGTATGTGTTCGTATAATTATATCTAGTTAATGACTAAATGTCAAAATATTAGAAAAAAGAATAGAAAATATTAATCATAAAGTCTAGTAGGAAAGAATATATACTTAATATTTTTATCACAATTCCTCGCCTTACATCTATTTCCAAGTTCCCACATTCACTATTATACCTTTTTCCTTCTTTTTATTCTTTATCAAAGATCCATCAATCTTAAGGTAGACGGTATAGCTCCCTCTTTTTGCATGTGAGTTGGATAGTCATGTTACATTGAATCCCTCCTTCACATCTCTCGTGATTTATGGCATATCCGAGTATTCCAACCCCACCTTCTTGTTTGTTAGTTATCCTTGCAAGACAATTCAAGGTGACGACTATCATTGTCAAGATGACATTGATCATCACTTGAGTAATTTACATGTTCTTCTCACCATCAAGTCGGTTGTTCCTATGTATATTGAAAATCATATGTGATTCAAGACTTTTGTTTTGAGATAGCAATGATCATTACGATGCATGTGTTATTCTCATTGTTTCACATAATAAGATCAGTTTTGTATTATTTTTTAATAGGAGCATGTTCTTATCTTGCTTCAACATACAAATCTATCCCTTTAATAAGCCATATGCAATTATATTTTATTTATCTATTCTTTTCACATAGAAAAAGAGAATTTGGATTGCAAAAGACGTACAATATCCATAAAAGTTGGGTATTTTTATATTTCATATAATTAGGTATCTTCCTTGATTATATATATTTTTAACTTATCTTAGTATTATATATTAAAATGGAAAAATAAAAAGATTTTTTAAATTATAATATTCTCTATATAAAAAAATTATACCAAAAGGGGAAAAGACGTTATGGTGACTGCCCCAATATATTAAAAAATGGAGATAAGGACTTACAACAACTGTGACTTGAGGGCAATCTTGGCATGGATAATTATATTATCAGAGTACAAACGCTCAAAGGCAAAAATAACTCCATTTCTAGCAACTAGCTAGATCGCCCAAATAATCGCTAAAGGAACAGTTCATCTTTTGGACGATTCCTAGAAACATGAAGAGAACCTGGAAAGTATCAAAGTTTTACATATTCGCCCAACCCACACCAAGAACCGTCCAAATCGTAGTATGATAGTATCCTTCCTGCAATGGAAGAAAAGATGTTCGATCGTCTCGCTCTCTTTATCACAAAGGGAGAATATGGGAGGTACCCGCAAAGATCCTAGAGTACCGCTCCCTAGTCAATATTTATCTTTGCCACATTAACCACATAATGTCAATACGACATGGCCACTGTAGATACAGATAAGCTTACAGTCACTAACCAGAGAGTCAAATACCGAAGGTGGTGATCTGTACACCACTATATACGCATGCTTCACCAAAGAATCGCCATCTCTTTATATACAATAATCTCTCCCTACCATTAAACCATGTAACCGGCTCAATAAATCCAAAAGATGAAGAGATTCCTCCAAGCATTAGTACAAGAAGCCTAACAAAAACGAAGGCATCCAACTGTTGTCAACCAAACATATGAAACACGTGCTTCTCTATATATTGCCAATGCACATGCTTTTCTAACATAGTATTAGAGCGGGTTCGATTCTAGAGAAATTATGTTCGTGATTTTTTTTGTTCGAGTTTTGATATTCAATTTTAAGGTTTCTATTGAAACCCTAATTATGTTCTTGAAGATTATTGTTCCATTCAAGTTCATGTTCCGTGAATCATCAAGTTCAAGAAGTTTTTTAGGGATTTCTGGAACCCCGGTTTTCAGATCAGATATGTTCGATCCCAGTCCAGAAGAAGATGCCCAGGAGGCAGCATAACTCTTCGCATCTCTATTCTCGAGCAGGCAGCGCGAGATGATCTCAGTACAGCAGACCCTCCAAGCAGTCGCTTCTCCGCTTCT
The DNA here is from genome assembly GCA_037367405.1 of Ottelia alismoides. Classification (NCBI taxonomy): domain Eukaryota; kingdom Viridiplantae; phylum Streptophyta; class Magnoliopsida; order Alismatales; family Hydrocharitaceae; genus Ottelia; species Ottelia alismoides. The sequence continues at coordinate 1,277,789 of JAZKJV010003352.1, read as the reverse complement.
CCCTCTCCAACAAGCAACGCTCCAGCAGAAGTTTCATCATGACACCCCTCTAGATGATCTTGCATCTCCGGACGAGTCCCAGGCCACCCGCAAGTCCCATGCTTGGAGAAACCCTAGCATCCAGTTCGATGCATTCCTCGCACAAGCGACGACTCTTAGCAGTGGTACCCGCAGCCATGGTTTTTAAAAACGCGCCTCGAGGCGTTGAGGTGTACACCTCGAGGCGTTTTTCTAGAAAAAAGGCCTCGAGGCGCACGCCTCAAATAGCCCCAGTGAGGCGTGCACCTCAAATGTCATGAGGCGCGCCTCGAGGCGCTGAGGCGTGAGGCATTATTGAGGCGCCGCCTCATGACCTTTCAATGCGCATGACATCACGTGACATTTAAGTGGTCTAATTACATATCGTGTCGCCCTTCGTCTTCTTAGGTTTTCCCCGATTTCTGCCGAGTGCCGCCAGTTGCTCCATCGTTGCTCCATCGCCTGCTGCCGGTGCTCCTCCATCGCCTGCTCGGCTGCTCCACCGCCTGCTCGGCTTCTCCTGCTTGCTTCATCGCCTGCTCGGCTGCCCCCGCCTGCTCCATTGCCTGGTATCCTCATGTCTCAATTTACTTGCAACTTGCATGCCCTAATCGCCCTTTCTCAGGTTTTGTGGCTTGTGGTATGTGTCTGGAAACACTCTTATTTGGATTAACTGGGTATTTATTTCGAAAATTATGTTCGGAATGATATGCAACAGAAACTGTCAGCAATTGAATGTTTTGTTTGGCACATGTTTGGAATACTTGTACAATCCCACAGTTTGAATTAATAGAGATGTTAATATTTGAATAAACATTTTGTATAAAAATTGAAGCAAGTTATTGAAGTGTGCGATTCTTCCAAAAATTCATGTTTACGTTTCGACAACATGCTACTGTATGCTTAACCTATAATGTAGAGGGAGCTACATGATTCTAAGTTTTGATATCCTGCCCAATTTCAATATTGAGGTATTATGATACTCAAATTCCTATTTGTTTGGTGTCTTATCTAAGAATTCATACTTATCTCTAAAACAAATACGAATACGATTGAATATGGATATATTTTTGTATTTATACGTGCTACATTGCTGGGTATTTTTTTAACATCAATTATAAATTTATAATCAAGTATAGATCAATATTTTGTTGTTGATATATGGAGCATCATGGGTGTCAAGGAGTAGATGGATTTTTATATGATGGGAGGACTCCAACCTTGCAAGCAAATTATTTTAATATATGTTTTAGTCATGGTTTTTAATTGTGATTCATATATCATATTGTATGTTTAACATTTCAGAAATGGCACCAAAAGCTAGAAGAGATGGAGGGAGCTCGGGGAAGGAAAGAACAGATCCCGCATGGAAATATTGCATAGAGGTTGAGCTAGAAGGGGACAAAAAATTGAAAGGATACAAGTATGTGAAGTGCAAGTTTTGTGGACAAACTGTCACAGGAGGCATTGCTAGATTTAAAGAGCATCTGGTAAAGAGCCGCAAGAATGTTAGAAGTTGTCCAAATGTGCCTATTGAAGTCGAAAATGAGATGAAAGATTTTTTATCCAAGAAGGATCATGCAAGAAGGAGATTGTATGAAGAGATGGAAGAGGTTCGTCGAGTGGGAGCATATACAAATCTTGGACCATCTGGATTTGATGAACATGTGCCCACGGGATCTAGCGGCGCACACAAAGCTAGAGGTCCTATGGACTTTTTTCTAGGTGGAGGTGCATGTGAAGGTGGAAGTGGAAAGCTAGGGATTGGGTCTGGGAGTGCCCAAGGTCCTTCCAAACAAGTAACTCTGAATGCTTCGTGGAAAAAAGAAGAAAGAAGGAGGGTTTGCAAAAGCGTCGGGAGATTCTTTATTGAAAATACATTGCCTTTCAACGTGGCCAATAGCCCTTCTTATCAGACAATGTTTCAGGAAGTTGGAAACTTTGGGAGGGGATTTAAACCCCCAAGCATGCATGAGTTGCGTACTTGGATATTGAGGGAGGAAGTGGAGACTGTAAAGGCGATGATGGATGATGTTAAGGCATCCTGGTCAGAGATAGGATGTAGCATTATGTCTGATGGTTGGACAGATACCAAAGGTCGTACATTGATCGATTTTTTGGTGAACAACCCAAGAGGAACTTGGTTCCTAAAATCTGTTGATGCATCCGAACAAATTAAAAATGCGGAATTTCTTTTCAAGTTAATGGATGAGGTTGTCGAGGAAGTTGGTGAAAAAAATGTAATACAAGTTATCACTGACAATGCAGCAGCATATAAAGCAGCAGGGGAGATGTTGATGAAGAAGAGGGAACACTTGTACTGGACTCCATGTGCAGCACACTGTATTGATCTTATGTTGGAGGACATCTTGAAATTGCCTTTGCATGACTCCGTTTTTAAGAAGGCAAAGCAAATCATCAACTTCATCTACAACCATGCATGGGTGTTGGCTATGGTGAGGAATCATGTAGGTGGAGATTTAGTGCGGCCCGATGTCACTCGTTTTGCTACAGCTTTCCTCACCTTGCAGAGATTACTCATAGTGAAGGATCATTTGGAGTCATTTTTCACCTCAAAAAGGTGGAAATCTAGTTCTTACTCATCCAAGGAAAAAGGCAAGAGTGTCCAAAATATTATTTTGAAGAGCAAATCTTTTTGGCCCGGTGTTGCTTATGTGATCCGAACGACCAAGCCATTGGTGATGGTGTTGAGAATGGTTGATTCTGAGAAATATCCTCCAATGGGATTTATTTATGAAGCCATGGATAGGGCAAAGGAGGAAATCGCTCGGAATTTACACAATAATGAAGAAAAATACAAGCAACTCTGGGACATTGTGGATAAGAGATGGGATAAACAACTTCATACACATTTGCATGTTGCTGCTTACTTTCTTAATCCACAATGCTTGTATGAACCAACATTCAACAATGATTATGAGGTCAAAGTTGGATGGTACTCTTGCCTGCAAAGGATGGTCGTGGATAGGGAAGAAAGAGAGAAAATTGACTTGCAGTCTGATGCATATGTTAATGCAAAAAGCTTGTTTGGTTGGGCAAATGCTATTGACACCAGGAAGAAGAGAAGTCCTGGTATGAAATCAATCGTAATTTAAATTTCATCTAGCTTTAATTAATTTTTTTTCTAAATATGTTATTTCATCATGTATTAACAAATTACAGCGGATTGGTGGCGAGCATTTGGAGCTGAGACACCTGAGTTGATGAAGTTTGCCATACGAATTTTGAGTTTGACTTGCAGTGCATCGGGATGTGAACGAAATTGGAGTTCGTTCAATCATGTGAGAATTTAATTTAACCCAGAAGAGATTGACGAACAACCATAGTTCAAGCACGTTATATTTTCAAATGTAATGATTAACGAACCGTTGATGCACAGGTGCACACTAAAAGAAGAAACAAATTAAAGCAAGAGAAGCTCAACGACTTGGTTTTTTGCATGTTCAATTTGAGGTTGAAGCAAAAAGAAGTAAGAAAGAAGACATTAGAAGATCCCCTTTGTTTGCAAGATATTGATTCAGATGATGAATGGATATCTGAGTTCCACCTAGGCACGAGTGAAATTGAGGTTTTTCACGAGCTCGATGCAAATCTTTCTCTTGAGGATGAAATAGTGGATATTGAGGAACTAGGTGGAGAACGACCAGCGAAGAAGAAACAATGTAAGGGTAAAGGTGAGTAAGAATCTAAGATATATATTATCTCTTGGATTATATTATAATATATAATACTCAAAATCTATGAAACCTTCTTTTCTTTGTAGGGAAAGGTGTTGATATTGAAGAAGATGTCATCCAAGCTAATGAGGAACTCACTGACGACGATGATGACGAGGCACAAATCAACTATATGGATGATTCGTTGGATGATCCTATTAGTAGCAGTGAAAGTGGAGATGATGTCGATGTTTAGAGATGCAGTGATTGTTGATGTTTAGAACTTACTTTGTTAGCCTTTTTATGTATCTTCATGGTCATTGTACTTTTGAACTTTTGTCCTTGTTGTTGTTGGGATTTAGAACTTGTTTGAGTTTAGAAGTAGAACTTTTATCGTGCGAATATGGTGTTTTATAACATGGAATTAGCCTTGCAATGTCATGGAATATGTTTTTTTATCAAAGCTATTTAATATTCTAGGACTTGTAAAATATAGTTGTGATTAATTAGCATGTTTTATAAAATATTTTCTTTATGGAGTGAGGCTTACGCCTCGATACGCCTCGAGGCTTATGCCTCGAAGAAATATTGGAAAACGCCTCGATACGCCTCACGTTTTTTAAAACCTTGCCCGCAGCGAGTCCAGGAGTTTGAGCCCCATCTACAGCGCCTCCAGGCGGAGCTACCTCCAAGGCGAGTCCAGCACCTCCACGCACATTCAGCAAACCTCCAGATCACGACGGTGACTTCAAAGCTTCCTGCAAGCCACCTGTGAAGGCGCATCATCCTCCAGGCGGCGACATCACCTCTCCAGCGAGTCCAGTTTCAGCCCTCTCGTGCAGGCGATGCGAGAACATCTCCTTCAGACTTGGTGGTGCGAGGATTGATGGAACCCTAAATAGGGTTCTCAGTTTTAAAGCCGAATTGGGCTTCGTTTCCATGCCCAAGTGGGTTGTATTATTGAAAACAAAGCAAGGGAGAAAAGAGAATAAGAAGAGAGAGATAAAGCCCTATGGGGTTGTTGCACATTTGGGTCTATATTAGGTCGAGAGTGTTAAAAAAAGAGGAAAAGGAAAAGAGCCCAAAGTTAGGCCATGTTTTCAAAAAAAAAGGAGATTTCGTTTGAAAAAGGTTCGAAGAAAAAAATCATAGGAAAAAGGGGGAAGAAGAATGCTAGAAAAAATGGAACGGCTTATTTACAAAAAGGAGAGACGACTATTAAAAAAAGGGAAATTAGCTGCGAAAAAAATATTTTTTTAGAATGTTTTATTTTCCCTCATTTTCTTGTCTTCTCCCAACTTGGTCGATGTCATTGTTTTCCGACAAGTGTGGCAAAAAAGGGGGTATTGTGTAGAGTCACAAGTATATTCTAGATTCAGATGTCAGATTCCAGACCAGTCAGATGTTCAGACTCTATAGTTCAATTTTCCAGACTCGACGGTCAGATTCCGAGTCCTGTTCAGATGTGCACATGCTTGCCATCTTTTTTTTGAAGCCAAAAAAGGGGAGACACTCTTAGGTGTTCACCCCATAAATATATTAAGAATTAAAAAAGTGAAAGAGATACAAAAAGCGCTCTAGGCGAGCCATGAGCGTAACATACCCAAAGCACCGGTACATACGTTCTCCTTGTAGAATCTATGACTAGAAAACAACACCTCGTTCCTAGCCAACCAGGCAGACCAAACCAAAGTTTTCATGTTTGCCATCTTTTGTTGCGGTCCCCATCTTTTTATTTTAGTCAGAGTTTTCATGTGTTCCATAGGGATTCCAGAGTAGAGATCACATTCCCTATGCCGTGTGGGCTAGGATTTTCATGTGGTTTCATAGGGACTCCAAAGTAGAGATCCTATTCTCTGAGCCAGTATGGGAGAGACCCGGTTCTCTGACGAGGAGGATTTTTCAGACTCCAGTCTCCAACGATCGTGGACTCCGACGAGGATGTCTCCACGGCTTTTTCAATTCAACTCTTTCAAAGATGGAGCAGTTGTCCACATATTGTGGCGGGTCAAAATTCTCCAGGTGGAGACTCATTTCAGTTGCAGTGACTCCGACAGGTGCAGTACAGAGCACATGCTCTTTGACGAGGAGATTCAATTCGACTCACACTCCGGCCGATTTGTTCCTCCTTACCTGCACGGCATGAGAAGCAACGTCCTCGACAACAACCGACAGTTGTGCGCGTTGAGTTGATATTGTCCACAGTGTCTTGTAGTGTGCTTTAAGTGATTTCTTTCTGTTTATCCAAGCTGAGCATTGCATGCTCCAGCTTGAGGGGGAGTGTTAGAGTATGTGTCATTCATATGAAAGATGGGTAAATTGATCTTTTTAAGATCCATTTACCGCATCTAGAGTTTAGTCCCACATCTACCTGTGGTGGGACTTCGAGAGTTTGTAGAGGCTATATAAGAAGCCTCAAACCTCCTGTATCCAGTGAGAAAGTCAATAGACAAATCAGCCCTTTGAAGTGTTCTCCCGTGGTTTCATCCTGCTCCGTAGGGAAAAGAGATCCACATTAAATCCCGGAGTTTTGTCATTGTTTTATCATTTATTTCTGATCTCACTTCTGCATTCTTATTTTATAACAATCTTCTGTCAAGTGATGTCCAATGCCCAACAGGTTAAATTATTCACATGAGTGGATGGCACATGTTCGCGTCACACAGAAGTTTCGGAAAATAATAACCATATCTTTTTTGTGTGTGTTATGGACCGCTACCTCAAGGAAATGCAAAAAGAGTGCCTATACTTATGGGTTGGCACATATGCATAATTGTGTCTTCCTAGAATCCATTTATACATATTTATTGGGCCTATATAAGGAGAGAACCATGGCATTTTCTTTGTTTTAAGCATCTAGCTAGTTAAGAACGATATAATCTTCCATAGGAGTAGCTATGTTGAAAATGTCCTTGAGCATGCCAAGATCATAGAGAACTCTTCGTCTTTGTAATTGTAATATATAAGTTGTGAATACAAAAGGTTTTAAGGTGTTTGCCTCTTCGGCAAGTACCCTTGATCCTTTCATAAAAAAGGTGCTCAAAACTCCATAGATTGATGATGCTCGATGTTGCAAAGTTTCGTGCTTATCAAAGGGATGGATGATTTATGTCACTTGACCTTACTAATAGCAAAAAGTAAATCAATAATGGGGGCAAGTTTCGATTGAATGGAAGTATTATTTGGTATGTTAGTATAAACGTCATCAATGGGAGTTGAACCCTCGGAATCTACCCTAGGGACAAGGAGTGTTGCGGTATTGCAGAGCAGAAATGTCGATTTCATCTTACACACACAATAATAGAATAACTCTCAAATAGCATGCGATGAGAATTGCATCATTCAATAACTTAAGTAGACAATATGACGGACCAGAAGAGTCCGAACCATATCAAGAGTGTGTCAATATTTCCTTTTTAATAACCCATTTCATTGTGAAGTATGAAGACAAGATGTCTGGTAGATAATTCCATATGATGAAAGAAAGGGCTACTTGCGAGAATTATAAAATTCTAAGCCGTTATAAAAATCGAGATGTTAATAAAAGTATGAACCTAATTCTTGATCTTCAAAACAAACGATATGACAATATCATGTATTTCAGACTTAGCTTTCAACAAGATAATGCAAGACAAACAAGAACATTGATCGACAACAGTAAGATAGAACAAATGCACATGACGATCAAATGCATGACGGTGCTTCCCTAATTGACAGTACCCATAACCCAACTTGGTTGTAGGAAAAATTAAGGGATAACATAAGAGAGCTTATAAAAATGTAGACATCCAAACGAAAGGTACGACTAACAAGAAAAAAACACTCCCATTGGTTGAAGTGATCAATCTAGCATAAAGAGACCCCAACAATGTGTAAACTCACCCTCATGACCAAAGCCAGTCACCTACGTGAAAATAAAAAAAACTAGGAGTCTACTTCCTTGGTAATCTAGCTAACATAAAGTAAACTAGTAGGAAATCCGTGTTTTGCACGGGAAATGAAGTTAAAAATAGTAGCCGTTAACATCGGCCTGGCAATGACTTGAGATCCCATTGGAGTCCATCTTATGGAAGTTCTGTGTTGACTTTCCAGTGATGTCAAAACTGACCAAGATGTTGGCCATAGAGAAGAAAACATCTTGTGATATTGGTTTGACAATGAGTCGAGATCCCGTTGAAGTTCATCTAATGGAAGTTCTATGGGGACTTGCCAGTGATGTCAAATTCGATCGAGACGTCGATCATAGAGAAAACAACATCTTGTGATCCTACCAAGGCTACTCTCGAAGATGCCAAAGATCAATAGCATCTGCCGCACTAGTCGCTGCTACATCGGGAGACCTCTCCATCATTATACCATATTAAGTTCAAAACATTACATCAATTGCCACAATAGCTAATTTGGACTACCAAAAATAAAGATAGCCATCTTGACCTAAGTAAGAAAACTGACACAATAGTGAATTAATTATATGTAAAAACTTGACAAAATATTAGGCCAACTATTAAAAACATCAGTGTCTAAAGAACTCACACATGCAATACTCTCTATAGTGTAAGATAAATAGAGGCATGCTTTTTCATTTAGGCTTCACTTCTTACGAGCTCCTAGTCATCCCTTGAGTCTCCTTCAACTTCTCTCGGTTGCCATTTCGATGATGTGTCACTTCTTGCAATCTCCTTATCTTCCCTTCAATTTCCATCAACTTTTCCCCATTGCATCTTCGAATTAGAGAGCCTTCGATAATATGGTATCCCTTGTTCAGATATCTCCTCATCTCCACCACATGCTTGAAGCACTGGTAGGCCTCATGCCTATCGACCCTCCTTGCCTCGCACAAACCATTCCTGAGAAGATCAAAACATGCATGTGCGGGTAGCATCTGCTCTCTACCATGTACTCCCACAACTCCATTTCCAAATCCAACCTCCTCTTCTCCTTGCAGAAGTACTTCATCGGTGTCATGATGGTTCACATCACCGATAAAAATTCCCTCTCCATCATCCTTGTAAGCATCATGTGCATGTTCGCCACACCTCCAAGGTTCATCATCCCCTATAGCAACACATGCCACATGCCGTTATCGTGCATGATCCCTCTCATCTCCATCGTTAGCATTGCATCCTCTAATACCCCCATCATTCCAATGCGCGTCAACACACGGGCCCACGATTCCGTATCTCATATGTGATGGCAACAACATCGTCGAACCTACCCTTCTTGGAGTAAGTGTCAAAGCTTATGTTGTAGGTGATGGTGTCAAGACAGAAGCCGTGAAGGGGAAGTTGCCAGAGTCCTTCACGCCTAGGAGGAATGTGTTCATGGTGTAAATGCCTGCTCTGAAGTGTGGGGAGAGGAGGCTGAAGGTTGCGTAGGCGTAAGGCATACGACATTTAACGCATAAGTTGTTGAAGGGGGCATTGAACTCGAGGAGGGCGAATGAGCGAGAGAGGGAGATGTGGTGAAAGAGGTGGAGAGTACAGGGGAAGGATGGAATTTGGCACGATGGTGGAAGAGGAATGACAAAAGGGGGTGGTAGAGGAGGACAGAGGAGAAGAGGCGGGTGCGGGAGAGAGAGAGAGATAGGGGAGGGGAGGGGAGGGGAGGGGAGGGGAGGACATAGTGCCCATGAAGGAGGTAGTACAGGAGTGCTTAGCAGAGAGAGAGAACGGGGATATCGTGAATCGTGATAGGATTAGGAAAGGAGAGAGACTGCACTCGGGAGAGGGAGCATGGGAGGCTTGTCAATTGTATAGAAAAAATTGGGAGAGACCCAGCTTTAGTCTATGTTATAGACATGGGAATATGTTGAACATGAATAACATCAAGTCGAGTGTTAGTAGTAAACCGCACTTTCCCTTCATCAGTTATTGGTACGTGTCAATCATCAACATCAACAATACTTCACATCAGAGTCATGAATTGAAACACGGACAACTTACTAGACTATCCAGATACGTACCATAAGGTACCAAAATCTGTGGACTAATTTGTTATATCTCTACTCTCTAGATATATATATATATATATATGCAATCGAATATGATAAAAGTATACCTAAGGGACTGATATAAGTTGTTATTTCATAGGGGTCCACTAGACGATGATGAATCATAATATTGCATCAAGGATCTCCCAATCTAATAAAGATGAACAAGTTTTTTAGGAGGAAAAAGGGTGGGCACCTAATGAAGATGACGGGTAAGGTGCATGAGTAGAGGGGCGAGTAGAGGAACTGCGAATGTAAAACTGTGGCGGGAACTATGCCAATGTAGACGGAGGTGGAGGAGGTGGAGATGATTGTGACTCAACATGGGGTGTTGTTGGTGGAGATAACGGAGGTGGTGGAATAAAGATACGCTCTCTAGAGTCAGAGTTAGACAACCTGTTACCTGTAGGAGCAAAATACATAATAGACTCAAAAAATGTGACATCAGTACTTACATAATACTTTCTTCCTACATGATCAAAACATCTATACCCTTTTTGGGTACGAGAATAGCCAACGAACACACATTTGACAGCTCTTGAAGAGAGATTATCACGACCATGAGTAAAATTGTGGACAAAAGCCACAGATCCAAAGACCTTAGGATTACAGGAGAATAGGTCCTTCTCGAGAAACGCAATCAAGAAATGAACCTTTTCTCCGAGGACAGTGGAAGGCATGTAGTTCACCAAGTAGCATGCAGTAAGGACCGCATCAAACCAGAACGAATAAGAAGCTCGACTCTGAATCAAAAGAGTCCTCGTGACATACAAAAGATGACAACGTTTGCATTCAGCAACACCATTCTGCTACGAAGTGGAAACACAAGAAGTATGATGAACAATACCAAGAGATCTGAGAAATTCAGACGTCTGTAAAATGGAAAACTCCAAGGCATTGTCGGTGCAAATAAACTTCACATTAGCAGAAAAAATATTCAATTTCAATAAGAAACGAATTAATGGCAGGGTCAGCTTTAGACGTATTCTTTAACAAGAAAACCCAAGATAATATAGAAAAATCATCCACAGCAACCGTATAAAACTAATGTCCCTGGTGATCGGGAACACGACTAGGACCAAGGCCCTAAATGTCGGTTTCGGTCACCATTTCGGTATCGATCAAAACAGAATTTCGATGGAATTTCGGTGGAATTTCGACCGAAATTTCGATCATTTCGTTCATTTTTTGTACTAGGATCCCCATATTTCGGTTATTTCGGACATTTCGGACATTTCGGTCGAATTTCGATTTCGACTGGATATCGATATTCGACAGAAATTCGGCTGAATTTCGCTGAAATTTGAGGTCATGACTAGGACCCTAAATATCAAAATGAAACAACTTAAACGACTGACTACTATGACAACTATGACTACTCGAAAAAAGAAAAACGATGGTGCTTTCCAAACTGACATGCCTCACACTCCAGGGTAGTACGAGTAGAGATTTGAAGACATGACACAGCTTCTGCAGAGGAAACTGTCCAAAGTGAAGGTGCCACATGAAAGGAGAAACAGAGCCAGAAGGAATGGTAGCACAGCACACAGAGGCTGGACCAGTCTGTAAAGTCCTCTCTGCTCACGACCACATCCAATCACCCTACCCGTGAGCATGTCATGAAACTGTTATAAAATATAAAGAATGCGGAAGCGAACATGGAAAAAGAATAAACAAAATAAGAACAGCGGGATTTTAACGTGGAACCCTACTCCGTGAGGAGCGGGATGAAACCACGGGAGAAGCCCTCAAAGGGGCATATGCTTCATTACTTTTTCTCAATGGATACAGGAGGTCTGGGGCTCTTTATATAGCATCTCCAGAGCCTCCAAGTCCCAACAGTAGACGATGTGGGACTAAACACGTGGATGGGGTAAATGGATCTTCTCCAGGATCCATTTACCATGTTACAACTCAATGGGCGCACAACCAAATACTCTAACACTCCCCCTAAGCTGGAGCATGCAATGCCCAGCTTGGACAAACAGAAAGAAACTCAACTCAACGCTACAAGACACTACGGACAATATCAACCCAACGCGCACATTGCTGCAGTCGAGGACGTTGTTTCTCATGCCGTGCATGTGAGGAGGACGAACAGGCTGGAGTGTGAGTCTTCTGAAGCTTCTCGTCGGAGAGCATGTGCTCTGAACTGCGCCTGTCAGAGTCACTGCAACTGAAAATGAGTCTCCTCGTCGGAGTACTCTAGCCCGCCACAATAATGTGGACAACTGCTCCATCTCTGAAAAGGGCCTACTGAAAAAAAGAGTCGTGGCTGTGCAATCCTCATCGGAGTCCACGGTGCTGGAGAATGGAGTCTGAAAATAGTCTCCTCGTCAGAGAACTGGGTCTCTCCCATCTGGTTCAGAGAATGGTGCACTGCTCTGGTGTACCTATGATACCACATGAAAACCCTTGCCAACATGGCATAGGGAATGGTCCTCTACTCTGGAGTCCCTATGGCTCACATGAAAACTCTGGCCGAAAAACAAGAATAATGATGGGGACCATACAAAAGATGGCATCTATGTGCTCATCTGAAAATGACCGCATCCATATACATGTCTGAAAATGAATCTCTCTCTGGAGAACTCGAAAAATGGGTCACTCATCATGGAGTGCCTCGATCTTGTACTCTGACCAAACTGTCGAGTCTAAATAACTGCACATCAAACTGGGACTCGGAATCTGAACGTCGAGTCTGAATCTTTTTTTTTTAAATCCAAGAGTTCGGGGGAGGTACGGCATGGTGCTCGCCCCAAAATTTTATAAAAAAAAGCGCAGAACAAAAGAGAGAGAGGTACAGCAGGACAGAAGGAAGGTTGAAAAAAAGAGGGGGATCGAGGAGATCCCAACAAAAGCAAAAGAAGCGAGCTACATCAACGACCAGACACGAGAAAGCAGAGCAGCATGGGCCAGAACATTCTCCTTGTAGAACCTTTGTCCCCTAAAGATCGTAGAGTTACGCCCCAGCCAAATCGCCCAAATGCACGCAAAAAAACCTACGAATTCCCCGCGCGCCCTATCCTTGTTTGCCCTCAGAGAGTCCCACAAGCCAACAGAGCTCGAGGTGTTGATCCAAGATATGCGGGCCTCCACCCAGATGGCAGAAGTGGCGGGGCACAAGAAGAAAAGGTGTTCTAAGGATTCCACACCGCCGCCGCAGAGAACACAGTCCGTCGATGCCAAATCAGCGAAAAGCCTGGTGCACCGGTCACGAGTTAAGATCCTTCCTCGGCGGAATAGCCAAAGAAAAAACGCAACCCTCTCCGGAAGCTTCAGACGCCACAGAAGGCTGAGATCCCTGCACATGAGGTCCTGGTGCGACATCGGTTGTAGAGAGATAGCCCTGAACGCCCGCCTCGTGGAAAAGATGCCATCACGCTAAACCCAGTGATCCCGACCACCCGAAGGCCTGGGCGAATCCTTAAGCAGCTCCAGGAGAGCAAGAAGCTCATCGAAACGTTGATCAGAGAGGTTGCTCACAAACGATGGGAACTACCCATCCCCCGACCAAGAGGAGGCCACAGTAGCACGAGCATCACGCGCCAAGGCACAAAGGCGCGGGAAGGTAATACCAAGAGGGGCAACACCAGCCCAATTGTCCAACCAGAACTTGAAGGAGTTACCATCCCCGAGAACAGGAACGAAGAGATGAGAAAAGCGCTGACTAACCGATAAAATCCCACGCCAGAAGAGGGTTCGAGAACGACGATCATCCAAATCCCTCAACATCTCCACCCCAATAGACAGCAAATCGCACAGAAGGGAGGAGCAGAAACTGTTGGAACTCCCCCAAAGCTTATTGATCCATTTGAGGAGCGCGTCATTGACCCGATCAAGACGCCGAATGCCAAGACCGCCATCGCATTTCCTCTTAGTCACCTCCGCCCATTCCACGAGATGTGGACCGCGCGAGGAGGGACCCCTTCGACCCCAAAGGAAGCGACGCATCAAACCCGCAACACGCTTCCGAACCCCCACCGGCATAAGCCAATTTGATAGATAGTAAATAGGGATAGAAGCAAGAACCGATTTAATGAGAACAAGGCGACCTCCCCGCGAGAGCAAGGATGCGCTCCACCCGGAGAGCCTCCTTTCCGCCTTCTCAATAACCTTGTGCCAATCACGAAGCCTAGATCTCCCCGCCCCCAGGGGCAGCCCCAAATAGTCGATCGGTAGAGAAGACGGGGGAGATCCCAGAATCAAACCACAAGCATCTGACGACTTCGCATCCCACGCGAAAGGAATAACCTTGGACTTGCTCTGATTTATGAGTAGGCCCGAAAGCTCGCTAAAGATCTCCAAGGTCGCCGCCATCCCCCTGACCTCATCCAGGCCACCCTCGATGAACACAATAGTGTCGTCAGCGTACTGGAGGGTAGGGACGATCCGGTTGCCGCAAGAGAATCCCATGGAAAGGCCACGATCCACCACACGAGCCGCCATCCGGGGAAGCACATCGACCGCAATGACGAAGAGCAGGGAGGCCAAGGGGCAACCCTGCCTCACGCCCCTTCTAGGCTGGAAACGATCCCCAACGACGCGGTCGTTAATCATAATAGACAATGACACCGTAGAGATGCACCTGCGCATCCATGAGATCCATCAAGCAGGAAACCCACGAGCCCGCAAGACCATCCAAAGAAAGTTCCAATCCAGCGAGTCGTAAGCTTTAGCAAAATCCACTTTTCACAGTACCTCGCGCTTCCCTCTCCTCAACCAGCTCTCCACCATTTCGGAAGCCAGAGCCGTAACATATGAAATTTGGCGACCACGGATGAAAGCCGCCAATGAGGGCGAGATTAATTCGTCAAGCAACGAGGCGAGCCTACGGGCAAAAACCTTTGCCACGATCACGTACAAGCCATTGGAAATCGCAATCGGGCGAAAGTCTTCAATAGCGCGGGGGGAGGAGATCTTAGGCAGTAAGACGATGATAACCCTATTCACTTGGTCGAATCCCGCGTTAACTTTGCAAAATTCCAACAGAACCTCCCAAACCTCCTTTCCCACCAACTCCCAGAAGTCTTTGTAGAACGCAATGGGGAAACCGTCCGGAACCGGCGAGGCATCACTGTTGAGATCCTATACCGCATTCTTGACCTCCTCCAAGGTGACCTCCTTAACCAACTCGGCACAGAGCAAGGGCGAGAGATGAGGAGTGCTCTCCCCCGACCAGAACCAACGATTAGGAGCGCGAAAAGATGAAAACTCTCTGAAGTACGCGGCAACCTCCCTCCCCAGGGCTCCCTCACAACCATCTTTTTTTGTAACAAGTAGACCACGGTTTTTTTTACAATATTGTATGCGCCTGGAACCCATCAAGGAGGAGAAGGGGTGGCAGGGGATTGGCGCACAGCCGCCTGGGTATATGAGTGGCGCCGCCTGGGGGCCACCGCTGTAGGGGGAACCACCGCTGGGGATAGGTCTCGCACGCTGGAGGATCGCGCCGCCCTTCTGGGAGCTACGCGCGAGGCTCTGGAGGAGAGGGCGACGCCGACAGGACCGACTGGGGCTCCGCCTGGAGGTTGCTTGGGAGATGTGTGCATCGTCTCTTCGAACAGATCTGGAAGAGAAAGCCCGGAGGCGCCGCCAGGAGCCAAGCACGCCGATTCCGATATTGCTCGGGGCTGAATGTTGCCTGGTGTCGTTGCGGAAGAGAAGCACGATGCCTGCGTGCAGGAGTTTCGTGTTGCGCTAGCGAAGGTCTGCGCTAGCGGATGTTGCCATGGATTTTGCGCTCAATCACGTTTGAACCAGGCACGGCTAGGGTTTCAAACGAAAACCGTGAAACAAATCTCCGCCTGAAGATAGATGTGAAAGACAATAGAGATTTTCTGAACAGATCTCGAATACCAACAACAAATCTTCACAATAATCTTCAAGAACAAATATAGGGAACAAACCCTAGGTCACGAATCTCGAACAAAATAAAATAAAATATCATTAATCCCTTGAGAATCGAACCCGCTCTGATACCATGTTATAAAATATGAAGAATGCGGAAGCGGACATGGAAAAAGAATAAACAAAATAAGAACAGCGGGATTTTAACGTGGAACCCTACTCCGTGAGGAGCGGGATGAAACCACGGGAGAAGCCCTTAAAGGGGCATATGCTTCATTACTTTTTCTCAATGGATACAGGAGGTCTGGGGCTCCTTATATAGCCTCTCAAGAGCCTCCAAGTCCCAACAGTAGACGATGTGGGACTAAACACGTTGGGGTAAATGGATCTTCTCTAGAATCCATTTACCCTGTTACAACTCAATGGGCGCACAACCAAATACTCTAACAGAAACACAAGAGAAAATGGGTCAAATATAGCACAGAAATATAAATATTTTGTAATCTGACTAATTGACAAAAGGTTCATCTAAAATGCTTGATCATGTAAGACATTATGCATGAGCATCGAGGGGGTTAGGACAATCTCCCCCTAACCAATAATGGGTAGATGAATCCCATTAGCAATCACCACTATCTACCATGAGGGATAGATCTGTAAGAAGTAAACTGAGCTCGACTCCACACATACGATGACAAGCTCCGGAGTCCATGATCCAATCTGTCAAATCTGAACTGCTACAACTGATAAGTACATAAGCAATACCTGACGAACTCATAGAAGCTTTGGCAGCAACTGCAACATCTGAAGATCCTACTGCTAGGATGATCGATGTAATCATCATCTCTCTCAATCTAGAGACAATATCATCAAGCCTTGCATCATGAAAAGGAGCCAGAGTGGTCTTTGTCTGCTCAACTACACGGGTAGACGCATGATATCCATGCTTCAGATAGCATGTCTCCTATGAATGTCCTGAATAGTGGCAATATGAGCATGGGCCACGTTGGCGTCCTCCTCGACCATGGGATCCTCGCCCGCGAAACTATGAAGTACTCCCCCTCTGCCAGAAGAAGTTGCCACCGTAGAGGGAGTTTGGGTCACGATAGTAGATGAAGTACTGATCCTGCTCAGCCTCTTGTAGACCTCCATCGGCGATATTGTTTCTCCAATAAGCAGTTGAATGCGTCTTGCATCGTACTTAGATTCAAGGGAGGACGGAAAGACTCCAATCATAGTAGCATTCAGGTATGCATGTTGTTGCTCGGTGCTAGTAGTAATGGGCATAAAGCTACGGAGTCTCTCAAACATGCTTCGAAGATGAGAGAAGTGGGTATGAAGAGGCTGACCATTTAGCTTAGTCGAGAATGTGTAATACTGCAACTGGAGGATCTTGCTCTCATTCTTGGTCTGCCCATATATGTCAGCTAAGATGTCTTGCATAGCCTTACCTATGGGTAGATTGACAATGTAGTTGGCAATCTCCATGGTGAGCGTCCTGGAGAGCCAAATCCGTGCAGACATCATCTTGCTTTCAAGAAGCATTAGCCCCAGTCTTTTCTGTCAGTTCAGAATCAATCAAAATGTGCTCCTTGTTAGGGCACTGCGTAAGGGTGCAAAACTACATGGACCATAACTCGTAATTGGCCTAATCCATCTTTATAATGGTAGACGGACCCTTTAAGACACCGGACGACGAAAAGACGTCACCCTTGTTCTTCGACATGATGAATAAATGCCGAAAATCCAGAACAAAATTGAGAAGTAGACTACTCTGAGCAAGTCTACACAATCATATGGAGGAGTGGTTGTACATGTAGATTCATACAACCATCCTCTTCAATCATTGTAATAGTCTAGGGCGGAAAAAGTGATTTATGTGTTCGAAATCACAATTTCCGATCGAAATCAGACCATATACGGTTGTAACAGTGGTCGGATTGCAGTTTGATGGAGATGGGGCGGCATCCCTCAACCGCATGGGCAGCGGCCTGCAGGGACTGCTACAGGCGGTCTGCGGCGACAGGTGGTGCCCTGCTGGAGGCAGCAACGGCTTGTGCCGGCTAGCTAGGTCGTTGGCGGCAACCCGCTGGGAGGGGGAAGGGGCCCGGAGTGGCGGCCGACGTGGGGAGGGGGGGAGGTAGGGTTAGGCTTTGTGAGATATTGGAACCCCGGTCTAGGACCGTTGCTCCGATACCATGTTGAAGAAAATAAAATAGTTTATCATTATTGAGACCCTAGAGCTCTCTTATATAGGAGAAAAGCCCTAGGTAAATTACAAGAGAGGTGCATGAAAGAAAAAGAAATAAGAAATAAATATAAAGAGATACTAATATCCCAACATTAACCATGACATCAAAAATTATTGCTAAAAGTTGTAGCCTCTCTGCATGCAATCTGAAGCAGGTGCTAAAAGGGTCGCAGAATTCTTCAGCATACATGGAATCCACCCACTAAATTGCAGCTCCTAGTTGTACCTCCCTAGATCAATCGTAGGCAAAGAAGTGTTGTTCTGCATCTTCTAAAACAGTTAAACACCTCGAGCACCCCAAATCCATCCCACGTATTTTAGATCTATACATCTGAAAAATGAGTGGTGGTGTGATGGATCTAAAGAACTTTGCAAGCATCCTTCTCATATAAGTACGAGTCTTGTAAAGCATCAGGAATCCCCATTGCCAATGGTTAATGCATGCCAATGGTTAATGCATAATCATGACAATGATCATTGGGATGATGTATGCCATAATCCATAAGCAAATCATCGCATTATCTTTCTTCCATGTCATTTTTTAACTTTCTTTCTCCATTGGCACCTATGTTACAGGATTATGACCATTATCTTGACGTTCTACCATGGTGTAGAATGATTGAGACTTATGAGGGTAATTGGCATCATCCAACTGTATCATACGGGAGAATGAATATGGTCCTGGAACGTTCCATACTTCATGTTATTGACCCTGATTCAGCAGAAAGACAAGCAAAATCAATCGTTTGTACCGAGACAAAAGGAGGAAGATATCATAGATTCACACCATGTGTACGAAAACCTGAGATGGAAAGGCTCCGTGGAGAAACTAGTAGCACAAATGTAACGAAAAATGAAGAATTTATCAAGATTTGGAGATATATGATTGTCAGAACTGTCAGCAAATCTCCACCACTAAGTGGGGCATGTGTGGTCCAATGGTGAAAACACCTACACTGCCTAATAGAAGCAAGAGATCACTCCAATAGAATAACCTTGAAAGCCAACATGGCAACTAAGCGTCGCCTACCGACTACTCAAGGTGGTTAGTGACAGTCTCCTTGTGGAGGCCCTTAGGTGGTTTTCGGCTGGTGGGTTATCCAGGGATGGATAACCCGTTTTTTTATTAGTGTGTTTGGTTGGTGGGTTAAGGGTTGGGAGGGTTTGTGTGATGTGATTGTATTGAAATTTGAAAAAATTGGTATTTATTATGGTATGATTGTATTGAAATTTGAAAAAGTTGGTAGTTGTTGTGATGTGATTGTATTGAAGTTTGGAATAGTGAATAGAAGTTGAGTATTTTATGATTTTTAGATGATATGATGGTATAATATATATTTTTTTATGGGAAGGGAGTGGGTCCCACTAGTGGGTTAAAAGTGTGGGTTTTGGGGGGTTACCCATCCAAAGTGGGGGGTAACACCCCAACCGAACACACCCTTAGGCCCCGTTTGGGTACTAGTTTACCCGCGGGTTAGGGGGGTTTACCCCCCTTAACCCACATCCCCCTCTCTCCATGTGGGCCCCACTTTATTCCTTTTTTAAAAAATTAAATAAATCAATTTTACATCATCAATCCTATCAAAAAATAATATATTATACCATCATATCATATAAAAATTATAAACTAATCCACTTCTACTCACTTTTCCAAACTTCAATACAATCACATTACAATAACTATTCACTTTTTCAAACTCCAATACAATCATATCACCCCAAACCCACTTCTAACACACCCCCGGTTTAATCCTCTATCCAAACACCAAAACACAAAAACACCCTCTACCAGTTTAACCCGCCTTAACCCGCCAACCAAACGCACCCTTAGGGTTTCTCCAGTGGTTTGTTGATCACAACAAAGGGTGGACTGGGTCCATCTCCATAAAGTCACTTCAATTGGGGGACTTCTCCTTCAATCTGAAGTTGTTTGTATGACAGAATCTTTGGGTGTCATTAGAACACCGCCATCAAAGGGGAAAACCTACAACAAAAAATCCCTTTAGCGGAGAAAAAAGTATGAGAAAAAAGGAAGCTGAAATATCAACCACAAACCTAAGGTCACCAAACTCACCACTTTTAACCAAGATGAGAATAAAAAGAGTACCTTGATGATCTTGTTAAGGATCCTAGTCCTTTATTATATAGAGGTTGGCAAGAAAGTTACAAACAGACCGTTTTTAAGAAAAAAACAAGCCAAAAAACAAAACAAACAAAAACAAAACTGAGTAGGAGAATTTCAAGGCATGTATGAGATATTACCATGTACACCAACATCTTTAACAATTGACATGAAGTTACCCACTCCACGCTTCAGAATCGGATTATAGTACGTAAACAATGCAATCGGACATGAAAGTTGAGGAATGATCTGTGTCATGAAAAAAATGCGTAACAAATCAAACAGAATTGTCATAAAAGATGGCAAAGAATCTAAGGAAACATCAAGAAAAAGCATGTACATTTTGTGTAAGACAACAATCACTATAATGCTGCTTACACTTCAATCTCTTTCACTTGTACTAACTTTTTTCAGCATTTTTTGGGTGGATGGCATTCAAACTCATCTCTAGCATAACTTTAGGGGGATTATGTGTAGATAAGGATGCAATGCTTTTGTTTGGTAGTGGTTTTTTGGTGAATGTGTTCATGTAAATCAATTTCTAATTTTATGCTTCTAATGTTAGATAAAATAACAACTTTGAAAACCAATATCTGCCTTTTTCAAAATATTTACGACTTTTAGATTAATATATGCTACAAATTTTCCTGCTATACAAGATGCACGGGAGCTATATGCAGACTGAGATGGTTTGAAGCTGAAAATGTTAAGTAAAAACGAGCTCACCTCCTTCAGCATAGAAATTACTCTATTAAAACTGGTTCCTCTTGCCAAAGCACGAGTTGCTGCAGCCTTAAAATATGTATGCACAAGTATTAAAAAACTACATCAAGCCAAACCAATAGAAAAACATGCTGAATTGGACATACCTGGATGACTGGACCATCTGCCAAGGGATCGGAGTATGGCATGCCCAACTCAATAATATCTGAGCCACAAGAATCAAGCACCTTCAGTGCCTCAGAAGTTGTTGACAGATCAGGATCACCGGCACAGATATAAGAAATCAAAGCAACCTGCACAGAAGGCAGGAAAGACTTTCATTAACATGTTTCACAGATGGATGACGCTGCATATAAACACGTGTAAGCACCACTAATAAATAACATCATAACAGCAGCAAGCCAGCAGTTAAAACAAAGAAATGAAGACAAAATGGA
The DNA here is from genome assembly GCA_037367405.1 of Ottelia alismoides. NCBI lineage: Eukaryota > Viridiplantae > Streptophyta > Magnoliopsida > Alismatales > Hydrocharitaceae > Ottelia > Ottelia alismoides. The sequence continues at coordinate 1,256,722 of JAZKJV010003352.1, read as the reverse complement.
AAACTATCCATCAATTATCACTGTAGAGATAGTTTCTAGTATTAATAATTGTCTCTGTATCTCGTTGCTAATTCTCTCTTTTATTTATGCATCCATGTAATTTACCCCTAAGGCCTCTCCCTATATAAGAGAGCCTAGGGTTACTCTATGAAATATAACAAAGACTCCTTTCTTCTAACATGGTATCAGAGCCGCCCTAGGGCTCTCTACCCATCGCCCCTCCCTTCCCCACCCGCCGCCCCTTCCTCCGTCTTTCCTCGAGCCATCCTAGGGCTCCCTGCAGCCGCCAAAAGCCCCCGCCAGGGGCCTCCAGCGGCTTCTGCCGCCTCCAGCAGCAACTGCTGCTCCTCCCGAGCGGCCTCCTGCCGCCGCCAGATCCTTCCCAGCGGCCTCCTGCCGCCAGCGGCACCCTGCCGCCCCCTGCGAGCGTGCCCTAGCCCTCGCCTGTGGCCTCCAGTCGCTGCCCAGCACCTCCTCGCGGCCCTCCAACGCCGCCACCAATTCCAGCCGCAACAGAGGGGCTTCAACAGCAGCCGCAGGCCCTTCTCAGGCCTAAAACAGTCCGTAGCGGGAGTTCTCGCGTTTTTTTTAGGGTTGTAAGCTTCATTGGAGGCGTGCCCTAGACTCCTCTTCACCCGATTTATGGATTTGAGTGCGTAAAAGTCTACACACGTACTCAAATCCAATACAGTTGGTGTAGACGGTCATCAACGTGTCTATTTTTCCTTTGTCTTCTTCGAGCGGCACTATGTCAGAATCGAAAGTCGATTTGCCCTCCACCGGCGCATTCAAAGGTCCTGCGCCAATAGTCAAGATGGACGGGTCTAACTATGAGCTATGGGCTATGCAGTTCATGAGCCTCATGAAATCCAATGGTAAGAAACACATTCTTACCGAAGATGAGCCCACGGAGAAGACAGGGATCTATGCCTCATGGGAGGCTGATGACGCTTACGCGAAAGGCTGGCTATCTGGTACGTTGACGATGGAGATAGCTAATGATGTTCTCCATCAGCCCACTGCTAAGGCAATGTGGGACATCCTCGCTGCAACATATTCGCAGGTGCGAAACGAAACAAAGATGTTGCAGCTGCAACATGACATCTTTACGATGAAGCAGGCCGGCAGACCTCTTCACTCTCTCTACACATCCCTAAGGGGGATGTTCGAGAAGCTATACAGTAACATTCCTCTGACAGCTACTCCGGAGCAGCAGAAGACGTTTCGGAACGCTACAATGGTGGGCGTTCTACTTGCAGCTCTCGATCCTGAGTATGATGCTGCAAGGTCACAGATCTTAGCAGACGTCGTAATTCCTCCAGTGGAGGATGTCTACAGACGGCTTAGCCGCATTCCAGTCTCCTCCAGCTCCTCTACTCCACCCCCATCTGCGATGGCAGCTTCGCGTGGGAGAGGTGGACCATCTTCTGGCCGTGGTCGTGGACGTGGCCGTGGATCTCCAGGGATAGGTCGCTTCAGTCAGACGTGTTCGTATTGTCACAGACCTGGACACTCCGAGGATACATGCTATTCAAAGCATGGGTTCCCAGCCTCGGCACGGGTTGCAGAACATTCACAGTCTCCAATACCGTCTACTGCCGATCATAGATTTGAAGAACTTGTGGCCCGCCTCCGCGATATTATGCCACATTCGTCTGCTGATTCTTCTGGTGGCTCTTCAGACATCGCTGCGACAGCCTCTGCCAGTTCATCCGCCGCAGCCAGTAGCTCAGGTAGTTCATCTGCACACATACATTCTCATGATATATCTGACTGGGTTATCGATTCCGAAGCTACACATCATCTTTGTCGAGATAGGAGACGATTACAGGCCTACAGGGATATTCCACCTGGTCGCTCAGTACAGATAGCAGATGGCACCCACTCACCCCTTGTTGGACAGGGGGAGGTTTTCTTATCTCCCACTATGCAGCTACAGAATGTGTTACATGCCCCTGAGTTCTCGCTGAATTTGCTGTCCATTAGTCAGATTACAAAGGACTTGAATTGTCGTGCTATTTTTGACCCGTCTTCTCTCATTTTTCAGGACATACTCACGGGCAAGGTGATTGGTTGTGGCTCTGAGCAGAATGGTCTATACCGGCTGGTTCGAGAATCCTATGCTGGCGTCTCTTCTCACTCCGTTGGACCAGTCTCTCCTTATATTTGGCACCTTCGTTTTGGTCACCTTCCGATTCAGAAAATGCGCCATCTTCTGCCCCAGATCTCCCCAAGTTCGTCGTTTCTCTGTGAAACATGTCAGTTGGGAAAGCATCATAGGTCAAGCTTCCCAGTTCGTCAGAGTCGGAGCAGTAGCTCCCCTTTTGAGTTGTTACATATAGATATATGGGGTCCTAGTCGTGTTCCCGATCACCAGGGACACAGGTTTTATTTAGTTGTCGTTGATGATTTTTCTCGTGTCTCTTGGGTATTTCTTTTAAAGAATAAATCTGAAGCAGGTGATGTTATCAAAAATTTGGTTAATGAAGTGCAGAATGTCTTCTCTTCCTCAGTTAAATATGTTCGCACCGACAATGCCTTGGAATTTTGTACCCGCTCTCTTTCTCTATTTCTTTCATCGAAGGGTATTATTCATCAAACCACCTGCGCATATACATCCCAACAAAATGGCGTGGCGGAAAGAAAGCATCGCATCTCTTGGACATTACTCGTACCTTGTTGATTCAAAGTTGTGCTCCTATTTCCTTCTGGGGGGATGATGTCCTTACTGCATGCTATCTAGTCAACAGAATGCCGTCATCTGTCCTTGGAGAGAAGATACCTATCTCTCTTTTTTTTCCCGACAAGGAGCTCTTCTCTCTGCCGCCACGTGTCTTTGGTGCTGTGGCATTTGTCCATCGTCTATCCCCTGGCCTTGACAAACTCTCTCCGAGAGCTGTCAAGTGCGTCTTTGTTGGTTACTCCAGGACCCAGAAGGGATACCGGTGTTATGATCCTACAACCAACAGGTACTTTGTTAGTGCGGATGTCACTTTCTTTGAGTCAGTTATGTATTTCTCGCCAGCTGGGGACAGAATGGTACCATCCACCACCACTGATGATATTTATGTTCCACCACTACCTGTTTCGAGTCCACCTGAGTCGCCTCCTGTGTCTGTTCCTATGCCAGTACCACCGCCACCACCACCACCATCTCAATCCGTTCCACAGCAACTCATATCCCCATTTCCTCACCATTATACGCATCGGCCAGGTCCTGCTCAGATGACAGAACAGCCACTCACTACGCCCTAGGTATGTTCAGAGGATGTTACTACTGACGGGTCAGGTTCGGTACATATGCAGGATGACTCATCACAGGTGGACCCAGTTGATGATCTTGATGTTCCGATTGCTATTCGGAAACAGAGACGGCAATGTGCTTCCTATCCATTTGCTTCCCAGGTTTCCTTTCACCGACTCACAGGTGATTTTCAGAAGTTTGCCACAGCATTGTCCTCCGTGGCCATACCACGGACATACCAGGAAGCCTTGAAGAGTGGGTGCTGGAGATTAGCTATGGAAGAAGAAATGGGGGCCTTGCAGTCCCTTGGCACATGGTCTTTGGTCCCTGCACCTCAGGATGCATCTGTTGTAAGCTGCAAATGGGTCTTCACAGTCAAATATCATGCAGATGACACGTTGGATAGATACAAAGCACGCTTGGTCGCCCGTGGCTTTACCCAAACTTATGGCATTGATTACATGGATACATTCTCTCCAGTGGCGCGACACTCGACTCTCCGTATTCTCCTGTCAGTTGCAGTGGTTCGTGATTGGAGTATTTCTCAGCTAGATGTCAAGAATGCCTTTCTGTACGGGGACCTCCAGGAGGAAGTCTACATGCAGCAGCCACCCGGGTTTACTGCTGAGGGGGAGAAGCATATGGTCTGTAGACTTCATAAGGCGATATATGACCTCAAACAGAGTCCACGAGCGTGGTTCCAGAAGCTGTCCAATCTAATTGAGCACCAGGGGTTCAAGAGGTCCAATGCTGATCACTCGTTGTTTGTTCAGAAATCCTCGGCAGGTACGGTTGTCATAATGGTTTATGTGGACGATATTCTTGTCACAGGAGATGATGTTCAGGGCATAGCGAAGGCAAAGGCATTCCTAGGTCATCAGTTTGTTACAAAGGATCTTGGAACCCTAAGATATTTTCTGGGGTTGGAATTTGCAAGGAATGCACATGGTTTGGTGATGACACAACGAAAGTACATTACAGACTTTCTGGCCGAGACTGGTATGGATTGGTGCAAACCATCAAGCATCCCCATGGATCCCAGCATGAAGTTATATGATGATGATACTGATGAAGTGGATAAGAGGAGATATAGAGAGATGGTGGGAAAACTCCTCTACATTACTATAACTCGTCCAGACATTGCATTTGCAGTTAACCGGGTGAGTCAGTTTATGGAGCAGCCAAGACAGGTTCATATGGATGCTATACACATGATACTGAGGTATCTGAAGTCCTCTCCAGGGTCAGGGCTACTATTCAAAAAGGGCACAGACTTATCCATCTCAGCATATGCAGACGCAGACTATGCAGGATGCCCTAAGGATAGAAAATCAACCTCAGGGTTTGCAATTTTTGTTGGAGGCTCTCTGGTGTCTTGGAAAAGCAAGAAACAAACGGTGGTGGCAAGATCCAGTGCGGAATCCGAATACAGGGCAATGGCCCAAGCCAGCACGGAGATGATGTGGGTCCGCTCCGTTTTAGAAGATTTACATGTAGCTGTATCTCTACCTATGAAGCTTCAGTGTGACAATCAGGCAGCTTTGTTCATCGCCAACAATCCAGCTTTTCATGAGAGGACCAAGCATATTGAAGTTGACTGCCATTACACCAGGGACCTGATCCAGAGAGGATTATTATCCACGGCCCATGTTAGCTCAGGAGATCAGACTGCTGATGTATTTACCAAGCCATTGCTCAAAGGACCTTTTCAGAGATGTTCATCCAAGCTGAGCATGATCGACATCTATGCTCCACCTTGAGGGGGAGTGTAGAGATAGTTTCTAGTATTAATAATTGTCTCTGTATCTCGTTGCTAATTCTCTCTTTTATTTAGACATCCATGTAATTTACCCCTAAGGCCTCTCCCTATATAAGAGAGCCTAGGGTTACTCTATGAAATATGACAAAGACTCCTTTCTTCTAACAATCACTGTTGTTAATGTAAAAGAGAGATGTTTCCTTAAAGAAGTATTTCAAATGAATATAATATTCAACATTTAAAAAATAAATCAAGTTTTGATAGAAAAATAGTAGGGTTTTTATCAGTTGTGCCTCTCTGAGATATTGCATATCAGTTATGCCCCTTCATATTTAGAATATCAGGTGTGCCCCCGACTTCTTGTCGTTCTATCACTTGTGCCCCACCGTTTGTATTTTTCTTATCATGGATTCCTAGTTTCTTTCATTCCATAACAAGCCCAAAATGAACAATATAGCAATTGTTTTACGCTTTAGCCAGTTTAGCAGCGATACAAATCTGGCTTTCAGTCCTTTAGCCTGACAGTCCAGAAGAACTGATTGTGTCGTAGAAAATCAAAATCGAAGAATCGTATAGTGACTTGCACGGGATGCAGGTGTTTCCAAGCAAATCTCGTGTTAGGAAACCAACCATGCATACAAGTAAATCAACCAAAATTTAAAAATGACATTTTTTACTAGTCATGATAATAGAAGGAAAGATAGTTATTATACTTAAATCAATGTATAAGAAATTACTATCTTTCGAGGCCGCCAAAGATCCGGCTAGAACTGATGCAGGGTCGATGAAGTAAAGAGGAGGATCAGGGTTTCTCTGTGATAATAAGACAGCTTTGAAGTTCAAAGAAAAATACCATAAAACTGCAGTGAATTCTGCAATGTTGTGTGGTAAGTGCTGGGTAGTCAACTATATTAAAAGAAAGTGCCTATAGTTCTTTTAAACGGTGAACGTGTGTGGTTGTGAACAAGATTCTCCTGCGGATGTGTGGTCATATAAAGGAGGGTCAAATTTCCAACAGGAATATTGCACAAAGAATTGGTTAGCATATATAAGAAGATTAAATGAGAGATACTCACTAAAGGGACTTGAGAAAGTGCAGAGAAGGCCATCTAATGCCCTAGTTCAAAGGTGAGAAGTTAAAAGGTGGGGATCTATTTGAAAGCAAAAAACCCATGTGAATTTATCAAAGGCGACCCTGATGTCATTATTGACATCCAATGTCAAATAACCTCTCCATTTCCTTTAACCATACAAGAATTTATTGATGTTTTCGATTTATTGTTCTCGTTACCTTTCATTTTATTAAAAAAATAGCTACTTTTTTACTCCATGAAAAAAAGTTTTTTTATAATATAGATAATTAAGAATCCAAACATATATCCAGCAACAATGAAATATTGACAGGAAAAAATGAAGAGCAATAAATGTTTGGGAAGATGTAAATATTGCCGATATGCGATCAAGAAGTCAACAGTTTGAGTCATGGACAAAGCTGCCCTTTTCTAGGAAAAACTACCGAACGTATTATCAAATTCACCAAGACATGTCAAGATAGTTTTTACGTGACATCTACAGCACATAATTGTAGTATGCCCTTAGCCTCTTTGTCTTTAGTCAAGCTATCCTTTACGGGCATAACAGCTTCATTTACTCGCTTGAAAAAATATAATGTGTGGTGGTTTTTAATGAAATCCAGAGGTGGATCTATGAAATAACTATATTGTTTAACATCATTCCCTTGGGACAATGAATAGACGTAGAGTGGTTATGATGACCTATCAGGTTACTTTTACTGATTTGTGACTAGATATTTATTTTTTTTCTAATGACAAAAGGGTGTGATCTCTAGGTGAGTCACATCCTGATGAAACTAACAAATAAAATGGGTGATAAGAATGACCAGGTCCCACATAAAGCCCTGACGTGTATCAACATATTCTCCACTGGAGAATCAAGTCACCCTAAGAACAATAAAGATTGCAAACAGATGTTGCGTGCCAGAGTATATGCTGAAAGCATAGAATCCCAGTAATCATTAGTAGTTGAACGCTGCGATTTTGGCATGTCCAATCGGTCCCAAAGCTTGCAAGAGAAAGGACAGAGAAAGAAAAGATGATCGCCGTCCTCCATAGAGATCATAAAAAGCGGACTTGATATGTAATGGTTGCAAAGATATTAATATGCACACATTTTAGTCAGATCCCCTACTTTCTCAAGAACCCGATTCCCCTATAAATTTCTTCTCCAGCTGTATATAATGATTTAGTCAAACTCAAACCAAGAAAATTTTCAGCGACTAGTTAGAATTCTCTCAAAGCAAGCCAGAGTGCAAATTACTTGAGTGCACAAACAAAAACAAAATTAGCCCGTTTGTAATTGGAATATGCACTTCCTGGCCACAGAATATTGGAACAGCATATCAAGCAATGCAAGATCAAATAGCATTAAACACGGGGGAGCAATAAAAAACACGTCAAATCCCGATTTTCTATGGTTCAAAATATCCACTATCATAAAAAACTCATTTCTCGAAATACTGAAACCTTCAGTGGTTTAGTCCATAGTTCACTACGAGAACCTCGCTGGAGAATACACAACAAAAGATAACTTTTGACGGGAAATGAAAACAGTGCCAACTCCATCCAATGCATTCCTCCCAGATTCGAACCCTCCAAAAATGACAGAAGTATACAGATGGAAAACAGAAACCAAAGGTTACGCAATTCACATTACACGTCCCCCAAACCTTTAAACATCCCGAAAATCACAGAAGCATGTGCCGTAGTATCAGAAATCAAGAGATGCACATTTCATACAACACATTCATCATACCGTCAATCACTCCATAAATCACAGAAGCAAACACATAAATAACAGGGATCAGGAGTTTGCCATTTCATCCAGTAACCTTGAAACACCCCGAAATCTAGAAAACAAACACGTAACATCGGATATCAAAGGTCGTGCATTTCCACCAACACCCTCCCTCCCACATCCTGACACCTCGAAAATCGATTAAACAGATGGATAACAACATGAGTTAAAGGTTACCCATTTCTCCAAACACATTCCTCCCACATCCAAACACTCCAGAAAACACAGAAACAAACACATGACAGCGGAAATCAAAGGTTACCCATTTCTAACAACACCCTCCCCACGTATGCAAACACCGCAAAATCACCAACGCAAAACGCATGACAAACGAAGACCCAGTTGTCCTCTCACCTTTCCATGCTGTCTCAACCTCTCAAAAGTCTCAGATATGCCAACAGCCGGGGAAGCAACCCTCATGGATGCCATAGAGCAGATGGGCAGGCGTCCAACCTTGCAGGGGAGGCTGACACGGAGAGGGGTGCAGGAGGAAGTTCTCCTTGTGGTCAGGAGGGTGAAGGAGGCGCTGTGGGAAAGGGCCATCATCTAGTCGTACGAGGCAGAGGCTTTTGGGAGCTGTCGAGGACCTGATGTTGTCATCTGTCGGTAAAAGCGTGCCTTTATTGTGAAGGGCTCCGTTGTGGAAGGAGGAAATCGTGGAGCAAAATGGGAAGGAGAGTTAAGGAGTTGGCAAAAATGGGTTTTGGCTGGGGATTGCAGTACGCAAATTCAAGTTACTCCTCGTTCTGCCGAGATAAGACCAACAGGCTACATATCCCGAAAGGAGAGGACGGCGGCGGATACCTTGTTGGGTTTTTATCACTTGTGTGCTTGCTAGAATCTGCAATACCAGTTATATCCCTCTTTTTTGCAATATCGGTTACACCCCTATATCTTACAAAATTTACAATTTTACTCTTTCTGAATATCAATTGTACCCCTATTTTACCTTAATGGAAGGGTGGAATTGTGAATTTCGTAAAAATGTCGAGGTACAACTGATTACAACAAAAGGAGCATAATTGGTATTACAGAAGTTGAGAAGGGTAGAAGCGGTAAAAAAATCTACTTTTATTTTTCACAATATGCTTGTAACATCAAATATATATATATATATATGATTATATGATATTCAGCATGAACATCAAGAGTGTTGCGTTGGAAAAGTACCTCTTGTATTATTATTCCTTCCCATATAATGACTTGACCTCCTTTGGAGGATTAAATCATTTTATGTTTGGACGAGGGGATGAGAGAGGGTTGATCTTGTGAGAGCTAAAATTGACAGAGTGTGGGAGCAATGAGTCTGGATCATTAGATTATGTTCATCTCTCTCCTCCCCCAATCGGTAGAATCTAATTGTATAGACTCACTGCTCTCATACTCTTAAAGTTTTTTGTTCTCACAGGATTAGCCATCAGGGATGAGATCCCTGGAAATTAATTATAAGTTTGTTTCATTTCTGCAAACTCATCCATTTCGATGTTTTTAATCGATTCATTGCAGATCAGATCACGTGATGGCTTTTCTTAGGGTGTTTATCTCTTTCGAGGTAGCTAAAAGTCGTGTAACTTGTCACACCATATTTTTTCATCATTTTCCTTTCAATTGTTGTCTATACCAACAAACCCCTGATATCTTAATCCAAATGAGTCATCTCTCTTGCTAATTTACAAGTTAAATCGATACATAAAACATTTTCCTTTCTTAACTTTAATCCTTGATCCAAGCAAAGCATGTGTGAGTATGCACAATGCATTTATAATTTAGTTAGAATTTTGATCTTTGATAGGTGTTCCCTCTTCATCGGGCAGATAAATGTATGATAATAGATGTGTTCCTCTTACTCAAACTTATTCTTCTAATCCCTAGTATCGATCTAATTTGCGTTGATTATCAGAGTTTTCATGCGACGATATTGGTTGTTTAACGTTTTGGTTGTATTATTTTTTTATTTTATCAAAATGATGACGATCCTGGCGAGAATTAAAAAAACTCGATGTTGCTCGCAAATAAATTGTTCATCTATACTAAAAGCAACTATTTCTTGTATTTTGTCACTTTTTTATTTTGGAATGCAGGTGTTTAAGATATAGTATTGACAATTGAGGCATTGTTTTATGCATTACATCATCATTGCTTATAAATTATATATGCATAAAGGATATTAATGGATACAATAGATGCAATGATGAACCTTTTATAACAAATGTACACATCAAATACATGTATTGCATGTAGTTATGCTAAAATATGATCGAAAAATGATCGAGGCTCCAATTAAGTTGTCATATTTATACCTAATCGTAATGTTATAATTACGATTATTATGGTCTCGTAGGATTTTACGATGACTAACTGAATAAGTTTAGTGACTCATTACACCTTGGAGTTGCTTACATGTAAGTGTGGCTGTGCGAAGTGTTATTACGAGCGTTACCATCATGAAAGATGTTTCAAAATGTGTTTATGGAGTTGGTGATGTCGCATACAATTTTCACATTCGAGCCTAAACACATGCATCTAAGATCTTTAACAAGAGATATTGTACCAACTACACCACCTTGTAGGGACGTGAGATTCATGCTTGCGTGTTTGTATATGAAAAGGATGTAATTTCCGCGTTTTGAATCAATGTCCTAATATGTCGTGGGCTCTTATCAACGTGTCGTCTACTTGTGACCACTACGATTGTATTTATAAATATAGATAATTGAGTGGTTGAACATGCATGTCAAATGCATAAAATCCAATTAGTTTTTGTGTGGACATTCTATGCACGAGAAAGTTGATCGATGACTCTCAATCCTAGATCATGTTTGAGAGCCACATTATTCGACCAATTTGAAAGAGTGATCGATCATAGTGAACCAGTTTATGACCTTAAATCCATGGATAATCGTCTTAGAGCTTTGTATTTATATGAGTTCAAATAGTTGTTTCATCGTATCAAAAGACTATGCGAGGCAAGATGCAGCTGAATAAAATGAATTAAAATGTTGAGTTCATGATATCACACCTTGTGATGGCATTTTGGTTCAAACACAAATCAAATCCTAATATGTTGCTACAATGATCAAAATATTGAATGATCAGTGTTGCCTCGATCCATGGGCGAGTTTGGCGAATGGTTGTGAAGTGAATGTGTAGAAGGATATTTGTACTACGGAGGATTAAGCATGGACCCATGAGCCCCATATCTAAAACATTGAAGGGCATGGTTGCTGATAACAACATATTATATGATGCAAGTTATTGCCCATATAATATGGATAGCACTGGTGTGATCATCTTGGGTATATTTCAATGATATCATCGCAAGGAGTGTTTCGTGATTGGTCTATGAAAGAGTTAAATGATGTTTTGTTTTTCATTTTGTAAAAATAGGTCGTCAAGATGTATAACCAGGCATGTTATTGTTGGTAAATATGGGTTCCTTTTTGTTGTCTTGCAAAGAATGATCAAAAGCGGTACGTTTCCCAAATGAGAATCAAACACAATAATCGAGGCACGACAATCAAGCAACCATAGAGAGATGAGAAATTTTAAGCGGTAAAATCCATCTCAACGTGAGAGAATGGAAAAACCCACAGGTCACGATGACCCGCAACATATCTACTAGGTCGAAAATGAGAGGGCACGTTATCTTCTCAGTTTTATTGCCCAATAAAATCGAGGCTCGATTACAATAATAAAACCAGATAATTGCAAGGAGAACACAATATTGATGCTTCTCCTCATCGCATGCTATCCCTCCTCGTGTGCGCTTCTTCCTCGCATGATTCCCTTTCGCGTGTTGGTCGGGAGCCAACAGTGGCCGGTCCCGTGCGCGCTACTCTTCGCTCCTCGTGGATGTGGCTGCTCTTCCCGACTCCGGCACGGACTATTTCTCGCAAACATAGCTGCTCTTCACGTTTCTGGTGAGGACTGTTCCTCTTGCTTTCAGTTTCTCACCATGTATAGGGAGAGCAATCTAAGAGAGAGAGAGAGAGGGAGGGAGGGAGATGTAAGCATAAGAGATGATCATATTTGCCTTGCATGGGCTCCTTATTTATATCCTCTCCCACCGCCTCTCTCTCCCTCTCCTACTCCTGCGTGGAGTAGGAAAACATAACTCCTACTCCCAACATGCATGGGACATGCACGAGTATGTTGGTGTCCTCCTCAATTATAGGAATGTCCCTCCAAGGGACTTAATTTTGGGCTATTTGCAAAACAACCCCCAAAGGCGGGACCAAATAATATGCCCAACAACCTCCCCCTCCAGTCCCAACGAGGAGGTATCGCCAAGAAGATGATCGTTGAAATGTGACACCGATCAACTCTCTACATAGCTGCAGCTTGTCACGAGTTACGGCTTTTGTCGGCATATATGATGGGTTGTATTATGTGTGGATCTTCTTCAGAATAAGATGCTTCCTGTAAATAGCATCTCTCCATCCAATGATATCTTACATCTATATGCTTTGTGCGAGCATGGTGCATCGTGCTCTTATCAAATCGATGGTGCTCTGGCTATCACTGAAGACAATCGGCTCACTGTCTTCACATCCAACTTCACAGAGAAATCAATGTAACCACATCACTTCTTTTCATGCTTCTGCTGCTGCAATGTTCTTGTCTTCAGTCATTGAGAGTGTAATACATTTCTGCAACTTGGACTGCCACGAAATCACTCCCCCTGCGAAGGTGAGAGTCGATTTCCTTTGATACACATCTCATGCCTTGTCAGCATATGTGTATCCACACAATTCAGGATCTGAATTCCCAAACATCAGACACATACTTGAGGTCCCTCTCAAGTATCTCAGAATCCACTTCATTGCTTCCCAGTGATCCTTCCCTGGATTCGACATGAATCTGCTCGCTACGCCCACAAAATGAGAAATGTTGGGTATGGTGCAAATCATGATGTACATAAGGATGCCAACTGTGGATTGGTAAGGAATCTTGGCCATCTCAGCTTTCCACTCAGAAGTAGACGGACATCTCTCTTTCATTAACTTGAAATGAGTGGCAAGGGACGTGCTGACAGGATTTTTGTTCTTCGTATTGAAATGCTCCAGAATGCATTCAACATACTTCTCCTTTGACAACCACAACCTATGCTTCTTCATGTCGCGAGTGATATGCATCCCAAGCATGTTGATTACCTTGCCTTAATTATTCGTTTCAAGTTCACTAGAGAGTTCCCTTTTGAGTTTACAATCAACCCAGGATCATGACCAACTATCAACATATTATCCACATAGATCAATATGATAATGAACCTGTCATTAGGAGGACATTGAATGTACACATGGATCCGTTATAGCCCTCTTGAAGTTTTGCTTCATCGTGAAGGAGCCAAACTTCACGTACCACTGTCTAGGGGCTTGCTTCAAGCCATGGAGACTCTTCCTCAGCCTGCAAATCATGTGCTCTTTCCCCTTCTATCGGCATCCCTCTGGTTGATCCATGTATCAGATCATCGTGAATAAGAGTCGTCTTCACGTCCATCTGCTCTAGCTCAAGGTCTAGGCTCGCAATAAGGCCTAGCACTGCTCTCACAGAATTCATATTCACAACTGATGAGACGATCTCATCATAGTCCATGCCCTCTTTCTGAGTGAATCCATTCACAACCAATCTGGTCATGTATTTCGGTTGCTTGCCACCATCATCTGATTTCAACATGTAGACCCACTTATTCTTCGGAGCTCTCTTGCTTGCACAAAGCTCAATAAGATCATAGGTGTGATTTTTATTCAGAATCTGCATTTTCCATTCATTGTATTATGCCAATGATCTCTCTCCTTATGCTCTCCCGTGCCTCCTCAAAAGTGCATGGCTCACCATGATCATTCAGCATCACATATTGTGAAGTAGGATAGTGAGACGATGGATGATGTGTCCTCCTAGATATCCTGACCTGAGGCTATGTTGCATATTATTGTTGACGAGGTTGCTCCCCCTACCTAGGATCCCTTGGACCTGCATCAATGAGGGGCTGCATCTGGCTTATGCTATTCTGGATGTGCATCTTCTCCATATGTACCATGTACTAGAGAAGAATATGAGTCCTCTTCGTTATCATCATCCATAGTGATCCAACTTGAGTGACCATCACCACTATCGTCCTCAGCCACGATATGGTTCTCATGGAATATCACACACACACACACACATATGTGCCTCGTGATGATCTTATTACCTGGATCCCAAAGTCAGTATACAAACTCCTGATCTCCATAGCAAATGAAAATGCAGGACATTTCCTTGTCATCAAGCTTCTTCCTATGTTCCTTTTGGTATGAATGCATGAGCTTTGCATATGAACACCCTCGTATGAGAATATGAGAGATCCTTTCCAAATCAAATGTGCTCAAGGACCTGAAAATCAAGGGAATAGAGAGACATCGATTAATCAAGTAGCAGGCGGTTCGAACCGTCTCAACCCAAAAGGTCTTGGGCAGATTCACTATCTCCAGCATGCAAAAAACTCTCTCCACATTGTTCGTATACATTTGTTAAGTGACACCAATGTGTTGGGATGTGTCGGGCTCTATCCTTTCATGCATGATCTTGTGCTCTGCACACTAGCTTTGTAAGATGTGAGAGGTGCACTCCACTCCATTGTCCGTGCGCAGACACTTCAACACTTCAACTATCTTGCACTCCATCATGGCATGAAATTCTCTGAAGCAATCAAAACTTGATTATTCGTACTCATCATATAAACCCACACCTTCCTCAATGCATCATCAATAAAGGTCGGAAAATACTTGCTTCCTCCCAAAGATGTCATATCCATGGGACCACACACATAGGAGTGATTTAACTGTAGAAGGTTTTCCTTCACCTTTAATCTTATCCTGCTCGTAAGATGTAAGCCCTTCTGGCTCATGTATCCGAGTCAATGATGCCAAAGATTCGACATGTCAGCCTTACTAGCATGTATGTTGCCATCGATGACCTTCACTCGAGTATTGTAGAGCGTGTAGCACAACCTGCCTCTAGCCATATAAGAGAGCCCTTGTTGATCTTGTACATGTTGTTGCCAAACTTCAGATGGTAGCCTCTCCTATTCAGTTGAGAATCGAATACGAGGCTAAGCTGCAAGTCAGGAATGTGCCCAACATCCTATAGAGTCATTGCACATCCAATATCAATCTGAATTAAGATGGTGCCCGTGCCAACGATATTAGAGTAACTGTTGTTACGCATCTCGACTCTTTCAAAATCTCCCTCTATACATGAAGTGAAGAACTTTATGTGCAGAGTCACGTGGTAGGAGGTAATTGTATCAAAGGTACACTCGGAGTACGTCATCCCCTGCATGTAGACACTGCTCCTAAATAGTGAGAACCAACTGGTCTTAATTGTCATCAGCCATTGCTACGGCAATATTCTCTTATTATTCTTTTTGACTTCTACTTGCTCTCTTTTCCAGACTATACAGTCTCTCTTCCAATGACCAATCTTATTACAATGATGATACTTTCCTCTGTCATTGGACTTCTCCCTGGGTTCATGTCTCTCTCGTGATTTCCCCTATTGTTGGACATGCCTCTTTTCTCGATTTGTGTGTATATGTGAAGAAGAGAACTCTCTGGATGATCGTTGTTTGATTTCTTCATTCATAAGACTACTCTTGACCATAAAGATGGTCAGCTTTTCGTTCGTAACGGAGTTGCTCACGGTAAACACCGGGATTTCCCAACTACGTAACATGGAACCCAGTAGTAGAAGTGCTTTCAATTCATCATCTAGCGTTGTGTCCATGGTACATAGTTGATTGATGAGACTCTTGAACTTATTCAAGTGCTCAACAAACTTCATCATGTTCTTGTACTTCAAATTCACTAACTTCCAAATCAAGAACGTCTCTGATAGTTTCTCCCATAATTTCTTCGCATCTGTCTCTTCCTCCATCTTGGCCTTCCAGATTTGCCAATTTGTGATTATCAACTTGATCTTCGCGCATTCATCATCCTCCCTCATCTCGACAACGTGAATGCTGCTACCACTTGTTAGGAAATCTAGGTTCCCTTTTGTAGTCCCACGAAAGATGATTGGAAGAAGAACGTTCTCCACACAAGAACCAAGCATAGTAACCGAGGCATGATGATCAATCAACCATAGAGAGATGATAGATTTTACATAGGAAAATCTTCCTCAATGTGAGAGAGGGGAAAACCTATAGGGTATGACGACCCACAACAAATCCGCTAGGTTGAAAATGAGAGGGCACAATGTCGTCACAATTTTGTTGCCCAACAAACTAAGGCACGTTTACAAGAATAAAACTAGATAATTGTCACCTTGTACTTGGAGAACACGATACTGATGCTTTTCCTTGTCACGTGTTATCCCTCCTCGTGTGTGCTTCTTCCATGCATGTTTCCTATTCGCATGTTGGTCGAGAGATAATGGAGGTTGGTCCCACACGTGCTACTATTCGACGCGGATGCTCCTTGCAGACTCGTCTGCTCTTTGAGCCTCTAGAGTAGACTACTCCTTGCAGACACGATTGCTCTTGGCATCTCCGATGCGGACTGCCCCTCACGCTTTTGGCTCTTTGCCTTATGCATGGAGAGAGAGATATGTATACGTGAGAGATGGTTCTCTTTGCCTTGCATGGGGTCCTTATTCATATCCTCTCCCACCACCCCTCCCTCTCTCTTACTCCTATGCGAAGTAGGAAATCCTGACTTCTACCTAACATGCACGGAACATGTAGGAGTCTATTAGTGTCCTCCTAGATGCTAGGAATGTCCCTCCAAGGGACGTAATTTTGAGTTATTTGCAAAACATCCCCAAAGGTGGATCAGATAATATACTCAACACTTATATGATAGGGATTTATGGTTAAAAAATTTGAACTCGTTCCATGCACCATTAATGTCTTTTGTCAATGGGTGGTAGACTTTAGATTGGTACATTGTATGTGTGAATAAGATGCAAATATATAATGCACCCGTTGAACATATTATCTAGTGTGAACTAGCTCATGCCCTACACATGCTTCTTTTGTTGTGAGTGCAAATGTATTATAAAGAGAGGATGAGTACATTGCTTGGTTGTCAATGCGATAGTATTCAGTATTAACTATGTTGCTGTGTAATTACTCACGATGTTACCTATTTGTAGACTCAACAAGAGTATCCGATAATTGCAGTAGTATATGTCATGAGATTTCAAGTTTCTACCAATTGACTTGTGATGAGCTGTATTTTCACCTCTTTTAATAGTAGAGAATCGTGGTATAAGAGGTAAAAATTAATTCATAAAAAAATACTTTTGAATATATAGATGGTTTATAAATTGGTAAATATATCAAGGTCAAACTCAAGAAACTGTGTTCTTTATTGAACAATTTAAAACTAATCTAGGTAATTAATTAATTGTAATATCTAATTTGTATGTCATAAAATAATGCATAAAAGAAAGAGTTAAGAATAAGTCAAAACAAACAAAATGAAGGAAAGATAGATACGTGAATATGCAATTTACTTCTCAAACAAAATGATCAATAAAATCCTCAAATGATTGATTCACATATCTAAGAGAAGATCCAGGAAAGAATATCCCAATGCAGGACAATAGATGAATTCATAAATATGCCTGTATAATTTAAGATCAACTAGCATAGATGATTCCATGTCATTCTTATCCTCATTGAAATTTTCTTTAATCGCAAAACTACCGGATAACAAGTATAGGGAAGCCTCCTCAATTATACCCCTGCAAAAAGATTAAATTTCTCAAAATGAATTGCTGAACATGATAAAACAAGCACGCACATTTTAATTAATTCCTCAAATATAATATGAATTCAATAAGCGTCTGATCCGTCTACAAGATATAAAAATACAAAGCATAAGGCAAGCTTCAAAACGATATAAATCATGCAAAGTTTGGATAAAAATTGAGAGAATTATGAATTAAACAAGATCTAAGGACCAAAATGTGGATAAAATAAAGTTTCTTATGCATTTCAATCATAAGGAAGGCTTCTCTCTCTCTCTCTCTCTCTATATATATATATATATATATATATCAAAACCCTATGGGGCCTCCTTTGCAATTTGTCCCATAGGAGATGGTCTCTATGTGAATTCTAGAAGGCGGAGGGGATTGGATAAAAAATCCTGATCACGCATCGCTCGTGTATGACTATACTTCATTGTAAATCTGAAAAGGCTGGGGCTAAGGTACAAAAAGCTCCGCCGCGCATGTGGTCCACCTGAGGCGATGAGATTCGAGAGGAGCGATTGGATTGGAAGCAGAGCCTCCATGTGGGGACTTGGTGTTGTTTGTGACTGCCTTGAGGCATGGAGGTTCAGGTGAGAGCTGATCAGACGGCACAAGTAGATGATGATCTTGGTTGGTCGAAGCGTAGCTATTACTTCTCAGACATACATATCAGATAAGGAGGAGAGGGCTTAATTGAATGGCGATTGTAGCTTTCCCTCTCCTCTTCATATGTTCTTCTTCCTCGGTCGAGGATCTCTATGAGCTGGTGAGGATAGCTCCTGTAGGGAGAGCAGAGGTCGATGAGACGATGGGCGACACACGACCACGTCGATGAGATGATCTTCTTGCTTCTGATGTGCTCCAGAGGTGGTGCTACCTGCAGTTTTTAGTAAAAAAAGAAAGGAAATGAGGGAAGGGAGCGGATCTCGACTACGGAGGTGTAGGAACGGAGCTAAGCTCCAGTCTTAACAATGTTGGAGGTATGGGAGGATCTGGAAGGTAGGGGCGAGAAGCGGAGAGAAGAAGAGGTGAGGGTGATGGCGTTGAGTTATAAGGGAACATACTGGCAGTGTGAAGTACGATGAGTAATAAAAAAAGCATAAGAAAAAGAAGAGGAAGAAGTACATGTGGTTTGATGGAGAATGGAGAAGATGGAGCAGAGTGGATGGTTGGATGGACTAGGGAGATGGGATTCCTGTGGTCTTTGCTCGAAGGCTCTAGCAGAGGAAGCCTGAGTCAAACAACTACCGCAGATGCTGCAGCTGCTGCAACAAGATGCGGGGAGTGATGAATCTCCATTTCATCACCTTTATTCTATCATTTTGGCCTTAAAAACCCCAACAAATGCATGTATATAGCATTAATTTGAATATAATAGCATTCATTATTTATTGTATTGAATGTACATAGAATAAGGTTTTTAATGCCAAAATTATAGAATAAAGAGAAGAAAAGAAAAAGGAATAAAATATTGCAAATATTTTATGACCCTAACCCCGAGACCAAGGCCAACATGGAATTGGTCGACAAGGAATAAAGTAGGGGGACATAAGGGCCAATAATACAATAAATACCTCATTTATTTATTCATTCATTTATGCATTTTTGACACCTATTTTGTATATAATTATTTATTCATCAAATAAAAATATTTTGTACATGAAAGTTGTAGATAATAATGTAAATAAAAATACAAAATTGAGTTTGTGTAAAAATAATACTCAGTGTACATTTTATACCCAAAATAAGAAGCCAAAATCTCAACTTCACAGACCCATATCTTGCAAATAAAAACTCAAAATCCACCAAACTCACCTTTAATTGTATATAGCTTTCCAAGAACTATTTTATAAAAGGGATATTTACACCCATAACCCTGAGTAATATGGTAATTAACCCAGGAACCCCTCGATAAACACGAATTACATCCATAACCTCGAATAACTGTTCCGTTTTACACCTATAACCTTCCGTTAGTTTAGCCTATTAACTCAACCAAATAGCTGAGTTAATCTAACCCATCATTGATCTGACGACTGAGGTTAATCAAAAAAGAAAAGAAAAGGAAGTCAACGTCCAGGGGAAGGGGGCTCGACTTGGACGGAAGCTGGGCATGGGGGTGGACTGCAAACAGGAGCTGGGCACGGGGGCTCCTCGCGGGAGGGTGGTGAGGGTCGAGCAGGAGCACCAGGCGACGACGAGGATGGGGCTCTGCGAACGGGAGCTGGGCACGGGGGCTTCTCGCGGGCTCGCAGGAGGGTGGTGGGGGTCGAGCAGGAGCACAGGCGGCGACGGGGAGGGGGCTCTGTAGGCTTCGAGCACAGGCGGCAACGGCGATGGGTAGGGGTTCAAGGAGGAACCGAGAGTGGAGGGAAGGGGGTGGGGGGCTTCCCCGAGGGTCGACCAGGTGCAGGGGTGGGCGGGTGGTCGGCAAGGCTGGGGTTCAAGGAGGAACCAATAGTGGGGGCTGGAGCTTGGTGGGGAGGGGTGGGGGCACAGGTGGAGGACAGGGGTTCCAGGAGGAGTCGGGGATGGGGGGATGGACCTTACGAGTTGAAGGCCAGGGATTCCAGAGGAAATAAAAATAATATTGACCACCAGCAGTACAAGATCAATTATGTGCACGCTTTGCTGCTCGTTGGTAATGGTGGTGAGTTGTTTGCTGCAGATGCACGTCGAGCTACATGTTCTCTCGCCGTTGGTGCCCATAAGGGAGACCAACTTCCTCAGATTCTGCAAGCAGCACGCGGAGGGGGTGTGGGCTGTGGTTGACGTCTCCATCGACGGGATGCAGGGGGCGAGAAGGGGGGGAGGGCGTTGCGCTTCATTGCAACGCAGGGGGCGACCGGGGGGGTTACTGGATGGCGGGGGGGCTTTGCTCGAGGGCGCACAAGGTGGGTGGGTGGGATGCAGGGCGGCGTGCGGGGGAGCTCGAGGGCGACGCGCGGGGGAGCTCGAGGGCGGCACGACGGGGGGACGCATGGTGGCGATGGGGGCGAGGGCGTTTGCTGGAGGGAGCACGACGAGGAGAGGGGGATGCGGGTTAGCCTTTGCTGGAGGGAGTGCATGGACGATAGGTGGGGGGAGACGGAGATGGGGAGGTTTGCTGGAGAGCGGCGCACAACGGGGACGGGAGGTCTTCACCGGGATGGAGAGCGGCATGCGACGGGGACGGGAGTTTTCACCGGGATGGAGAGCGGCATGCAACGGGGACGGGAGGTCTTCACCGGGATGCAGGGGATGACAGGGGTATTTTTTGAGAATGTGATTTTGTTTTAGGGGTAAAAGTGTCATTAATGGATGGAATCTGTTAAAGTTAACAGCTTAAATGGATGGAAGTTGACTCAGGGTTATGTCATGTAAGGGTTAAACATTATTCGGGGTTATGGGTGTAATTCGTGATATCGCAGGGTTTCTGGGGTAATTACGAGATTACTCAGGGTTATGGGTGTAAATATCTCTTTATAAAATTGGTTTCAGAATTTTTGGAGTTTATCTGTGAAAGTTAGGTTTTTGGCCCCTATTTGTACAATGTACCCGAATAAAATATTCCATTATATTCATTATTCATCATTTTTATAAATTTATATTTTTAGAATTTTGTAAATAATATAAGTAATACATGTACATACGGAAATTAGAACAAAATTAAAAAGGATTTGTGAAATTAAATAAGCTTATGCAATACATAGGCAAAATACCTATGTTATAGATATACATGAATAAAAGGGGAACACATTCTTTTATTCTTGCATATTTTTATTGTAAATATTACATCTAATTTCTTAAAAATACAAATCCAAAAAAACAAATAAAATACATTAAATAAACAAAGTATATATAATATAGGTAAAATACATATAAGTATACCTACATACACCATACACCTATTTATTTAAATATGTAAATAAACTCATAAAATTAAACAAAAATATGTTTACACTCAAAAAAATAAATCATAAATTTATAAATTAATAAAATAAAATAATAAGATAAAAATAAACGAAATAAAAATAAAATATACAAAATACATGAAAATACATGCATAAATACATCATTAAAATAAAACCATAATAAAATACACCAAAAATTAAATAAAAATCATAAATAAATACTACATTATTTAATAAACATTTTTTATTTCATAAGCAAAAATTAATAAAAACATTTATTACATTAAATTAATAAGTTAAATATGGCGCTGACTTGGACCAATCACATGCCGTCAACTAGTTGACCGCTCGGTCAACTGCTCCCCCAGCCGCCCGATGTGACTTGGCCTGTCTTTTCGCCCGTCTTCTCCCATTTTTCCCGGACACACCATCCATCAATCGAAGATGCTTCCTTCACGGGAATTTCTCCTAGAACCATCATGATCCACGCCGTCCTTTTAGATCTAATGTATATAGTCCCGATTCTTTGTTATGACCTAGTCAAATAAGGGTGCCACTATGTCTTTAAATAAGAAACTTCCGTCCCCTTCTCCATTTTGGTCAATTTTCCTTTGCTCTCAGTCCCCACCTTCGGTTTAGTGTGCTCCTCCGTGACAGGGAGAAGCCCCTGGAGGGCTTGAGCGGGCTGGAGCGGCGGAGGTTGCACCCACGGCCACCTACTCCGGCGGTCCTGCTCCCTGGTCGACCACCAGGTATAAGAGTTGTTTTATCCCTTTTAGTGGCTTAGTTTTAGTCTTCAATCTTTAATCTAGCCTTTAGAGTAATTAGTAGGACCTTAGGTGTTCGATTAGAACCAGATCGAAGTTCGTCGGAGTTCAGCTCCGGTGAACCTGTCTACCCTGATCGACACACGAATCGACCCCCCACTTCATCTCATTTCATTTCTCGACGCGTTCCTCGCTTAACCCACTCATCAGATCAACCAGAGCCTCACCGGCTCTGCGAATCGAGGTCCACCTCCTCCGCTTCGCCGGACCTCGCCACCCCCAGTCATTCCATAGCTTTTTAACCTTAACCCCTGGTCGAGGAAGACCCCCTCGAGCCCCTCATTCTTTTGGTGCAGGCCTGAAGCTGAACGGAGCCCCCTGGGGCTCGATTCAATCCCCTGCGAGGTTCCAGGACCCCCCTTTCTTCTCCGAGCTCGTTCGACCGATCTAGGGGGTCCTGGACCTTCTGGAGAACCTCGGACGATGCGCGCCACCTCGCCGGACGTCTGGAAACCATCATCAGCAACCGGGAGCGTCTGGAGGCGGAGAAATCAAAGATCGAAGCCGGGGAAGCCATCTGTTCTTCCCTGTTCTTCGCGTGCAGCAGTCACCGTCGGATGAAGGAGACGGCCCCAGATCTAATCAGGGCCGTCCGTGTAGCAGATGCCTTGGCCGTGCGATCAAACTTCAGATGCAATCTCGACCGCAGATCGTCGAAGGGGTATCGAGCTTCGAGGGCTCGACACGTGGATAAGTGGCGCGCCCAACGTCGTTGGATCGTGCGCCTCTGGGGTAAATTTCACATATAACCCCTGTCTTTTTTTGTATTTAATTTTTAGTATTGTAAAATAAATATTGTGTTGTAAATAAAATGTAAATTTTGTAAAAGGGCCCCTGCTTTTCTTGGAATTACAAAATGGTCCCTCCGCGCCTCACGTGCAGTCCCACGTGAGGCGCGTGAAAATTGCACTCGAACCCTAGCGGGTTTTGTAAATTGTAATGAGCCCCAAAACTTTAAATAAATGTTTATTTCTGTAGGTATTTTCGCACTGATGCCCCTGTTACTTATTTTATTTGCAAAAATGCCCCTGCCAGGCTGTTTATTTTTGTGTCTTTTATCCATTTATTAAAAATACCTATGAGGCTTCTAAAAATACAGAAAAATTAGGATAGATGTTTCATGTGATATTCTTGCACGCCCATATTTTATTGCATTTTTTCTGCATTTTCCCTAATTGTTAAAAATGAAAAAGAGGCCCTTTTTGTACTGTTTAAATTAGAAAATACAAAAAAATTATAAAATGCTTTTGAAAAATTACAAAAAATTATATATAGTATATCTTTATATATATTGAGTCCAGAAATTGAAAAACCCTAAACATAGAAAAAGAAATATAAAAATTTCAAGAAGCTCCAAAATCGTAAAAAAAGAAGAAAAACCTTTCAAAAATACCAAAAAATATGTTTTATTTATTTTATAAGTATCTATATATTATTATTTACATATTAAAAATTAATTTGGGTTATTTTTGGGCTTATTTCATATTTTAAAATCCAAATTAGTTTCGGCCTATTTAATTAGTCCCTTATTAGGGACATTTTTTGAATTAAAAATACATAAAAATTAGCAAAATTCCAGAAAAATAACATAAAAATTAGAAAAATACAAAAAGCCTAAAAAAATAATAATATCTATTATACTTTATATATTGAGTATATATATGTATATCCATATATTGTATTACTTCTCTCTCTCTCTCCACTTATATATATATATATATATCTTTATGTATATATGTATATTATATAAGGGATAAGGGATGCTGAGCCCCAGGTGCAGGCAATTCACTGCACTCGGATCCTCCACCGTCGGATTAAATCATGTCCCACCGTTGGATGACAAGAGCGCCTCTCTCTCCCAATCCCAATCCCACGCCCCTGCCCTCCCCCCAAACCCACCACCTACAGCACGGGAGAGAACCCATCGGGCGCTCCGGGCTCGCTCACCTCCAACCTCGGCGGCACACGCGCGCTACCCCCACCTTCTAGCCCACCGCACGCGTGCGACCGCTCTGTGATCTCCCCTACGTGCTCCCCACTCCAGCCTTCGTCGCATGTGCTTGCGACCTCCTCCTTCCTCCGCCGCATACAGTGGCCCCGTCGTCTCCCTACCACTAGCCATCCCGCATCCCCCGCAGAGCATGCCCTAAGCCCCCGTTCCATTGTGCTCATCTGCTGCGCGTACGAGCCCCAGAACCAGCAACTCCCCCTATCCATTTTATTATGCTTTATTATTATATCTGAAAATCATGAAAAACAATTCATATTCCAATTAAATGTGGATGCTTAGGGCATGCTCTGCGGGGGATGCGGGATGGCTAGTGGTAGGGAGACGACGGGGCCACTGTATGCGGCGGAGGAAGGAGGAGGTCGCAAGCACATGCGACGAAGGCTGGAGTGGGGAGCACGTAGGGGAGATCACAGAGCGGTCGCGCGTGTGCGGTGGGCTAGAAGGTGGGGGTAGCGCGCGTGTGCCGCCGAGGTTGGAGGTGAGCGAGCCCGGAGCGCCCGATGGGTTCTCTCCCGTGCTGTAGGTGGTGGGTTTGGGGGGAGGGCAGGGGCGTGGGATTGGGATTGGGAGAGAGAGGCGCTCTTGTCATCCAACGGTGGGACATGATTTAATCCGACGGTGGAGGATCCGAGTGCAGTGAATTGCCTGCACCTGGGGCTCAGCATCCCTTATCCCATTATATAATTAAAAATATAAAAAGGAAAAATATAAAATATAAAAACAAAATAAAAATTATAAAAACAAAAATAAAAAATATATAAAATTAAAAACCCACAAAAACAATAAGAATTGGACATGAACCTAGAATTGAATAACTGCGCAATCAATTTCACACTCAACCCTTCGCCTCCCAGTGTTCGACCTCTACTTGTGCTTACACCTATACACACTTGCATATAGAGTTATAATAAATTTTAACTCCACATTTTTTTTATATTCATTGCATATATTTCATTGTGGGTTAATTGTTGATTGATTTGGGGATCTTTAAGTGGTCAATCCAGCGACTGGATCTCTCGCCTTGTGAGATATCTAGACCCTTAATTTTCCTCGGTCATCAAATGGCACCGTTGCCGTGGAAGCAACAGATTTTGTATGGTTGTTCATTCATTTATTTAATTCTTTGTTCATGTCCTTTATTCATTTATTTATTCGATTATTGATTGATATTGTTGTGACTGTTCTGACCCTCTCTCTTTATTTGCCTTTGATGCGAGGGACCGCCAAGTGAAGGAGGAATCCCTAGGAAGTCCTATGCACCCGAGTGAGGCGGAGTTGGCTCTTCTACATCAGCCAATAGGAGAGAGCATCAAAGGTAGGTGGAGGAGAATTTTGGATGACAGTCTCATTTTTGCATTTTATTTTATGTATATTCATGTGAGAGAGTGACATTTTACATGTAATAATTCAGGACTCTCAGACACTCCGACTCCCGAGGTCCATTGCCCGAGGGATTGTTCCCTTGGGGGCCTCGACGGTTTTGACGCTTTTTCTTTTTATTTTATTTTTATTATTTTGTGTGAATGAGCCCTAGCTTAGGGACTCCTTGATGATAGATTAGGTCCAAACACCCTAATATATTTGCATGTACCTATAGTGCGTTTTGGATCTAGTCAAATCTAAACAGTCGGTTCATTTATCTCTTAACCCTTGTGCGGTGAGCGACCCCCATCAAGCGCTACTCCTAAACTCGAGTGAGTCGAGAAGAGGAGGGATGAGCCAAGATCGGACTCTTAGGTTAAGGATAAGTGACCGACTTGTGGTGCTTCACGATAATAGCAGTTACTATCCTAGGGCGATTTCTTCGGCTTGCATTCGCATATAGCATAGGTTTCAAATTCTGTTCTGCATCCCGCATGGAGAGAGCTGGGAAGCGCTGTAAGTCTTCTTACTTAGCATGCATCATCAATTTCTGACTTGCATGGCTTTTCCGACCTTCTCCCTCTGTTTTTGCCAATCTAGGATGCTTAATGGAAATTGAAATCTCGTTAGGCACGTGCATTGAAAATACCCAAAAAAGTGATAACTTAAATAAAATCGGGACTGCTAACTCTATTGGACCTAAAAAAACATAATGGCTTCCTTGTCTTGGGGAGAGCAACCCCCTCATTGTATGTGTTTTAAATGCTCACGTACACGCTAAGGAGTAGAGCTCAAATCCCATCAAGCCTCCAAAGTGTTTGTACAACTTTGTAATTCTCACCTAACTCTAAAATCGAAAAGATAAATGACCGTCATCTGGCGGTCTTCACTGAGTCGAGTAGGTGAATTGAGGGTTTGCCTTGTGTATTGATTGTGACTTGGAGTCCATTGTGTTTTTCATTCATTATTAGAGTAGTAGGTCCCGTCCGTGTGAGCCATGCATTTTTCATCTTTGAGTCTCTCTACCTCTCTTATACATATACCTCTTCATTTGCATTGAGTCGTGATATTGGCGCTTGAACTCAATCATTTCTTCGCCAAGTCCATTCGTTCCCGACATCTTCTTCACCATCTTCTTCGTATCCACTGTATCATCCCCATCTTCTTCGGTTCGAGGAGAGCCTGCTCTTCGGACCACCATTTTGACGGTGTTCCCGCCCTGTGTGGAACACCCAATTTTGTCTGTGTCTCGATCTTCTCGCCCGCCCTCCTCGTCCCCTCTGTATCACCTCTCCCTTTTACCCAGGAATGTTGTGCATATTGATGAGGCTCGCATCGAGGATTATGTAAACAGATTATTTGAGTAAGTCGGGCCAATGATGTTGAGGATGCTGAGATTGATTTGGTGGATTTGACTTTGGATACATGCATACGAGTGTATTGAGGATTTGTGTTGATGCATGATCATAGGTGTGATGCATTATTGAGGAATCTTTGATCTCGCACACCGGATTGAGGATGTGATGTGCTTCAGTGATTTGAGGATGATATCATGAGATTTCTACTGATCTATCTATTTTGAGGTTTCGGCCCGTCTTGATTTGGATTTTGGATGGACTATCTTGATATATGCTTCATGATGATGGTGCCCTGAACCCCCATGATTTCTCATCTTCCTGATTGACCCATCCTTGATCTCCTGACGCTTTAATCTACCCTGGCACTTAGAGGATTCCTGATGATATGTTGTGCCAGCACAGATTTGATTGACCTGAGGACATTTTGTGAATGACCTGATTATTTGCTCCCTCGCCTAATCTTATGCCCTCCGAATGATTAATGATTGATTGCTTTTGAGGACCTGAGATGACTTGCCAGCATTCCATGACCTACATTGATCTAGCTCGCATTCGTCCCCGAGGACTATTGTAAAGCCTTGAACTTGGCATATCTCGGATCCTATATAATAAGATCCGGCTCGTAAAGAGGAAACCGGTAGAATTTGTTTCGTGTGAATCGGACTTCGTTTCGATTTGTTATGAATTTCGGAAGAAAGAGAAGTAAGGAAGGCTAAGATGTCATTAATCCATAATGACTGTCATTAAGACTAATTAAACATGATTAAAGAAATTAATGACGATTGAAAGCCGCTAATGATCATTAGTAAACACTAATCAATAGTTAACAAAAGATATGCGTAAGCCGCGAAAGTTAAATCGCGATTAGTGAAAGTTAATCACGATTAGTGTTAATTAAGCGTCATTAGCGAATCTAGAATCCTCTAGAATGTTCTAACTTAAGCTCCAAATTTGGGATAAGTTTTGGCTAAAACCATGGGCCAAAACCATGGGCCGCTAAACCATGGTTAAGGTCTAAACCATGGTTTTCTACCATGGTTAGTGGTTTTCTGTGGCCTATAAATAGACCCCCCCTACCCATTCATTCTCTACAACTTACACTACCACCACCACCCCAAGGGCTAGGGTCGAGAGGTTGGGAGGAGGAGTGGGAGGCGAGGGAGGAGCGCTAGCGAAGCGCTGCCGGGAGAACGAGGAGGAGAAAGGTATGATCCTCTCTTAGTTGCTTCGTAAGCTAGGCTTTCATACTCTTGTTCTTCCAAGTTTTGTTTTTGATTTATATTTCTTTCCGATTCGTTTTCCTGTTGTGGTTCGAGGAGAAATCTGTGTAACACCCTACTTAGGTGCGGGCGGCTATGCACGTCAGTGACCCTGTGATTCGTCACACGTTCACTCATCTAAGACGCGTGGTGTCTACCGATTCTCCATCGTTTATGTTTCTATTCTTCGTATTATGCTTTTATAGTTATTTCGATGGAGAAATCTGTGTAATACCCTACTTAGGTGCGGGCGGCTGTGCACGTCAGTGACCTTGTGATTCGTCACACGTTCACTCACCTAAGATGTGTGGTGTCTACCGGTTCTTCATCTCTTGTTGTTGAGTATATTCTTTCAGTTTCATTGTTATTTTCCTCTCGATTGATTTTATAGAGGAAACTCTTTTCGTTTTTATTTTGAAATATGTCCCGATATAAGGGGAAACTCTGCCGAAATTTTAAGAGAAAATATGTTCTTGACGTTCTTCGTGTTCGTCGCGTTCTTCGCGTTCTTCGTTCGTTCTTCGCGTTCTTAACATGTTCTTAGCATTTTGATACGAAAAAATGAAATTCGATCTTTTCAGGAGCCTTAAATTAGCCTTTCTAAAAACGAAACTCGATAAAGCCTTGCATACACGAGAGAGAGCTCGATTAGGTAATGAAATCCTTCTTTTTGCTGTTGGGTTTTCATACGAAATTATTGAAATTCTTGATTTTGTGTTCTTTGCTACGAAGAACCCTAATTTTGGCTATTTTTGAAAAAGTTTGAAGAATTGCTTTGTAATTCCCACTAAAATAAGATTTACACATCAAATTGATGCGTTGGCTCTGAAAGTTAGGGTTTGGGAATTAAAATAGGCATAAATAGGAGTATACATATGGTTATGAATAATATATATGTGAGTCGATACCAAGTATTGCGGTTTATGCAAATCAAATACTTAACGAAAGAATTACATCATGTGAATTGGTGTGATTTGAGTTGGATCCTGAAAAGGATCATGTGTCACGATAAGGATGACTGGGAGTAGTACTACAGGTCGGGCATGCAACCTGTAGGTTGTCGGAAGGAACCCGTATTGGCATTTCCCTACCTAGGTGGTACACGGTTGCCCTGTTATGATAAGTGCGCACAAATTGAATGTTTTGCAAAGCGTGGTACCGGGAGACAATATATTCGGGTTGGAACGACGGAAGATGTGGTCGTGCCATGTGGAGGCACGGGTGGTTCAATAGCGGCTGGGTCACGATAACATGTATTTAAAGCCGCTAGGTTATATGATTAAATGTTAGCCTGAGGTTTTAAGCAACCGAGTCCTCGAGGACGGTGTGCTCTTTTGTTTTTCCAGGCTGAGGGTTGAGACCCTGTTTAATAAAAGAAAAGGAAATTGTCAGGGTAGTATTGGAGGATTGGTTGAGGCGACGTGCGGCGGCATAAGCTTACCAAGATCAACACAATCTCCAATCCCGAAGCATCCACAACTTCGGAGTCCAAGAATGGTGGGGTTCCCCTGGACTAATCCCTGATGTGGAATAGAAAGGAATAGGACTTAAATTAATAAAAAGGAATGAAATTTTGTGATATCAAGTTTTGAAAAAAATTACACAATTTATTTGCTTTTCTCTTCTTCGTTACTTAGCATTCGCTAATTTTTATCCTATGATTTATGGAAAACTCAACAGGTATCGGTGAGCCATAGCAAGGACTTTAAAAATTCATCCGGCTTACATACTGGACATCCAGCCAGCCACAGTAGCTTTACTCTTTAAGGTAGTTAGTAATCTTTTGTATATTTTCCTTTCAAGCTGATGTACATGTAATGGTTATAGTGGGACAATGTATCCTCTAAACTTTATTTTGTGAATGGAAAAGTGTTGAAATACTTTCTTCCGAGTATTTTATTTGCAGTATATTTCTGAATGTTAGTTGTGATTGCTGAATAAATTATTGTTGAGTAACCAGATCCGGATATGGGAGGATCCGACGGCCCAGGAAACGGGGTCGTTACAACTATCTGCGGGAGAATGCGACAATTTCTAGGACTTCGGTTCCATCCACTGCTTGGGTCGCCATTATGATGGGATCCGGAATCGAGTCAGACAATATGCTTGATCGGCCTCGCGCTGTGATTATGTAGCCTGGATATTCCAATTGCTCACTGCCTAGTTCACAGCTCTCCGAGGGTTATCTGCGAGAGGCTCTGAAACATTATAGCTCTTTCGGTCTCTTCTGTTGGTAGGCGGACTGCCGTCTATCGAGGCCAGATTCTCTATGGATCCATCTGATGGATCCGGCTCCTTTGAGTCCTTGACGACCCTCGCAAGGATGAGATGTACTCTGATTATTCACTGCGTAGTTCGCATCGCTTCCCGAGGACTATCTACGGAAGGATGTGACACTTTCTTTACGGCCGGCTTCACTCACTTCTGGTGCCTCCATTTGTTGGGGCACGAAGCCGATTCGTCTGATTTGTGTACTCGGTCTCCCTTTCTGATTATGCGCCCAATCTGTTGGGACATGGACCGACTTGATTAGAATCCTTTGAGTCCGCTCTCCTTGATGTTCCTCGCAAGGATGAGCTCTTTTCTGATTATTCCTTGACTAGCTCGTCGATCCCCGAGGGTTATCTGCGGGAGACGACGACATATTTTTCGATGCTTGGTCTCTTCTGTGGTAGCCGATTTGTCGACTACCGAGACCATTATGTGGGTCCGTCTGATGGATCCGGCTCCTTTGAGCCCTTCTCTCTCCTTGACGACCCTCGCAAGGTAGAGATACATTCTGACTATTGCTTTCCTAGATTGCAGTACTCTCCGAGGACTATATGCGAGAGACTGTGACACTCTCTTTACGCTCGGTTCCCACTGCCGACTGTGTCTCCGATCTCGTCCGAGGCTCCTGAAAGAAGATCGATGAAGCTTGGAGCTCGGGCGAGGTGCTGGTCTCTCTGGATAAGACCACCTGATCACTGATGTCGAGAACGGCTGTGAAGAAGTGGTCTCCGACGACGCTCCAATCGTTGAGAGGATGGTCACCTGCAATGTTAGTTCTATAGCCGAAGCACGTGGAGTGAGTGCGTGAATGGAGTGCGAGCTCGTAGGGACAGAGAAGGTGTGAGCTCGGAGCTCCTCCGCCGTGAATGGAGGAGGAGGTGGGTCGGAAGGTGAAAGAGGTCGCGGAGGATCGGAAGGGTGATCGGAGAGTGTCGCGGGGAAGGGGAGGTGTTGGCGAAGCTTGAAAGGGGGTTAATGGCAGGTGAAGATGGCCGGAGAGTCCTACAAAATTTAATCAAAATTCAAGAAAAATACAAGAAAGGACGAAGGAGGTTTACCTGGTCGGAGATGGAGTGGGAGCTTGGGCTTGGGGTTCCATAGGATCCCCGGGTCTTCGCTGGACTCCGGCAGCAACTCGGAGCAGCTCAAGCGGGCAAGGAGCGTCGCAGCTCCACCTTGGATGGCGGAGGGTCGACACCGGGGGCTCCGGTCGTCGTCGCTCTATCCACTCTCCTCCCCCTGTCACAGGGAGGAGGAGGAGGAGGGTTGGGCCGTGCCCCGCATACAGGCGCACCCGGGCGAACGGAGGGGAAGGCGGAGTATTTGAAGCTCTGAATTTGGCGGTTCCGATGATGGAGACGTGGTTTCAGAGGGAGATGTGAAGCGAATGGGATGACGACGCGGTTCGTGGGGTGAGGCGCGAGGAAGACTGATGATGGAGCTCGGTCGTGGGAGCACGGAATCGAGTCGTCTGATATACTTGCTTTTTGGTTCCATCTTGAGTTGCCTATCCGATCTGTGGATCATGGGACCCATCTGATTACACTCCTTTGAGTTTGCTTGCCTTGACGGTCCTCGCAAGGTTGAGCTCCTGATATCTGCAATTGTCATGCCTAGCTGGCAGCACGTTCCCCGAGGGTGATCTGCGGGACGCTGCCACATTCTTTAGATTCTCCGGTCTCTTCTGCTGGTAGTCGATATGTCGCCTACCGAGACTGATATTGATGATCCGTCTGATGGATCACTGACGCCTTTGCGTCTGCTCGCCTTGATGACCCTTGCAAGGTCGAGTCTTTTTCTGATTATTCACTAATTAGCATGTACTACTCCCCGAGGGTTATCTGCGGGAGGGTACAACATTTTCTAGGGACTCGGTTTCATTTCTGGTGTCTCATGTCTATTGGAGAACGAAGCCGAGTCTTCGTAGTTGTGTACTCAGTCTCCTCCCTGGTTGTGACTCCTCTCTGTTGGAGCACGGAGCCGAGTCTTCTGATTACGGTCTGATTCCCTGCTTCTTTGAGCCTGCTCACCTTGACGACCCTCGCAGGGTTGAGCCATGACTTACGGTACTCGGTGTGTCTCCCATGATCTTCCGACCTCATGACCACCGAATGCAACGATGTCTCCTATTCTCTATCTTCCATATCTTACCGAGACTCTGATTGACCGGAGGACTCTGTGCTGTTCTTTCTTCATCCCGATCTTACGGTATCGGCTTTGTTTCCTCATGATGACCCTACGAGCCGACTGTCTGCTTCACGCTACCGATATCTTTACTTCCTGATCTATTGGTCTCCGGTAGCCGCCACCCACCTGACTGTATATTCGGGGTGTCTGTTCACTTGCTGACTGCGCCCTCGTTCTCACAGGGAGACGATGACGCGAGTACGGTATTCACTTGTCAGATACCGTCCTGTACTTTACCAGTGCTTCACCACTTGTATATATGTGTTGTATATTCTGTTCTCCCGCATGTTACGTGTGCCCTAGATCTATCGCCATATCTTTGTGTCTATACTTAGGACGTACTTTGTCCTAAGTATAGGGGGGTACACACCGCGTTGTTCTTTCGTCGTTCAGTTTCGTCACTCCTGTTGTTGCCTGTACTTAGAGATATCTCACCCTAAGTATAGGGGGAGTGATGCGTATATTCTCCATGATCTTTTCATCTATCTATATATATCTATTCTTTTCTTCTTTTCTTCTTTTCTTTTTCATATTTCTTTATCTAAATAAAAGGTGTCGCCCCTTTGTGTCAGTTTTCTGTACTTAGGACGTACTTTGTCCTGAGTATAGGGGGGTGCACCCTTGATTTGTTAATTCTTTGATTCCCACCCTTGACCCTCCCTGCTTTGTGTACAGTCTGCTATACTTAGGATTACTTGATCCTAAGTATAGGGGGGACGGTTAACTTCTATTTCCTTCGTCTCTTATTCATATATTCTTTAGACTTGTCTATACTCAGTACGAGTTATGTCTTCTCTTTTTCTTTTCGACTTATGAGGACATAGCTCAAGCTAAGTATAGGGGGGTCGTATATACTATGTATATACTTTATCCATAACCCGTACTTTCGTATAGTTACTAATAAATATGGCTAAAAATACAATATAATTCATTAGATGCTTCTTATCCCTCAGATTCTTTTTGTATATACTGATTAATAAATCAGGTTAAATAGTTTTGCAAAATGATTTGAAAAATGGTGTGAACTGTTTGGAAAACTTTTTGTGAAATGATTTCAACCTTTGTGAAAAAAATATTGATTGCAAAAATTCTTTTCTTTGTGTGAAATAAAGGATTTGAAAATCTACGTGCAAATAATTGTGAAAACATTTTTTGTAAAAAATATTGTGAAAGTGTATGTATAGTGTTTGCAAAATCTTTGCAAAATGGCTTTCAAATGTTTGTAAATATTTGCAAAAATTATTTTGTGCTATAGTTTTCAAAATGATTTTCAAATAAATTTGAGGAATAAAAGCATCATAATAAATAATAAAATAAATAAAAATAAATGAAAAATACATACAATTCTTTATCAATTGTATATACACATAAATAAATCACTCTGTTAAAACCTATAAATCCTTCATTCTTTGTAAATAAAACGGCACGCCCGTGTAAATAGTTGTATATATTTTATTCTTTAAGTACCAAAATTCTTTATTTGTGAATTCTGTGTGTAAAAATTTCTCTCTTTGTTTTCAAATTCTTTCAAAAATTACATTATTCTTTGCATATTTGTAAATAGCATTTGCATAGCATTCATATTCTTTTATTGAGCTTGATGATTGAACTAGTCCAATAAAGTCAAAGATTGGAGCTTGGTTGGACCTTACCGCACCTAACTGCACTGGAACCTTATGGGAACTAGGTTTAAGGTACTTCAGGTCTATTAAGACTTAATTCTTTGAGAAATCAGGGCTGGGTTCCAGTCACCTCAATGGACCAAGCAGAACTTTTCGAAACACACGTATGACTCTTGTCGGCCGTGACCTAACTTGGACACTTGCACCTTTCACTTGGCTCAACTCAGTTGGAGTGGTGAGGGGGTTGGATTTGCCAGTCTGAGACGCACACGGGTGGAAACATTCGTCCTCGTCTAGGGAGGGAAGTGCACCCCAACCTGTTCCAGTTTCAATGAAGTCGAATGATAGGAGAATGTGGGTTGCAATAAAGCTTCAAAAGAGGGATAGTCTTCTGGCTCAAGAGGAAAAAGTCCTTATGTAAATGCTGCTGTATATAGTATGTTGAAAAAAAGAGAAAAGAAAAGAAAGAGAAACTCCGAAAAAGTGGACAGGCTTGTAAATAAAAAAAAATAAAAATGCCTGCCGGAGTATGTATATATGTTGTATAGAAAATAAGCAAGCTTGAGCATCAAAGTTATACCATGTGAGCCTGCAGCTGGATGACTTGACTACATTGGTCTTGCATCCCAGGATAGGTAGCTACACTGGCTACCGTCCATTCTCTTCTCCTCCTTCTCCTCTTGAGTTGGATGCCACTTGAACTTAGAAGGGAATACCCCGATCCTCGACAGTAGAGGGCTGGATTGGGGAATCATTGGGTTGTCATTCTGGAGAAGTCAGCTCCTTTGTCATTTCAGTTGGGGAGAGCCACTATCACGTACACTGTACAAGTCAGCTTCATAGTCATAAGGGTTTGCGTATGAAGTAGGCTAGTTCTGACCAGGCTATTGAGGTGAGTTGAACCGAGTTCTGTGACTATCAAAGGCTGTTGTGTTTTAAATTTGGTTCCCGACTAGGTTCCACACACATTCTCACACCAAGGTCGAATTTGAGATCCAAATTTTGATTTTATACAGATGAGTTTAATAAATCATAATCAATTCAATTTATTCTTTAAAATTCTTTATTTTTGCTTTTTCTTTTCTTCTTATTCTTCATTCTTTTTGTACTTATTGCATAAGTATTTACTAGGGACTAGCAAAGGCAAGTATAGGGGGGTGATGAATCTCCATTTCATCACCTTTATTCTATCATTTTAGCCTTAAAAAACCCCATCAAATACATGTATATAGCATTAATTTGAATATACCAGCATTCATTATTTATTGTATTGAATGTACATAGAATAAGGTTTTTAATGCCAAAATTATAGAATAAAGAGAAGAAAAGAAAAAGGAATAAAATATTGTAAATATTTTATAACCCTAATCCCGAGACTAAGGCCAACATGGAATTGGTCGATAAGGAATAAAGTAGGGGGAGATAAGGGCCAATAATACAATAAATACCTCATTTATTTATTCATTCATTTATGCATTTTTGACACCTATTTTGTATATAATTATTTATTCATCAAATAAAAATATTTTATACATGAAAGTTGTAGATAATAATGTAAATAAAAATACAAAATTGAGTTTGTGTAAAAATAATACTCAGTGTACATTTTATACCCAAAATAAGAAGCCAAAATCTCAACTTCACAGACCCATATCTTGCAAATAAAAACTCAAAATCCACCAAACTCACCTTTAATTGTATATAGCTTTCCAAGAACTATTTTATAAAATTAGTTTCAGAATTTTTGGAGTTTATCTGTGAAAGTTAGGTTTTTGGCCCCTATTTGTACAATGTACCCGAATAAAATATTCCATTATATTCATTATTCATCATTTTTATAAATTTATATTTTTATAATTTTGTAAATAATATAAGTAATACATGTACATACGGAAAGTAGAATAAAACTAAAAAAGATTTGTGAAATTAAATAAGCTTATGCAATACATAGGCAAAATACCTATGTTATACATCTACATGAATAAAAGGGGGAACACATTCTTTTATTCTTGCATATTTTTATTGTAAATATTACATCTAATTTCTTAAAAATACAAATCCAAAATAAAAACAAATAAAATACATTAAATAAACAAAGTATATATAATACAGGTAAAATACCTATAAGTATACCTACATACAACTTACACCTATTTATTTAAATATGAAATAAACTCATAAAATTAAACAAAAATATGTTTACACTCAAAAAATAAATCATAAATTTATAAAATAAGAAAATAAAATAATAAGATAAAAATAAACAAAATAAAAATAAAATATACAAAATACATGAAAATACGTGCATAAATACATCATTAAAATAAAACCATAATAAAATACACCAAAAAATTAAATAAAAATCATAAATAAATACTACATTATTTAGTAAACATTTTTTATTTTATAAGCAAAAATTAATAAAAACATTTATTGCATTAAATTAATAAGTTTAATATGGCGCTGACTTGGACCAATCACAGGTCGTCAACAGTTGACCGCTCGGTCAACTGCTCCCCATCCGCCCGATGTGACGTGGCCTGTCTTTTCGCCCGTCTTCTCCCATTTTTCCCGGACACACCATCCATCAATCGAAGATGCTTCCTTCACGGGAATTTCTCCTAGAACCATCATGATCCACGCCGTCCTTTTAGATCTAATGTATATAGTCCCGATTCTTTGTTATGGCCCAGTCAAATAAGGGTGCCACTATGTCTTTAAATAAGAAATCTCCGTCCCCTTCTCCATTTTGGTCAATTTTCCTTCGCTCTCAGTCCCCACCTTCGGTCTAGTGTGCTCCTCCGTGACAGGGAGAAGCCCCTGGAGGGCTTGAGCGGGCTGGAGCGGCGGAGGTTGCACGCACGGCCACCTACTCCGGCGGTCCTGCTCCTGGTCGACCACCACGTATAAGAGCCGTTTTATCCCTTTTAGTAGCTTAGTTTTAGTCTTTAATCTAGACTTTAGAGTAATTAGTAGGACCTTAGGTGTTCGATTAGAACCATATCGAAGTTCGCCGGAGTTCAGCTCCAGCGAACCTGTCTACCCTGATCGACACACGAATCGACCCCCCACTTCATCTCATTTCATTTCCCGACGCGTTCCTTGCTTAACCCACTCATCAGATCAACCAGAGCCTCATCGGCTCTGTGAATCGAGGTCCACCTCCTCCGCTTCGTCGGACCTCGCCACCCCCAGTCATTCCCTAGCTTTTTAACCTTAACCCCTGGTCGAGGAAGACCCCCTCGAGCCCCTCATTCTTTTGGTGCAGGCCTGAAGCTGAACGGAGCCCCCTGGGGCTCGATTCAATCCCCTGCGAGGTTCCAGGACCCCCCTTTCTTCTCCGAGCTCGTTCGATCGATCTAGGGGGTCCTGGACCTTCTGGAGAACCTCGGACGGTGCGCGCCACCTCGCCGGACGTCTGGAAACCATCGTCAACAACCGGGAGCGTCTGGAGGCGGAGAAATCAAAGATCGAAGCCGGGGAAGCCATCTGTTCTTCCATGTTCTTCACGTGCAGAAGTCACCGTCGGATGAAGGAGACGGCCCCAGATCTAATCAGGGCCGTCCGTGTAGCAGATGCCTTGGCCGTGCGATCAGACTTCAGATGCAATCTCGGCCGCAGATCGTCGAAGGGGTATCGGGCTTCGAGGGCTCGAGACGTAGATAAGTGGCGCGCCCAACGCCGTTGAATCGTGCGCCTTTGGGGGTAAATTTCACATATAACCCCCATCTTTTTTTGTATTTAATTTTTAGTATTATAAAATAAATATTGTGTTGTAAATAAAATGTAAATTTTGTAAAAGGGCCCCTGCTTTTCTTGGAATTACAAAATGGTCCCTCCGCGCCTCACGTGCAGTCCCATGTGAGGCGCATGAAAATTGCACTCGAACCCTGGCGGGTTTGTAAATTGTAAATGAGCCCCAAAACTTTAAATAAATGTTTATTTCTGTAGGTATTTTTGCACTGATGCCCATGTTACTTATTTTATTTGCAAAAATGCCCCTGCCAGGCTGTTTATTTTTGTGTCTTTTATCCACTTATTAAAAATACCTATGAGGCTTCTAAAAATCCAGAAAAATTTAGATAGATGTTTCATGTGATATTCTTGCACGTCCATATTTTATTGCACATTTTCTGCATTTTCCCTAATTGTTAAAAATGAAAAAGAGGCCCTTTTTGTACTGTTTAAATTAGGAAATACAAAAAAATTACAAAATGTTTTTGAAAAATTACAAAAAATTATATATAGTATATCTTTATATATATTGAGTCCAGAAATTGAAAAACCCTAAAAATAGAAAAAGAAAATATAAAAATTTCAAGAAGCTCCAAAATCCTAAAAAAAGAGAAAAACCTTTCAAAAATACCCAAAAAATATGTTTTTTTATTTTATAAGTATCTATATATTGTTATTTACATATTAAAAATTAATTTGGGTTATTTTTTTTGGCTTATTTCATATTTTAAAACCCAAATTAGTTTCGGCCTATTTAATTAGTCCCTTATTAGGGACATTTTTTGAATTAAAAATACATAAAAATTAGCAAAATAACATAAAAATTAGAAAAATACAAAAAGCCTAAAAAAATAATAATATCTATTATACTTAATATATTGAGTATATATATATGTATATCCATATATTATATTACTTCTCTCTCTCCTCTTATATATATATATATATCTCTTTATGTATATATGTATATTATATAATTAAAAAATATAAAAAGAAAAAAATATAAAATATAAAAATAAAATAAAAATTATAAAAACAAAAATAAAAAAAAATATAAAATTAAAAACCCACAAAAACAATAAGAATTGGACATGAACCTAGAATTGAATAACTGCGCAATCAATTTCACACTCAACCCTTCGCCTCCCAGTGTTCGACCTCTGCTTGTGCTTACACCTATACACACTTGCATGTAGAGTTATAATAAATTTTAACTCCACATTTTTTGATATTCATTGCATATATTTCATTGTGGGTTAATTGCTGATTGATTTGGGGATCTTTAAGTGGTCAATCCAGCGACTGGATCTCTCGCCTTGTGATATATCTAGACCCTTAATTTTCCTCGGCCATCAGGGAGCAACTTGGATCGCGCCGAAACCTAAAGCTCTTCATCGCTTGACGAAGCCTTCCTAGAGATGTCACCTCCATGGAACCTCTAGAGATGGAGTTCAAAGTTGGGGAAATGGTGGATGCTTCTACACGAAACAAAGATGGGATTTATAGGCGGTGGAGGTAACGGTCGAGTTGGGGGGGGGGGGTGGATGTGATTGCTCATGTGGAATGAAGATGGTATAGTAGAGGTTACATGCAGGGGCGGTAAAGGGGATCAAGGAGTGATGGGTATGTAACAAATGAAGGTTCAATGGAGGGACATCGCTAGGGTTTTGGTGGGATCAATGACTAGTTGGAGGTGCAGAGGTGATGCACTACATAGGGGAGTGATCAAAGCTGGTGGACTCGATTACCGGAGAAGTGAGGGAGACGAGCAAGAAGCGTTCGACTAGAGGAGGAGGATGAAGAACACGTGCCATTAGATAGGATGAGATCCGGAAATGGGGAATGGGTTAGGTGCGCGTGTGGGGGCTGGATTGAAGCTGGGAGCGATGCTGGTCGTTGGATTGAAATTAATCCAATAGTCTAGGAGTGGGATCACTATGAGACAAAGACCTTTGATCGGTCAATGATGAGCTGTGACGAGGCACTAAGGTGGGCATGTAGGCACCCACCTCACAGGCGTGGATTGTCTACCAGGAGGTTGATAAGAGAGAAAAATAAAAGAAAACTTGGAGATAAAATAGGAGAAAAAGTCAAATGAAAAAGTGACCGACATGAAAGTTATTGATCTTAACGGAATCTACAACTTTCATGAATATGACCAAACAAGAAATAAAGTAATCTATACAAGATGTATTTTTGATATAATGATTAATTTCTAATTAATACCCTAATTTTTACACCTTGTGATTTTCTTATTTTTAGTTTGATTCTAATTACCTGATTAATATATACGCAATATAAACATAATTAATCAAAATTTTATGAATTTTAATAAGTCAAGAAAAAAGATGAAATAAAATGAATAAAAATTAAATATATACATTTTAAACAAAGTCCTTTTTTGTTTTATTTCAACTATATGTTTTTTATGTGTTTTGTTTCTCTATATCATGTAAGTTAACATCTCAAAGAAAAGCACCAGAAGAAGAATTTAGATTAAAAGGTGTGTTTCTACATATAAAATGATAGGCTCAAGATTAGTGAGAATTATGATTTATTTGTGATAGATTTTAGCCCTTATTTCTTGCACTATTAGTACTGTTAATTAATCTATTTAAGGAGATTTGATTAGTGAATCAACAAAGAAATTTTGTTAAGATATCCATTTAGAGTAGAGGAGTCATGAATTCATCATCTTGTATCAGTCATGGTCATGGTGCATCGTTTTTGTGCATTTTACTTTACTTTGCACACATCATTTGTTTTTGAGCGTCATTATGGAGACATGTACTATTAAGAGTGCGTTGTTGTATAATTATTTGCTTGTAAATGGCGTAACCTCTTCTCAGACATGAACACGATTTTATTATTATCAATAAGAATGAACGACGCCTTTCATTTCACATTATGTCATTCTCCTACATCTAAATTTATTTTGAATGTTGGTGTGACATACTTAAGACGAGTATAGAACATCAAGGATCGAGTATGGTGTCCCATCCCAACATCCCCCTATTGACGACCTACAAGATGACGTGTTACACTAGCACTTTAAATGTCTCAATCGTCTACTTGTAACGACTGATATAAGGAAATCTCTAAGAATCACCAATAGATTATCTCAAGATTGAATACTAATAACTCAAAGATCAAACTTCCAAAAAGTGACAAACCTGATTACCACGTGGATAAAAAGTTTCTCCAATTAAGTCGAGAATGAGTCATCAACTGTAATATGTTTTCATTTTCAAAAAATTCAACAATATCTTGAAATGTCAGATAAACAAGCATAAAAAATGGCACATGACAACATTTGAAGGCAACAAGTTCCATGATTTTAGGAACCTTTATTTAACAATTTGAAATTTTGAATGTGAAGAAGTATAAATTGATTGAGGTTATTTTTTGATAATGTTTTATATAAAAACACGAGCATGATAAATATTTAGAGAACGATATCTACTAGTTTTATTGTCTATTTTTTAAGTTGTAAAAGTGATTTCTCTACCATCTCGTCAACTCTAACATTCCATCTATCTTAGTTTGCAAGATACTTATCTTAATTTACAAGGATCGTAATTCAATTCCTTCTAGTACCACACTAAGAGAAGATTTCTTGATAGTTTGTAGGTGCACTTGAAATGAGCTCAACTATGTAGCCAATCAAGGGTAAGTACTATTAGTGCAATCAAGGGTAAGTACTATTAGTGCGAGTACATGGGTTATGCTATCAATATAAGAAGCTTTAGTCGGACCACATCCCCGTTCAACAATCACGTTTCCTGCATCTAGATGGACTGTGCATTCCCCACCTTCAAATGAATTTGCTATTCTCCAATATCCGATAGATTGTTGCGTGTCTATTCGTTCACGGATTTGTCCGGTTATATATCTGTCAATATCTTTAGACATTGTCAACATATATTAAAAACTCTCATTGTTAAAAAATCAACCATTAATCAATCTTTTACCCAAACTCTCACAAAATCATATTCTATAGTGTCATTTATAAAACAAAAACACTATCCAAACATCAAAGCAAATAAATAGCCTTACCCAGTTTTCCTTTAACCTATCCAAGAAATTAATATTTCTTTTGTTTCTGTACCTCGACCCTCATCCATTTTCTTCAAAGAGTCGCCAGGTTTGAGAAACCGTCAAAATGCAGTGATTTTCGGGTTTTTTTTTGTAATAGGTTCGATCCAACCAAGGAGCTGATCATTTACAAGGTTGACAGTGTTCTTCCAAATTCGTCTCTTCCACTCTCCTGCCTTCTTCCCGGACTTACTAATCACAGCCTCCACGTAGAGGAGGAGAGATTTTTTTTTCAATGTTTGGGTTCTCCTATGGTCAGATCTTCCTCCTGATCGGAGCCACGGCCGCCCTCATCGGTACCCACTTCCCCAAACCCCTTTAACTATCTCACCCGCATAGAAAAATTTGATCTTGTTATGCTATTTTTGTTGTTTGTTCTTCTAATCGCACTCTGCTCTTAGAGGGAGTCCTTCGTGTTTGTGGGTCTTCTATGGAGTCAAGGGTCGATTCTTGAATCCAATTCAACCTCAAAAAGAGTAGATTTTGAAACTCCTTTCAGCGCGATTGGTCTTCTGGTGCGAATTTATTCCCCACATGACTTGTTTGCTGGCCCATATCGAGGAAGCAACCTTATCTTTTTTGTAAATGCTTTCATGTCCGAGGTTCCTTTCTGGAATGTTGGTGTTCACATAAACCGATTTATGTTGGAATTGGAGGTGTGTTTGTGGTATATGGTAGGTGGTGATCTTTTGCTGCTGACAAGCTGTTAGCCGCCTTGGAAGAGTCGATGATGGGAACCTTCAAGTGTTTGTATGTGAATTAATACATCATCAGTCTCCTTTGCATATCAAGGGAGTAACCTTATAGTTTTTTCGTTAAAATGCCTTCCCATCTGCGGATTCACTCCAAGTTTCGATGCGTTGTTGCTGTGATTGGAGGTGCACTTGTGACACAGGAAAAAGCTGCCATCGTTTGCCAGTGTTTATGCTGCTGGTCCTCTTAAGTGATTAGACACTGGGACTTTTTATGGTTTTTGATGTGAATTATTCTAACACAATTACTGTGCTGATCCATATCGAGGAAGTAGCCTTAGTTTTCGTAGTTAAATTGTTTTTCCTGTTTGCGGGTTCTCTCTAGAACATCAGCGATTGTTTATAATTTACATTGCTATTGGAACGTACTCGTGAGATGGGAAAAAGCTGCAATCTCTTGCCGCATCCATCCATGCTGTCAGAAGACTTGACTGTGTAGTTTTTGGGTTTCTTCAATGTAAATTTGCTCACTACCAAACTTGTCTGCTGAAGAGGACGTGGTTTTGTTGTTTGTGAATAGCATGTCTTCAAATCTGATGGTTCTCTCTGAATGTCGGTGCTTTCATTGTTTATAGCATGGGAAAATGGTTGAGGTCTTCTGTTACCTTCATGCTGCCAGCTTTCTTGAAGAGTAGACTTTGGTATTCTATCTAATATTGTATTTGATAATTTGTTTGCTACCCGACTCTTCTGCAAATCCAGATTGAAGAAATCTTCTTATTATCTGTAGTTAAACTGGTTGTGAGATCCAACTGTAATTGCTATTAGCTAACTGAGAACCATGCATTTTTTGGCGCTGTAATGTCCCTTGCTCTGTCAAGCTTACATCCTGGATTGAATGGTGATGCTTGCTTTCATGATTGAACTTCCAGCTCTGCCTGACCTGTGGCTGTTCTAAGATAAAGAAAATGATGTTCTTTGGTGTATTTTGCATGGCCCAGGGCCTAAAGATCTTCCAAAGATTGCTAGAAATGCTGGGAGGCTGGCTGGAAGGGCGATTGGATATGTTCAGATGGTGCGTGGCCAATTTGATACGGTTCTTCAGCAGTCTCAAGCTAGCCAGGTCTTTATCTCTACTCATCACTAATTTTCAAGGTCCTTTTTCATACACATTAAAATTTCTACTTTGGTCATGTTTGTACTACCAAAATATATATCAATCTTCTTAACAAATTTCTTGCTTCTTTGTATAGTATACCTTGTGCTTGGGATGAAATCAGTTTATATAGGAGTGAATGGATCCATTTCTCAAACCAGAAAAATTATGAAGTTCTTCTGCTAGTCTCT
The DNA here is from genome assembly GCA_037367405.1 of Ottelia alismoides. NCBI lineage: Eukaryota > Viridiplantae > Streptophyta > Magnoliopsida > Alismatales > Hydrocharitaceae > Ottelia > Ottelia alismoides. The sequence goes on along the minus strand of JAZKJV010003352.1, from coordinate 1,212,448 downwards.
CCTTGCGAGGGGCTTGCTGCACCTAATATTAAGTTTTGATCAATGAGTTCCATGGAAGTTATGTCATGAATCCGATCTTAAGGATCACATTCTCTCTGGCACCGCTTCACGGTTTTCATTTAGAAGCAAAAAGAGGGCTATCAAATATCAGTTGTGCCTCTACATAAAGCTGATTATGCAATAGTGTTACTTTTATATGTATATAATGTAGGGGTGGACACCACCATGGGCCTTTCCTCCTTTTTTGACAAAAAAGAATTCTAATCTGATACTATTAAAATATTACCCACGCTTAGCCACAGACATGAAGTCTAGTTATATATAATTGCTAGGAAACATTTATAAAATGTTACATATAATTGAAGAGGGTAATATATCTTAAAGCAATCATTAATATTTGCGATCTGTACTACAAAAAATTTGATCGAAGACGACATATAATTTAAATATTTATTGCTGTATCTTTGATGATAAATACATAACAGATACTACGCGTTGCAAAGTTATATTTTATTCTTGCATTTCACAATGAGTGTCATGTTCGTGGCTAAAATTTGATGTAACACTGATTATATCTTGACTTTTTCACGATGCCAATCTCTGACATTGAAGCGTATTTAAAAAGAAAGGCCTTGAGGATGAAGGGGGCGAGCAAGAGGGATATCGTGGGAAAGGGTGTACTCGAGGATATGATGAATGGAGCGTTTAGGGGTGTGTGATCGAAGGAGGCTCTGCTCTGCATCGGTAAGAGGGGGCTAGTGCATTGAGGCCAGGGTACCATAAATGAGGGGTTTGGAGGGGAGGAGGGTTGAATCACGGTGAGGCATTGGGCATGGCATAAATCTGAAATCTGACTGTCTTCTGTTTTCGCTGTGGTTGGTCAGGTCATCACGCTGCCAATTGCTTGGATACAACTCATCTTTTTTGTTGTGGGATTGAGAATCATTCTAGAATCGAGTTCTCGATAAGAAAATATTGGCATCATCGTGAAGTACCCGAGGTGGTAGAGGAAATAATTGTGAAGAAGACCCTGACCAATGTGGAGAAGTAGGGGGAATTCCAAGCGCATGGCTAATCTTATATGCGGACATTTGCAAAGGTTATATATGGTCAATTGGAAAGGCAAAGGTGCAGAGCCCAAGTTATTCCTGCTGATTGGAATAATTGCAATTGATGCAACCACTGACATCTTAGAGATCAAGAGGAGGGTTCCACTTCGAAGGGGACATTGTCCGAGTCGGGGATATGCTGTGTTAGTAGTCCCTCAAAGACAAAAGAGGAATACTGAATTGCTGACGGTCAGGGGCTTCATTGGAGGCCACCGAGATTCTCAGACGGGTCAAACTTGCGGGAGGCGACATAACGGTGTTTGTGATGAGGTGTTCCTTTCTTAACCATAAATCTGTTTTCTTCATGTCACGATTGACTTAATTGGTGAGATCAAGGAGATTCTTTTGAATGGGTTGGCATCAACCTTGGACTCGGGTGTAGTAGTGGTAAAGGTTGCTGAGTGGTAGAAGCCAGGTACATTTGGCTTCCATATACAAGTGGGATTATCGATCTTTGAGCTAGAGGTCACTTACGCCACCGCTAGCTTCGAACTTGACTCCAATCGAGGACTGCCTCTGGCACCGGAGAAGACACCAAGCTTCATGTTCATCGGTAGCAGGTTGACGACAAAAGGATAAAAAATAGTTGCTGTATCCACATCTTTGATGGCATATCCAAGATTTTCATGAAACAAGTTTTTCAGAAGTTTGAACGGGAGGGCTTTCATCGTTTCCAGGGCATCGGGGATGTGAGATCCCATATTTTCTTCCTAAATTTCCGAGTATTTTTGACATCTAAAAATGATGACACCATTTCAAAGAGCTCGTCAAGACCTTTCTAATGAGCCCAAGGACGTCAAATTCTGAGCCTCATAGATCAACATATTGATGTTTTAAGTTGAATGATCGGAAACATATATGGACTCAAACTGGATCCGAGTTCACCTCTTCTTCTATAAATATGAGATGGTAGGTTTCCCTCTCAAAAAACCTAGCCACCACCATCTTTCTCCCTCATTGGAGTGCCACCACCTTGGTCGGATTAGTCATTGGAGGGTTGTCGTCGACGTAGGAGAATGTGCTCTAATCGAAGATCCACGACCACCATCGTGTCGAGGAACTTGGGATCACTGTTATACTCTTATACGCGCTGCAATTGGGTGACAGAAACATCGTTTCCGCGTGAGAGGAGATTTTGAGGGAACACCATCAGAGGTAACAAGTTTATTCCTCATTGCTATTGGTTTCACGTGATTTTGGATCATATGTTTGGATCATTTTTAGAGCCTTTTGTATCTTTATTGTAACAATATTCCCCTCCCTTTCTCTCTTAGTTTCACATGACTTGTGTCATTCCTATACGTATGCGATTAAATCCCTATAGATCTGTCAAATGTTTATAGGTTGTGAATATTCTTGTATCCATATCTTGTTTAGTGTGGTATGCATTGAAATAGAAGTAGTGACTAAACCTTGTTTTTCCCTTACTTGAATACTTGAAATCATATTAGCATTAACAAAATACGATACAATATTCTTTAAGAATATTACTCGTATCTGCAACACAGTGATTGGTGATTGGTAAACTTTTCTTAGTGCTAATGGAATGGTAAACTTTTCTTAGTGCTAATGGAATTAGATTGCGATAAATTACCTAGTAATTGTAAAGTCGACAGAAATTGTCACAGAATGTCTTTGGAATGGAATCAATGTCAACAAAATGTACACAAAATCTTTTGATGTTATTCCAAGCAATATACATTACATGGAATTTTTTTATAATACCATAAATCCAAGCGAACTTATGGTTGGCCCTTTTTTGGCCGTTACTCTAATATCCTATTTTGATTGCAAGTAGTGGCATAAAAGGTGTAAACGTTGCATTGATTGAAACTCGTGATTAATAATTAAATGTCTATGCATACAATTTCCATGGGTCTACGCCTCTCCATATTTTAATGTAATTAGATTATGGATACTTGGTTCTTTTTCTCTCAATGATACAATATGCGTAGATCGTTAGACAAAACGTAGAGGAAATTGGAGTAACCCATCTTGATCGTGCATCAATAGTTCTATTTTCTCAAAGGCTACCGCTTCCGTAGAAATTGTAAAGTTGATTTTCTTTATCATACATTCTAAATTACTTCATTTTATTTGATGTCTGCATGTATGTGTAACATGATAAACGAAAACCTATTAATCACCACATAAGTGTTGACTCATTGGGATCAACTGCACCCAATTATTTTAATATTTTGTTGGAATACCATTGAATGGTATACCTGTAAAATTTGTCAGGGTACATTTTCTTATATCGCCAACATATATTCCTATTAATTACACAAAGGTGATTTTATTGCTAAGGGAAACTAGAGTTCCGTTGAGGAAGCCAACAATGGTCAAGTGCAGAATTTCATATGATAATATGATTTTAGTGTCACAAAATGGGATAGGTACAAATCCATTGCGGACAAGTTATCAAATGTCAAGAAATTAGAGATACCCTTTTGTTTTGTCTAATTCTAAAGAAAACAATAATGATGGTTCGCATTTGCTAGTAATCAATGATATAAACTCAACATGTGGTGATAATAAGAATTCGAGTAGTCCCTTGTAACCACATATGATGATTACGAAAAGGTTAGATCTCCTATATATGTCATCACATAAATTATATACACATTGATTGTGTAGATAGAGTAGATGCCTCAAGAGATTGGGCATGCACCCTTGGGCCCCGGGTAGATGCCATGAAGGCCACGACCCCAATGGACGAGTTGGGTGACGCGTTGCACATAAAAGTCCGGTTGCATCTAGAGTCGCTCGATGAAGTAGGCAGGTGGCGCGGTTGGCATTCTTGATTTTGCACTTATATACGATATTATGACTAGGAGTAGAATTAGGTGTGGCCACATCAAATTCTATTTTGAGTAATAATATTGTGAGAGGTGTTCCGGGATGTGTGTTGAAGTTGGATAAATTGGGGTTATGATATTTTCCTGTTCTAGTTGAACATATGTCCTTGAAGTTTTACTCAAAATGACAAACAAGTTCTCGCGTAGCGGATGTATGCGAGTCGTGTATTTGCATGTGCTAAATTAATACGAGAAATTATTCACGATCGGATATCAGTAATTTCAATTGTATACGGTTGTGGACTCTAATCAACAGGTAGAAATATCAAGATCATTGTGGTACTACTTAAATAATTATTAAATTAATAAATAAAATAAGTTGCCATGCGATCCAATGTAAATTAGAATAACTCAGTGTTTCTCATTTTCTACAATATATGCATATGTCACTAGATAGAGCTGAGTACACATGCCTTACTTACCCCTACATTAGTTATTGTAGTATTTGTCTTGTTACTAGACAATTGCTCATAATGTTACCCTCATATGAACCCAATATGTGCTGTTGAGTAACAACCGCAACAATAGCGGTTTTTGAGGAGATCAAACTTTTTACGTCATACTTGCATCAGATAGGTGCGTTCTACTTTTAGTAATTTTATTTGCTTCTGCCTTACTTTTTGTTATATTTGAGAGACAATGTAATGACAAAATTTGAGTTCTCTAGTCATACCTTGTATCTCATCTTCTGGACATGGACTTGATTAATATTATGAATGTTGTAGTTACATTTCATCTTATATCATTCTCCTGCTGTTACATACATATACATATATATATATATATTTAAATGATAATCTAATGTACATCAGTGACTTAGTCGGTTTGCTGAGTATCAAAGATCATGGACGTAATTGGACCGTAGGTTCGACGTTCTCGTCCCGTCTGTTTCAGTAATAGACGGAGGGGCGGGTCATCACATATGGTATTAGAGTCCGATACTCTATTCCTTCTTTTGTATATTAGATTATCAATGTGATTTGAAACATAATAATTGTGACAAAGTATTCTAACTTTGGCATTAGTTTAAGGAGAATAACTTAAGTTATGTTTAAAATGTCTGCCATCTATCTAAGTATGAAAAGAAATTTATAATTTAATGATTTTCGCATGGAATCATGCTGCATTATATTGATCCTGACGTTGCACAACAACTGATTTTACTAGTATAGGTTGTACAGAGTCAACAAAGTTAGGAGATATTGGAGTAAAGGCTCCTTTGGTTGGACGACTCCCCTTATCACCCCTCTCATGAGGAAAAGGACAGTGTTCATCCTCCGATGCCTCTAGACTCGGAAGGATCAGAGGACCTAGAGGCATTGCAAAAAACATCATACGACCTATGCGACATAACATAGGTCTAAGGTGCTCCAATTCGTTGGCACATGGAAAACATGAGGTTGAGATGTGGATGGATCACATATATAAAATATTGAGGATGATCCATGCACATGAAGAGTCTTGGCTTACATTTGTTGAGTTTTCACTAGCAGGCTATAGTGTGTGCTGGTGGTATGCCATCAAGGAACATGCAGAGGAACCCATTACATGGGACACTTTTCTTTACGAGTTTCGCAACCAGTTCTATCCTGATCATTGGGTAGAAGATCAGAGGAGGTTGTTTGCTGAGCTGAAGCATGGATCAATGATAGTTCAAGAATACCTTATTCACTATACTGAATTCTCCCGCCAGTCACCAACGACTACTGCTTTCCTTGAGGAGAACCTACAGAAGTTCATTCGTGGTTCACGTGATGATGTGCAGTACCAGTTGTCCACATTGGATTTCACTTCCATCAAGGAGGTAGCTGCTAAAGCTACCAAGATGGAAGCAACTCAGAGTCGGCTTCAGGGAGACCAAGCACAGTTCCAACCACAACAGTCGGGGAGATCCACTCATCGAGATTTCCACAGATCCCGAGTGGCGACAACTCCTACAGTTAACAGATTTGCCCTTATACTTACTTTTGGGCATGGCCTGACGAGTCGTGGTACTACTTCTTTATGTTCTCTTACAAACTCCCTGAGATGCAAGTCATGAGGTGCTAGCCTTGCTTTTGTAGGCTCCTTTTCTTAGCTAGGAGATCGCCGATGTTTTCATTGTCGGCAGCCGGGTCATTTCAAGGTCAAGTGTCTTTTACTTGCTAGCAACCCAAGCGGTCCTCAACCAAGTGTTCGACCGACTATCTCATATGGGCATTCACATGGATCAAATTTCCATCGTGGAGGTTGAGGTTTACAATGTCTTCCATCATGACCAACATTCAATGCTATCGGTTCTAGCGCCCCACCGCAGCCTCGGGGACAGTTGAATGCAATCGCACATGAGCAAGCCCACGCCTCATGAGCCATAGTATGGGGTATGATTTCAGTGCATGGTATTTCTTTACATGTCTTATTTGATTTGAGAGCCACCCACTCTTTTCTAGCACATCGATCAATATCCAAATTAGGCAAAGCACCAGTACACATTTCATCCCTTTACATCAAGGGCCCTATGGGCCAACTATTCATAGTATGATAGACAATTGAGAATGTAGCGGCACATATCGACTGGCACCTGATGCCCACATATCTTTTACTTATTCAGTTGGAAGATTTTGATGTTATATTTAGTATGGATTGACTCGATTAGCACCATGCGTATCTTGATTGCTTCGATAAGATATTTCTATAGCTTTTGAGACAACGACTGTTGAAGAAGAAGTGATTCACGAGAATTTTCGTGGGTTCTAGCACAGAGTGCACTTTGCGGGGATGTTCTGAAGACGATGGACCAATTGTTCCTTATTTGTGATAATGTGCGAGGTATCTGTCATAATATGGACATCCCATTGATCGATACATCACATTTGGAGGAATTTGGCGATCGTTGAAGACTGTACAATTCAGATCCAACCAATTCCTTTTGAATCCAGTGGCTGCATTGTCGACTATTTGGTTGGCCCATAATGGAGTTAATTTTCGTGGGTAATGGTTTTATGTGGATAATGTAAATGTTCAAGCTTAGATTCTTCTCGAGTTTTGGTTGCTGTAATTAATCTTATTTTCTATTATTACTATAATCTTGGGGGCAGATACCTTCACATATTTCTTGCTTTTTTGACTAAAAAATAACGTCATAAAAAGTCAACGAATAATCGTTGTTATATGATTCATTGCTAACAACACGAGGTTACTGAAGGGTAAATTACAAAAAGGGTCCTAACTATGTGTCTGTTCTTAATTAGGGATCTCATTTTTCAAATTGATCAAAGAGGGGTCTGAACTTTCAACATAGGGCTTGACATCGACGTAAAAGGGTCCCTGTAGCTTACAGAGGCATGTATTTGAGACAACTAAAAAACAAGCCTCTCTTTGTACATTCGAAAAGTGAGGTCCTGATTGAGAGTCGATGCATAATTGAAACCCTTTTTTGTAATTTACCATTTAATGAAATAAGGAATGAATTATATTCGATGTATTTTTACTACCAAAAATATGCAACTAGTATTAGGTACCCAGTTACCATTGGTCAATTTTGTTTTGTTGCTACCTTTTCACTTTTAAGAGAAATGTCCATATATACAAATTTACAAAGGAAATTTTATTCTATAATTCCTATAATTTGTGGACACACACACACGTAAAGATCGGATTCGGAATGATGCAATCAGAAAGAAAGTTGGTGTAGCTCCGATCGAGGATAAGATGCGAGAAAACCGCTTAAGATGGTTTGGACATTTGCAAAGAAGATCAGCTGATGCACCGGTTAGGAGATGCGAGTGTTGGGATGTTGAGCCGTCTAAGAGAGGGCGAGGACGGCCCAAGAAGTGTTGGAAAGAGACCATACGAAGGGATCTTAGTTTTGTGGATATAAGCCCGGGATTGGCCCAAGATAGATCTGAATGGAGGCGAAGAATCCATGTAGCCGACCCTACTTAATTGTGGGAAAAGGCTTTGTTGTTGTTGTAATTCCTATAATTTGTAAAATAAAGAAAGAATGTTTAATACCATAATATACTCAGAATTAACTATTTCATTTCAAATAACATTCACATCAATACATAATGTTGATACAATAATTATGGTGGAAAGTTAATTACTTCTTATGAATGGAGATAATATTAATTTTTCAATTGAATTTTGGGATTTTTGCTGCACAAACCCTATAAACTTTGTAAATTACCTTCCCGACCTTTGAAACAACGTAATTCCTCCCTCGACCTTGTAAACTTGCTAACTCTTACCCCTTGAACCCCGCGGTTAATCTATTTGAAACTCGTGGGGGTTCTTGGGGTAATTTAGGAGGTCGACGTGGTAGTTACATTATGCAAGAGGTCGTAGTTCTAATTTAACAAGTTTCCAAGGTTTGTGGGGGTAAAAATCTCTTGAACTTTACATCAAAATGACTTATTTTAAAAACGTAATTTTGTGCACTGCTTTATAATTGACGTGAAAACTAGTTTGATGAAATGGACGTATTGCCTTGCATATAAATGTATAAATGTATAAATTTATTAGATTAAATATTAAATCATGCATCACGCACGTATTCATACATACACATGTACGCGCGTGCACATGCACACACGCACCACACGCACACACACCCACACCCACCTATCCGCCCGTCCCCCCGCACACACATGCACACACTCACATGCACACGTACACATGCACACGCATGCACACACACATGCACACACCACACACACATACCGCATGCACACACACACACACACACGTCCGCCTGCTCGCATGCACACTCACGCACATGCATGCACACACACACACACGTTCACACGTGCGCACGCATCCATGCGCGCATGCCCACACATGCACCCGCATGTGTGCACGCACAACACACACAGAACACACACCACACCCACACCCACACACAAGCACTCACATGCACACAAGCACACACATGCACACATCACACACAATCGCACACGCACACCACACCACACACACCACAGACAAGCACACACGTGCACACACACACACACAACACACACACACCACACACACGAGAGGGAGGGAGGAGGGAGGGAGGGAGGGAGGAGGGGGTGGTGGTGAGGGGATCTTGCCATATTACCATTGCTTAGTGAGCAAACCATCGAAGTATCTTCAGTGGCCTTGATAAATTGGAAATGTAATATATGTATGCAAGATGCTGTTTTGTGGTCAAGGAATGGTTAAAATAATTGTTTCTGATACATTTTTAAGACCAATTATTTCTGATACATAGTGGTCAGATGATCCTGTTTTGGGGGTGGCGAGGGGATCTTGCCATATTACCATTGCTTCGTGAGCAAACCATCGAAGGATTTTCAGTGGCCTTGATAAGTTGGAAATGTAATATATGTATGCAAGATGCTATTTTGTGCTCAAGGAATGGTTAAAACAATTGTTTCTGATACATTTTTGAGGCCAGTTATTTCTGATACATAGTGGTCAGATGATCCTGTTTTGCCTGTTTATGGTCAGTCACTTCTGTTGGAAGATTACTTTACGTGGAAAGTGGTTGTAATATAGCATGGAATACGAAGTATAGACAAATCTTGTAGTATGTAGATACATATCTTTCTTGATTTGATCATGTAAATTCAACTTTCCCATCATTCGTTATCTTTATTCGAGTCTCTAAGTGCGGATTTGTCGTCATATCAGTCCATTGGGTATTGTGTAGACCTTTACAGCTGGCAGACCAATGGCTGTTTAGAGCTGTAAATTGGTGTGATAAATAAAATAAACACATCTGAAGGTCAAAGTTCTCATATGACTGCTAAAAAGGGTGAGATGTTCAGGGAAGTTCATAGAACAAGCAGCCACCGAATGATGCTATATGGATGGGTGTGGAGGATGCTGCCCACCTCCTTTTTGTTATCCCTTTTCCAGAAACGTTTGGCAAAATCAAGCATATATTGTTTAGATTGTTGCTCCAACTGGTTTTCGTGAGGTTTGAGGTATGGGAGATCGGCAAAGAGTAATCATATGCAGAAAAGAATCTAAAATATTAGCTTATATCCTTTGACGCTGTGGATTAAGAGTTACCGCACATTGTTTAGGGCATCGTAATGTTGTGTGCATTGTGAAGACACTTTCAGGGGTGTGTTGCGAGGTTGGCTAAGTGTGCCATTTACGTGTCTGGATGATTATGAACCTTGAGTAGTCATCTTTTGGCGTTTCAAGAAAATAACCCCTGCTTGAGCTTATCCTTAAGTGTCGTAAAGTTGCTTCAAAGTTATGTTAAGATTGCTGCCTCTTTATTGTAAACATTCAAGGGATAAATATTACAAAATTAAGTTGCTCACTTGGATACATTGTTGAGTTAGGATTTCTGGGTCTCAGAAAGTGCTCTTTTTTTGTCTGCAGGTTCACAAGGAACTCCAGGATGCAATGGCTCAGTTAGATGCAATTCGTTATGAGATAAGGAGTCTCTCACTAATGAATCCTGGCCCCATGACAAGGAAGTTAATGGACAGTACCGGAACCTCACCGTCCAGTAGTGGTATGTGGAGTTGTTAGCACACAGTGGCCTTCTTATTTCACTCCAAGGCAATTCTTTTACCTGCTCTAAAATATGTGATTTTCTGAAGCCAGGCTCTGAAGCTAATTTAAGCGTCAACAGAGTGCAGCCTGCTGAAAGAACACCTAAAGTTTGAATGACTTCTCCTTCACATTTAAATGATCGTTTCGTGACTTCGTTTATCATTGTCCCAACACACCTCTTCATTTGTGCTGTAGGATTTTGTATCAAGTGGAACAGATTCTGTGAATTTACAGAGTCAAGCTGTGACATATGCTCGACTGGCTGCATCAGCAACTATGGAATTATCTGTATCTGGTCAAACTGTAGAAACAGATGGGTTCAATGTTGATGCTGGATTATTAAACATCATTCCCATCTCTGCTGAGAGTGCTGGAATGCTACCAAAGCGAGTGGGTAAGCACATCACTTTGGGTGGGTATTCTTGCAGATTATTCATTTTTATTTCCGGGTTAGTTTATATCTCAATGAGCTGTATAGTCTGTCAAAGATAACGAATAAAGTGGTTGGTTTCTGGACGTTAAAAATTCAGCTAGTTGCTGTCATTATGATGCTCAATTGTCTAGATAAAGGGGAACCAGGGAAGGCATGAACCTTTTGGAATGGGAAACTGTTTTGTAATTAATTTGAGCTACTTAGTTACCAATTATTAACTATGAATGGCTGGCCATAGAAATCCCATTTTGTCAGCTTGTCTTACAAGAAATATTACAAAAAAAAAACAATGCCTTTTTCCAAATTCAATTGGGCTCGCAATAAAGTTCATTGCATACAAATAAATATACTTTGGGCCATACCTGGTTTTGGATCCTAAAGAGGCCATTTCATTCTCAATAGTTTCTATCAATCTTTCTTAACTTATTTGACCTTACTTGTCCCCTCCACAACTATCACATATTCTTGCACTTGACCTAGGTCGATTCATCTAGTGCTGAGTGCTTTGGCAGTCTTGCGAGGCGAATATTGATCCGAAATGAAAGGGAAGCTTTTTCTTTCTTATGGGTGTTGTGGTTTGTTACTGTTGGAGTATCACGATCCAGTTACCCCCACTCATGTTTAGTCCTACATGGATGAACGATGGGACTCCGTTCCATGTACTCATCGAGAGAGATTGCAAAAGACGATCCAACCCTTTAAAGCCTTCTCCTGTGGTTTCATCCCGCTCCCTCATGGAGTAGGGTTCCACATAAAATCCCTAATGTTCAATTCTTTTATATTTCTTGTTTATTGATTCACTTCCGTATTTCTAGATTTCAACATTGGAGTATGTAATAGAGGGGGTAATTGGATATCTCCAAGATCCAATTACCCCAACTCATGTTTAATCCCACATGGATGAGCGATGTGATTCCAGTCTGTCTGTGGGGCTATATAGGAAGCCCCATACCCATTTACTCATTGAGAGAAATTCTAATAGAAGATTCGTCCCTTTGAGGCATTCTCCCGTGTTTTCATCCCCCCTACTGAGGGAGTAGGGTTCCACGTAAAATACCAAGTGTTTAATGTTTTATTCTTTCTTGTTTATCGATTCACTTCAGCATTTATATCTCAACATGGTATCAGAGCAGTTCGATTCTGCGGTTTAATTTTTCGAATCTCGATCGTGACTTTATTTTTTGAAGATTACTTTATTCGTGATTGAGATTATGTTCATATACGATGATTTGTTCAAGTTTGATAATCTTAGGGTTTCCTGATTGAACCCTAATTCTATAAAGCATCGTCGATTCCTCCAACGAGATTCCATGACACTCCAGGCTGCAACCCATGACTCCCATCACAAAGCGTTATAGGTGATGGGGCTTCCGAGTACTGTTCTCTTTGGAAAAATCCTACCTCGATCATTCTAGGCGACGATGGTCGTGATTCTTCCACCAGGTCATGATCGCACATCCGACCTCTTCCTCCAAGATCCAGGCGCAACATACCCCCAAGCAGATCCTCCC